>NW_019774069.1:391388-714926 GCF_001039355.2 Lingula anatina
AAAAAAAAAAAAAAAAAAAAAAAAAAAAAAAAAAAAAAAAGAAATCTGTGGAAAAAAGTCCAGAGCTATTAGGCTGCAGAAAAATATACAATAGAAAAAAGTTGTGGTGTAATTCCAAGATGTTATTGCTAACGGATAGACAGACAAACGGACAAAAGACATGGCAATAGGTTATTGGACCTAAAGGTCCAGTAACCTACAATACTACTCAAATGTCAAATCTGCTCATTTAGTTTCCTATAAAAAAAGTAAACACTTCTGCATAGAATTAACAAATTTTCAGAATATTGATAATCACAGCTTTTCAATGAGTTGTGCCTTGTATGATCGCTGCCTTTTAAAATGACTTCTTTTGACATTTTTGCACGTTAGCTCATCTATAATTTTGTAACATGTGAAAAACAGTTTTGGGAAAGAATAGTCTGTTTTGAACCCATGACCCAAATAAGAATGTAATATGGATAGGTATTCTTCTCTAAATATACCGACTAAATAATAATTTGCAAAATAACTGCATTTACACCTAAGACACATAAAATACTGTAGTGCACATAACATGAAATGTTAAATCACACCATACACACAGTTAAAAAGTAACACTAATAGTAATACAAGCTGTCTTGAGGATTAACCCCTCGCTTAGTCATGCCTTGATTTCAACACACTCCAGGCTTAGAAAGCACTGGCCTTCAGCGCACCAAATATTTGACCATCAGTAGCTTATCAGCATACACTCCCCCCTCCCCAAAGGAAAAAAAAAAGTTAAATTACAATTTTTGTAGTACATGGCGTAAGTTAGTTAATGCTATTTATTACTTGGCAGAATGATGACTAAAGAATACAATATTAGCAAGGCAGTGCACAGAAAAGTTTACATACTAGCAATGCCACATAGCTCCAGTATTCCTTTGAATCCCCATTTCAGATTAGAAACATTACTCTGGAGGTGGCAGGTGCATCTAAGACCAACCTACAGACAAAATCTATGGCTAAAATCCACTACCTCTGTACTTTCTTTACTGAGATGAAAGGTGTATTGTGACAGTAAATGTGGTTAATATGTATACATGTCAACTTCTTGCTAGAGAAAAATATGTACAAGTTTACATTCTATTGGTGTAAAAGCCATTGATAATGAATCCTTCAAAATACCTTAAATGAACTTCTACGCTACTGAACACAACAGCAACCTGATTTTTTTAATTGGACACAAAATTATTTAAGGAATCATTAACAGACAAATATTTCTAATTATCAGTATGTTACAGCGAGTTGGGGTTTCCAATGTAACTTCATTAATACTGTCCTTCTTGCCACTACATAATGCTGTTTCCTTCCCTGGCAAGTAATTTTATTTCTTGTCAGATTTTTGACACTGGTTTACAAGATTTTGTGAAGCATTTTTTTTTCTATTGTTTAAGTTGATGACGTGGCTCTAGCATAAAACACAATGTTTTACAATTTATATAACTATTATATAATTACTATAGCTTATCAAAAGCACTTAACATGTTATATGAGGAAATGACAATCATAATAGCATTGGTCTTCAACACAAAAAGACCTGGTGGGTTCCAAATGCATTTAATTGAATGTGACCTTTAAAATTTAACATGAAAAATTCCATAATTATAAAAGTGCCCCTTATTTAGCCCAACTGCATATAATGGCATATTATAAGAAAGTTTTAAGATAGCTACCCTCATGGCAGTATAGATTGCTAATAGTAAAGATACATTTCATCCAATGTACACACTTTTTAATCATGTTGACATTGAAAATGTTGAATTAAAAGCCATCTCCCTTTTTCATGGCAAAAAAAACTTCATGACTGGAATGTCCCACATTACTATGTGTCCAGTTCTATGCTGTATTCAAACACTGGTAACAGTTGTAACATATAAGCATTCTTCCAGCCAGCAGAGATTTATTCATACAACAGTGACTTAGCATTCATAATTCAGCAAACATCGACATAATCAGCATGTTACAGTGTGTATAATTAAATCAACTTTTGTAAATCTATTGACCGGGTGTCATAGTCTGCAACTTCTCTTGATTCAAGGTAACATAAACAACATTCCCTGAGTGGGTGGGAGTCCATTTCCTTAATCCAACAAGTCTACACGTTGGTGATGAAGAAAATTCTACTGCCACGCTGTAAAGACAAGCTTTTTTATTAAATAGTCTAAATTCCAGTTTCAGAATATAAGTGACCCTCAACCAGGAATCTACAGTTTTTGGGAAAATGCGTCTTTTGAAAGTTGTCAGTATTACTTGCAATCAAGCAAGGCTTATCAAGGCAAGCAGCTTATGAAGCATATGGTTAGTTAAAGGTGTAAGCATTAATACAGAGCTTCCTTCATGAGAACACATCCTCAGCACTATAATACAGCCAGTATCACACTAAGTCACCTCCCTGGGCTCATCAGTACAAATGGTGTTTAACTTGAGCAAACAAGTAACTCGTACAGTAAACAAATCAGTAACAGCAGTAAGTAGTCCTTCCACATACATAACCATTTCAGCTCTAGCTCTTAAAACAAGCATCAAAACATAAATTTTGGTTGTTTAGTATTGACATAAATGTTTTGTCACATTCTAATTAAGCATTAGTAAGTGGTATATTTATATTCATATACATATACATAAAAAAGCCTGATTGTTACCAAAAGAGCCCAAAAACAGCCAAAATATGAGTGGCTGATATGCTATCTAATGTGCACCTGTTCCAAAAAGCAGCAGGCGGGTTCAAAATGAACATTGTATAAAACATTCATATACCAAGATATCCCAAGGGAAAAATATGCAATTAAGTAGTACATCTACACATCCTGATTCTAGGGGCAATTATTTCTTACCAAACCTTGTACATAAAAATACTAGGACAATGTATAAATAAAACACTCTAAATTTCAGTGGTAGTGCCAAGCATGGGTTCCAAAGTGGTATCAGAGTTGTCATCAGAAATGTTGGTCACCTTCCTTGGGCCCTGGTCAGACAAATCAGAATTTTCGTCAGATGTTTGAGAGTCCCCCTCTGCCTCCTTCAAGGACATGCTCATTCTCTTGACACTAAAAGAAGAAAAGAAAAAAATATGGACAATTGGAAAAAACCCCTACTAAATCTGGCTTGTATTATGTTGTTTTAATGAAATAACAAGTTTAATGGACAATAACTTAAACTAAACTATGAACCAGATACTTTAGGACACACATCTTAAATATATCTAATATTGTATTTCAGTGGAAACTATGCTTGTTGCTATTTCTATGCTTAGTATTAATATTAGTATTAATATTAATATGCTAGGTTCATAAGTAACACATTTCAACATTCTATATATAAACAACACTTTTAACCAAAAATTTTTTTTTTTTTTTGGATTTAAGCCTGCCATACATTTTTCTGTTTTAAAATCAAAGTACCCTATCCATACAAGATTCTGTTCTAAATCAATCAAAGCAAAAGCACTTATCTAATAATCTATGTCCATCATCCATGGAAAAATTATATAGCTAAATATGTATATTAGTCTAGTGCTACTGTGTAAATATAACATTATATACAGAATAGCACTAAACTCATCAAATGGACTAAAGGTTCGATACTAAGGATATATTTTTGAGACTATTTAAAACCACAAGATATTTACAGCTGGTCTAAAAGTTTTACCAACCAGACATTTATTTATACAAACCTTTAAACCATTCAGTTCTAAGCATCTAATGTAATCAACCATTTACAATGAGAGCCAACAATGGATTCAAGATATTGCACGACTGCAGACTAGATTTTTATATTTGCATTCATAATAATAAATATATATATCAGAGTAGTTATTTGGCAGCCATGAGCCCCTCTTGGATCCACCTGTGCCCAGAGTATTTGATAGTCATCAAATGAGGGAGAGCAATCACTCTTATCTCCCTGGTTCAATAGATATCATCCACTTCCAGTTACCAGTCAACACACATATCTGGTTCACCAACTGGTACACACAGGAAGAAGCTAATATTCATATTGCTCCCATGCACTCTCTATGATAATGATGTTTGTTTTTTCATTTTGGATTCTAAAGTCAGAAATAGGGTATAGATTTACAGGGATGTCATTTGTCACTAATAAAATAATCAAATCATATAAAAATATCTAAAAATTGATACAATTAAAGCACAAACTGATTCTTTAATACACAAAATTTTGAGGATCTGTGACCACATGACATGCCTGTTATATATAGGATGTGGTAGAAGAAAAAGCTTAATTACATATACAAACCTGTACTACATTGGTAATTAAAAATATATATTGATATTTCCCATAATCACCTAATCAGTAGGCAGTATTCCAGGGATTTATTTGTTTATCACAAGGTATACCCACACCATACAATGCAGAGCAGTACTCCAATCTAAACAGATTGTTTTGTCTAAAGATCATATCCACATGCAGAACTGAACAATCTGAGATCACTCAAGGGGACTTTATAATCAGTGACTCCATTTTGAATCACAGAAAATAGATTGGAACCCTAATACTTGCCCTTTACAATCTGTCCTCCAGAACATCAGTGGATTTGGCTTTATTTAAGCTAAACAATTTCAAAAAAATCTTAAATGACATAAAAAGATACCATTTGAAGTACTTGTTGGTTGCAGAGGCTATCTAAGAGAATTTGTTTCTACGCATGCTGTTATGTTATTCTCTAAGAAAGATAAAAAAGAAAGAAAGTAGTTACTTTTTAATTCTGTAAGGTCAAGATCAACAGAATGACAGCATAAAGAAAACTGACTAATCTAAGAGACTGTAGCAGTAGAAATGTGAAGAATTTCAAACTTTACTTTAACACAGCCATACAAAATTAAGATGAGTATAATATGATAAATGTGTTGAAGTAGAATTAATATTGGTTGCCCTAGCTTTTTATTGGCCAGTCAAATGATTTACAAACCAATTTCCAAACATTAAAAAAATTCATTCTGCCTTACAAAAATAAAATAAAATAAAATAAATAAATAAATTAATTAATTAATTTACACTTATATGCTTATTGTTTCTATAATACCCATTCATCGTATATCACTGAAAATGTGACCACTTGGAACAGACTGACTGGCTAATAGTAAGCACAGGCAAGAAATGCTGTGAGTAACTAACCTGTTCATACTTAGATCTATCTATAGTAATCTGACTATGAAAAGCCAAAAATAAACTAATTAGAATGAAAGGCATGCAAAGAGAAGATGGATCAGATTAGTTTAAACATAGAAATTGTTAATTAATCATTATTGAAAGCAAACATAAGTGATAACAAAAGTATGCTTAATATTAAACATACAAAAACTTAAAGTTAATTAGAAGTGTACTTAAAGGTTAATGAAAAATGTACAAAAAAATGAATAAAAAACAAAAATTAAAGACATAATTGTTAGTCAGTGAAGAATTATTAGCATATAAACTAAATGTGGCTTCATCATACAGGTATTTTAAGCAGCAAAAAGAGATTTCAATAATAAATGTGTCAATTTATCAAAATCTGAAAACAATGAGGGGATTTTCATTTAATACATGCCAATAATAAATGTGTCAATTTATCAAAATCTGAAAACAATGAGGGGATTTTCATTTAATACATGCCAGAAAGAAATTTTAAAATTAGGGTTATTCAGTTTATAAAACTCTGTTCTTTTCTTTATTGATAACCAATACAGTATCAAATAATGTTAAAGATGTTTAGGAAGATGTGGTTGAACATTAAAACATGGTCTTTTTACTTCAGAAAATGGTATTGCTGCAAGTAAACTACTTATCACCTGCTGCTTAAAAATACTGTAAAAAGCCCAAGTTAATAAAGTTAAAATGCCACCACTATCTTAACTGTCACACTAATGAACATAGTGTTTATTACAAATGAATTTCTCATAAAGGCACATACTCATAGAAGCCTGGCAGTCCAAACTGCTCTCCCTGCTCCAGGTTTTCTGGCATAGGTACATTGTTAGTCTCTGGGAGCAACAGGGCCAGACCCCCAGCAATCAGTGGAATGATGCCAAAGATAATCTGTGGGACACTCGAATGAGTGTAGTCACCCTAATGACAAAAAAAAAAAAAAAAAAAAAAAAAAAAGATAAATATGGTTATGAATATAAATACAGAATGTATTTAACAGTTTAATGACAAATGTGTAAGCTTAAGTTATATTGTGGTGGCACAGTACATATAATTTGGTTAGTTGAGAATTGTATGAAATGCAGCAAGTGCTAGAAGTGAAACTTACCATTAAGTTCACTAGAGGAGCAAGAATTCCTCCCACCCTGGCAAACATGGAGCTGACACCCACTACTCCATTCCTTATCACAGTCGGGAATGCTTCGGCTGAGTAGTTGTACACAAGGACAAAGGCGGAACCTGTGAACGCCTTACCAATCATGGACAAAGTGATGACTAGCCAGTCTAGTCCTACAGAAAAGAAATATATTTTGTTACAATTTTAACACACATGTTTTGTGGAGTGCCTAGACAGCTACAGAGAAACACTTAACACAGAAATACATTCAAAAATTTCCAATCATCTCATGCACAATTACAATGCAATGGAATGACAATTAAATATGTATTCGAATATGCTTGCTACTCTTCACAATTTTCATAATTTTGCATTCACACAGGCTGCATAAAAGAGGAAATTGCAAATATTTACAACTTATCTTCCAATACATGAATTGAAAAAAGCCCACAAATTACAAATTTAGCAAACAAATGTCAAAATGTAGCCTCCTCAAAAATATTTTTCACGCATATGAGATGAAAAAAAAAATGTGTGCACACCAATATGCCTACCTCCACCAGGAGAAAGAATAGGAATCACACCAGCCCCAATGCAGGCTACTCCACAAAAGATCATACTCATACACAAACATGGCCGCCGCCCAAGTCTGTCCATAAGGAGGATGCAGAAGAGGAAGCCAGGGAATTCCACAATACCAGACAGAGACAGGTTCAGGTAGTCATTGCCTCCCGGAAGTTTTGAGGTACTAAGTGATAACCCATAGTACACTAAACTCACTGTGAACCTAAAATACAGATAACAGAGTGAAATTAAATACAATGAATATGAAGCACAAAACCCTGAAAATTCTGATAAAACAATTTTACTGTTGGGGTAACAATGTGGTTAGAGTCCTGATGAGGTTTTCTGCTACAATCTAATTAACTTTTTGGAGAGTGAATATAAATCATGAACGATAACATTAAAAGTCCCACTGATTATCAATAAATGACATCATTTTGTTCAAAGAAAAACATGTATGGTAGAGTCCTTAAATATTTGTAGCAGATGCCTTTCAGGAACAGTAGCACACTGCCTTCCCTCTTCAAAACCTATGAAAGTCCCATCATGCTACCAACATACCATTTATCATGTGAAGTATCAAAATGATACAAATTTTTGAATTGCTCACAGATGGTGCTTTAATCATTGGAATGGAAGATATCTGCACAAAATTTTTCCTGTAAAAATTCTATGATTTAACAATGCAGTCTTCTACCCTGTATTAAAACTTAGCAATCACCCCTACATCAAGTTCTCACTTTGGAAAATAAAAACTTTTTCTAATCCCCACCTGACCTGTTGTCCATTCTTAAAAATTCCTGAAAAAAATTATTTTGTTGCATCATGTTCTTGGTCTATGCTGTAAGCTGAAGGATGATATACCAATTTTACAAATTATTTGGACCAGCAGACTGTGAACAACCAGACACTGCTTTGGCATCAGCATATGTGTTCATTGTGACACTGTGGAAAATATATTTGTTCCATTGTGACAGTGTAAGAAATGTATTCTTTGTCAGAGCATTTCAGCCAGTATTTGGAACCTCTCAGCTGAGACCATATGATTAGAAGATTAGATCTATGACAACTTATTTCCTAAACTATATAAACCAGTACAGCTACCCAGCCTCCTAAAACCTACTCCTTCTCTCTCATTCTGTGATCCCCCTTGTATGGTGCTCCCTTAAAGACAACATGCACGCTGCTGGAAAATGATGGCTAAATTATCTTGCAGAGTTCTCATGTAAACATTTACAGTATCACTACATTTCAAAATAATGCAAAGGTCCAACACAAACCTGTTGGCCATCCAAACAGTTGTTCAGGGATAATACTTCGTAATGTCATTTGGTTGTTATTATTATTCAAATTCTACCCTAGGGGACTTGCAATGTTTGCAAAACAGAAAATAGCATTGTATCCTTATGACAGTCCCAATGCCTTTTATGTTATTTCTATTTAGGCAACTATGCACTGCCTCACAAATATCTGGCACATGGTTCTATACCTTTTTTGTATAACTACAGACTAAAATTTACATATTTGAAAACACTTTGTGGCTAGCCTCTACCTGAAGTATAACTGGTGCCAATAAGAGAAAAGATAAACAGACAATTCACCAAATCACTGTTACAAAATTAACCAGGAGGAAACATGAAGTTTTTGAAATTCATCTGCTGAAGAAACGATTTCACAGAAAAAGTTGACAACTCTGGGCCTGTATTCTACTGCTTTAATAAAGAGCAAGTTAATATCAATCAAAATATAAGTACAGATATTTTAAGAAAGTGTGCATGAAGATCCCTTTGACAATTCAAATGATGTTCTTTCAGTCATCAATACAGTGGGGTCTGAACAAGTGAAACCTAGAATGCTGAATTTCCTTTTGTATGATAGGAGACAAAGACAAGCTGCATTGTTGAAACCATACTACATGTGTGATAGAGTGATGACCACATGACTGCTGTTGGCACAACTGTGGAACTTTCATCATGAGCATGTATGAACCACTGTTGTTATAAAGAAGTTAATGGAAAAAAGATTTCTGAAATGATAGCAACATGTACGCATCATATATAACAATCGGCGTATGTTCACCATATGTCATACTTACGGCATCAACAACCTTAACTTACCCGCCACCCAGTCCTCATATATGAGAATTGAGTAATATGGGAAAAGTATCAGGAAATAATCAATCAAGGCAGTGTGATTCAGGCTAGCTCTTTATGCCCCAGCAATCTCTTAAAACTAACACACATCATGTATGCTGGAGGACACAATTGAAGCATCTAAGGTGATGATTCTGAGGAATAAATCACCTGCAATGGATATAGCAGCTAGCAGTAAATCAAGGAATTTCGCTGAAAGAAAACAAAGTGCGTTACGCATGAATAGAGTATGTTTGTGACAAAACATACTTCCAAGTCCCTATGGGATTAAAGCGAAAAGTATGACCCAGTTAGAGCTGAAAGGTAAAGATTTTTTTACTATGATCTTGATTTTTAATAAATGTATATAAATATTGTTAATTTTCACAATCATTCAAATATGAAAGAATAAAACATCACAAAAGAATTTTATCAATGAGCAGTCACACTGGTGTCTGATATTGCTGACAATGCTTGCACATGATGATAAAACAATTTTCAAGACAACCCATATGCTAAATCTGCAGCATTGAAAATCCAGTCTAAATCATTCTATTCCAGTGATTGTACTGCATGTCTCTTTTGCTATGAATTACAGTTGTCAGGGGCCATCATTTTCAGATCTATGAATGTAATTATAATTATTCAGCAATATGATCATTGCAAATTGATTACACCACCATACATCAAAATAAACAAGTCAAATATGGAAATTTATAAAAATATAAAAATTATAAAAATACATAAATACATTTTTGAACCCTCTACCCACATGCTTCTGTGCCCCCATTCACCTTGATCCTCAGTAGAAACCCATTTTCCATACTTGAATTTTTAAGCGTAACATTTCTGTCATTTTTTAAGTTTATTTCTATTACTGTTTGTATGCATAAATGTAAGTTTGAAAATATCACATTAATTTCTCCAGGCTTGTTTTTCTTTTAAGAAATATAATATACAACTGGGATTTTAGAAAAAAATCACATCAAAATTCACAATGACAATAGCACATAATGAGATGGTCAAAGCAATGACCAAAACATGAAATGCAGTTAAAGCTTGGATATGATTGTCATATTATGTCCCAGTTGTGAAAGAGAGGACAAATAAGTATGGAATATGAGCTTCTGCTGTAACGAGATTTGTGAAATACACTATACTCTCCTGTACCCACCAATTGTAAAAGATGATGAACCCACGAACTCTCATCCTAGGATAGCGCATCATGGCTAACACGTGTGCATTGTGCTTCACATCGGGCTCCAGCTGGAAGATGCAATACAGGTTATTGGTAAACCATTAGAGATAAAAACACCAGCAACAAAACAATTTCCATTAATAACATTCTTGCTCTTGGTAATTCTTATTCCCAAAGTTGCATTAAGTGCCATTACTACATTTTTTGGGATCTTTATTGATTTTATGCTAAATTGCATTTAAGGAGCCAAGGGTATGTATCTTGAACGTAAATATATTTATAACACACTGTAAAAGTGAAGGGCAATGAAAGTATCCTCTCATGACTGCTGCCATTTAAAACTGGCTCATATATAACATATAATATGCACAGAAATTACTCAAATACAAACAAACCATGCTTTCTATTTATAACTGAAATCTGTAATTCATTATTAGCCAAGTGAATGTGTTTGTGTGTGTGCGAGTATGCACTAATTACCTCATCCAGAACTTTGGCTGGTATTTGTTTGTTGTTCACTTTGGCGGCCCTCTTTATGATGTCCTTAGATTTCTCCTTATGGCCATTCTGCAGATGCCACCTTGCCGACCCTGGGATGATTTTGTCCCTGTGGAGATCACATCAAAAGCATTCATAAACAAGAACTGGGTAAAATGGATGCATAATATTGCTACCCATTTGCAAGTATTTTTTTCCTGGGTTTTATTATTATTTTTCTAATCCTTGAGTAGTGACAACATAGTAATTAATTTTTTCATACTACTATATGGCTCACGAATGTGTATAAATTACTTCACCTTAAAATTGATATAACAATAGCTTGAAGGAGAATTTTATACTAATAGTAACCCTAATGAGTTCATTCATACGCTTTTTTAGTTACCTAAGTTATTTGTGTACAATTATTGAACAAGACAAACATTAAAAACCTACAGTGAAGTCTGATTGTAAATTTAACTTAAGTCATATAAGCAAAATATAAAAAACACCATGCTTATGTGCAAAGTAAAAATTAATGCAAAATCATTGGCATAAGCTATTTATGTCATTTAAGATCATGGACAATATAAAAATTGAAGCAAAAATTCCAACAATGATCAAGCATGTACATCTATCCTCGCATTAAATTTGGTTTGAGTCAGCTGGCACATTTGGCAAAAGCCTTAGATCATATTTGTTTTTTTTGGCAAAAAAATTGAGAAAGAAACCTTTCTTTCAGGTTATAGATTTGATCAAAATAACTTGTTCATTTTATTAAAAGTTTACCTGATTGACTCAAAGCAAATTTATGTTACAGACTGAAACCAGAGAAGCATTGTTAGTGCTGAAAACACAAACATGCAATGCCATTAATAAAAGGGATATACATGACAAGGACAAGTGACACATAATTTCTTCCAGAAAACAAGGATATTTTTATAGTATAGATATCATCACAAATTCACAATATATCCAAATTCTTTTTAAGTTAACAAATGTTTCACCATTATAAATGAGCATCAAAAGCTGGTAATAAGTAAACCATGTCAGTGCATGAAAAGAACTCTTATGACTGAGAAGTATTTGAATATTGTAGATGATATCTGGTAAATTTTGATGGCCTTTTTTCTTTTTTTTTTCTTTATGGTCCCATCCCTACTGGCAGTCCTTTTAATCAGTATGGAATCCATATGTTTTTTTTTATTTGCCTCTTGTCCAAAGGAGGTTTTGGGGTGAACAAAAATAATTAATTTAAAATGTTCTGATGACAAATGTACCATACCTATAAATAAATGAAAAATTATCATAAATTGTTAGTGGAAGCATTCAAATTATATTCCAGCACCAAATTTGACCAATATGGGTTTTAAATAAAGTTTAAAATCCCAAATAGATGGTAAAACATGCAATAAAACAGCCAAAAATCATTTAAAGAAGTGGCATGTTTAGCTGTGTCAGTTTTCAATGTAATAACTAATAAATAAGCACAAGCAGCTGCAAAATCAAACGAAGCTATGACGTGCCATTCACAATGTAGTGCCTACATCTTTACTCACCAGTAATATATAAGAAATAAGAGATCTGGAACGGCAATAACAAAAGCCACCCAATTCCAATAAGGAATTAGGTATGCAGATAATGCTAAAGTACAATAACCAATGGCAAATGCAATGTGTGGACAGATTCCAGCCATTGTTCTTCCTTTGGGGGTGACAAACTCCATGCCTGAAAAGGGAATAGGGAGACCACAGTTAGTTTTTATATTTTGTATTTATGTAGAATGAAACTACATCCCCTGGAATATCCTGCTTTCCCAACAGCAATTTTTGTGCCTGAAACAAATAAAAATTTTATCATAAATGTAACTTGATCACTAAGTATGGCAGTCAATGATGATGCAAACTCAGAAACATTTCACTGCTGGTTTAGATCAATTCGGATGATAGCCTGTGAGGAGCAGCAGAAGTGTTGTCAAAGCCACAGGAAGCACCTGAACCAGTTGCTCCAGAATTCCCATCCCCATTTAATACCCTAGACAACCTGGCAGACAAAACAAATCATAGAGATAAAGGCCGATACTAATGGAAATTTCTCACTGAAGTTCAAAAGCTTATAATAATGGTCCTTTGCCAACAATCAATACATCATTTCCGAGTTTGCATGCATTTCCATTGTGTAGCCATATACATAGGCACTAAGTGTCTAAACTCCCCACCATGGTCATCATGACCACGTGTTTACATATCCAACTTTACTTACCAGCCATAGAGAAGAAAGAAAACAGATGGTATACAAATGGTTATCTGCACCCATTTCCAATATGGAAGAAAATATGCAGCTAATGACAGGGTACAATACCCCAGAGCAAAAAACACATGGTACATAATACCAGACATCACATTGCCTGAGGGGCCAATACACTCCATCCCTGTAAAATAAAAAGAAATTAACAGGAAAGTATAAAGATAAAAAAACATCATTAATATTGTATGTCTGTATCTGAAGATGAAAAATAAAAAGCTTATTTTGAAGCTTCCAATGGTTGCTGCTGATGACTGCCCTACAGCATTATTCAGAAAGGCCTTCAGCTAAGGCCCTTTTGAGTGTAATATGTGTCACCATATTACAACATTGATTTGCAAGACACTGATATGCCTATAGCATATTGGTTATCTCTTTATGAAACCATGCCACCGGCATGCAATTCTTAGGAAAAAATAAAATCACTTAAGGCCTTCTCACACAGAGTGCTATATCTTGGTGGTGCAGCTGTACCATTCCTTGGGAAGTTTAGTTCAGTTTATTTCAGGGCCCCATATTGCAGTCAGTATATGGGGTGAATGTCATCTGTACAAAGTAAATAATTTTTTTTTTTCATTAATGGTTTGGGTGACTCCCTTTCATAATAGCCTGGCAAATGCTTTGTCAATCTCTCAAAGTGTACTGGTGCAGTTGTGTCACAAAGACAGAAGTGTCAACTTTGGTAAAAAGTCAGATTATGCCTATTTTACTTTTTCACTTAATTTTTCAACCACTACCAAAATTTAAAGCACAACCACAACAAAAACTAGGCTTAGAATTTAAGGCTGGGTAACAGCAATGAATCGCCACAACATGGACAGATGGGTGAATCTTTGTTCCAATATATATGTAGTCATTTATCCAATTTATTGTGTCTGAATATAACCAGTCTAGATTTGGCTGCACTAGTTTGACCTAAAGAAGATGAGTTATGAAGCACAGAATCCATCAGAATCTTGAGTTTCCACAAATCTTGACCAATATAATGTCCATGCTCACATGTATATGTCCTTAAACACTGTAACTGGATTAAGCAGTTCAACCGTCATTTAAGGAGGCTCTCTCATATAAGCTTGAATACTTTTTACGACAGTGACTAATGATTAAAATATATCATGCAATAAAATATGTAATTCATACTTCAATGAAAGGTTTGTTGTTATTTTGATCGAAGCGTTAAGGATATGTCAACAAAACATTGCATTTAGCAAAGAACACTCGGTGACGCTTGGACTTTTACTAAGTAACATACCCAATTACAACTTGATTACAAACTCTGTGATGTTTTTGGGGATGCTACCTCTCCAAAACTAGTTACCCCCCAAATTTTTTTCATACAAATAACTCATATGGTGAGTAGATTTTGTCTTACAATTTTTATCAAAATCACTAAAGCAGAAATGGTGTTTTTGAAACATGGGAGAGCCTCCTTAAATAGAAAAAAAAATACTTTGGCAACTCATTTCACATTTCTGGCATTTAAAACCAGTAAAAACTGACATTTTTGTGTAAAATACATAATAACACAATTCCAAAGATCGCAAAAAAAAAAAAGTCTTGAACATATAATCAAAATTTCCAGATCTGCAAAAATCTGATTTTAAAAGGAAACAAATCGTTATTCATCAAAGTAAGGCAAATCTGAATCTAATAACTCAAATGTCTCATCAGTTATTTTCAGTTGTAGCTTTTATATGTAATATCTTATTCAGCATCTCACCAATGACAAATGCAGGCAAGAAGACTCCAGAGTGAGCAGCCCCCAGCATGAAGCGTAGAATAGTGAAGGTAATGTACTCGGGAGCAAAAGCCAGTCCAATACCACTCATTACCTGAATGATTTGGCTAATGAACATTAGACGCTTGCGACCGAATCTGAAGAAGAAACAGAATAACAAATATATGAATTTTTTTCTATAAAAACAAATCAAGACACCACACACACTCTCGTGTCCCCTCCCACCAAAAAAAAAAAAATTTCATGCTCATGATAGATGAATTTATTGAGAAAAAAAGATGAAGGGGCCATTCAGAATAGAAGATCCGAGTACCAACTGGTCCAAGGCTCAAATATGGCCGACCCTACATGAAAGGAAGACTGTTTAATCCTGTAATGGTCTCTCCGCCTCTCACACGCCTCCCCAAGCGTCTGGTCGAATGGAGTTGTGATTTAATTACTGTGCCCCTGAAGGGATGATGTGTGGGGAGGCGTGTGATAGGCAGAGAGACCATTACAGGATAAAGCGGTCTTCCTTTCATGTAGGGCCACCATACTTTAGCCATGGACTAGTTAGCACTTGAATCTTCTCATTCTGAATGGGACCTAAGATTAAAAAAAATTCCAACAGTATTGAAGTTTCCTTGTAGTATCATTGTCAAACTCTTCCCTGCACTTGGATTCAATGTATATATTATTTCTAAATGACTGGCAAGTTACATAGACAACCAAGAATTCCTGTTCATTTCAGAAGGAAATTTCAACTCCAGGTACTTTTACATGAGGGATTTTAACATTATATAAGTCTGGATAAAGGATATGTAGACAAAGAATATATGACTTTGAGGCATTTTCAAATGCATAAAGTATATCTTTAATCCACTGAAGTGCCTGTTTTGTTTAAAACCAAACAACATGTCAAAGATTTTAATTCCAGGAGCTGGTTGTATTCAATGTAATGGATTTTTATCATGAACATCTATTTTAAATTCATATTTTATGACACTGATAAATTAGGTAAAAGATCATTTTAATACCAGTGTGAGTCATGAGAATATTGTATATTAGGAGGTTTGATGTTTCTATAATCACATTATTTGCAGACAGGCTAATAGGAGTGCACAAAAGACGATGAAGTTTAACAAATTGGTAAAAAAATTAGATTACACAAATGGTGTTCAAGCCACCACAGCTGAGAACTGCATGAAGGCAATCAATGTGTTACACTTCTCTCTTTTCGTTACAACAGACAAATACCCAAGACCATTGAAAGTATGTGCATCTGACACCCTTGCAAATATTTCAAAAACATGAAAATCATTTTTGCAAAGACATGTTCTTTAAATAAAAGAAAGAAAGAAAAAAAAGAAAAAAACAAGAAAGAAAGAAGGAAAGAAAAGAATTGGCTACTTTATGATGAGTGCAATTACATTCTCTAACACTTTATTGATATTTCCTTAATTAAATTATTATTTTCTGACTTTGACTTAATAACTTGGCTAAGGTCCAATGCCTCTTGGCAGACTGTTTGTGATCTTTTAAAAGGTGAAATCTAATTCAAAAAGNACATACGGGTGGGGACTAAAACCATGTGTACCGCCAGCGCCTACGCTGGTGGTACAATAAGCATCAAAAGCTGGCAATAAGTACACCATGTCAGTGCATGAAAAGAACTCTTATGACTAAGAAGTATTTGAATATTGTAGATGATATCTGTTAAATTTTGATGGCTGTTTTTCTTTTTTTTTTTTTCTTTATGGTCCCATCCCTACTGGCAGTCCTTTTTATCAGTATGGAATCCAAATGTTTTTTTTTATTTGCCTCTTGTCCAAAGGAGGTTTTGGGGTGAACAAAAATAATTAATTTAAAATGTTCTGATGACAAATGTACCATACCTATAAATAAATGAAAAATTATCATAAATTGTTAGTGGAAGCATTCAAATTATATTCCAGCACCAAATTTGACCAATATGGGTTTTAAATAAAGTTTAAAATCCCAAATAGATGGTAAAACATGCAATAAAACAGCCAAAAATCATTTAAAGAAGTGGCATGTTTAGCTGTGTCAGTTTTCAATGTAATATCTAATAAATAAGCACAAGCAGCTGCAAAATCAAACGAAGCTATGACGTGCCATTCACAACGTAGTGCCTACATCTTTACTCACCAGTAATATATTAGAAATAAGAGATCTGGAACGGCAATAACAAAAGCCACCCAATTCCAATAAGGAATTAGGTATGCAGATAATGCTAAAGTACAATAACCAATGGCAAATGCAATGTGTGGACAGATTCCAGCCATTGTTCTTCCTTTGGGGGTGACAAACTCCATGCCTGAAAAGGGAATAGGGAGACCACAGTTAGTTTTTATATTTTGTTTTTATGTAGAATGAAACTACATCCCCTGGAATATCCTGCTTTCCCAACAGCAATTTTTGTGCCTGAAACAAATGAAAAATATAATCATAAATGTAACTTGATCAGTAAGTATGGCAGTCAATGATGATGCAAACTCAGAAACATTTCACTGCTGGTTTAGATCAATTCGGATGATAGCCTGTGAAGAGCAGCAGAAGTGTTGTCAAAGCCACAGGAAGCACCTGAACCAGTTGCTCCAGAATTCCCATCCCTATTTAATACCCTAGACAACCTGGCAGACAAAACAAATCATAGAGATAAAGGCCGATACTAATGGAAATTTCTCACTGAAGTTCAAAAGCTTATAATAATGGTCTTTTGCCAACAATCAATATATCATTTCCGAGTTTGCATGCATTGCCATTGTGTAGCCATATACATAGACACTAAGTGTCTGAACTCCCCACCATGGTCATCATGACCACGTGTTTACATATCCAACTTTACTTACCAGCCATAGAGAAGAAAGAAAACAGATGGTATACAAATGGTTATCTGCACCCATTTCCAATATGGAAGAAAATATGCAGCTAATGACAGGGTACAATACCCCAGAGCAAAAAACACATGGTACATAATACCAGACATCACATTGCCTGAGGGGCCAATACACTCCATCCCTGTAAAATAAAAAGAAATTAACAGGAAAGTATAATGATAAAAAAACATCATTAATATTATATGTCTGTATCTGGAGATGAAAAATAAAAAGCTTATTTTGAAGCTTCCAATGGTTGCTGCTGATGACTGCCCTATAGCAATATTCAGACAGGTCTTCAGCTAAGGCCCTTTTCAGTGTAATATGTGTCACCATACTACAATATTAATTTGCCAGACAATGAAATGTCTATAGCATATTGGTTGTCTATTTATGAATCAATGCCACAGGCATGCAATTCTTAGGAAAAAATAAAATCACTTAAGGCCTTCTCACACCCAGTGCTACATCTTGGTGGTGCAGCTGTACCATTCCTTGGGAAGTTTAGTTCAGTTTATTTCAGGGCCCCTTATTGCAGTCAGTATATGGGGTGAATGTCATCTGTACAAAGTAAATAAATTTTTTTTCATTAATGGTTTGGACGACTCCCTTTCATAATAGCCTGGCAAATGCGATGTCAATCTCTCAAAGTGTACTGGTGCAGTTGTGTCACAAAGACAGAAGTGTCAACTTTGGTAAAAAGTCAGATTATGCCTATTTTACTTTTTCACTTAATTTTTCAACCACTACCAAAATTTAAAGCACAACCACAACAAAAACTAGGCTTAGAATTTAAGGCTGGGTGACAGTAATGAATCGCCACAACATGGACAGATGGGTGAATTTTTGTTCCAATATATATGTAGTCATTTATCCAATTTATAGTGTATATAACCAATCCAGATTTGGCTGCACTAGTTTGACCTAAAGAAGATGAGTTATGAAGCACAGAATCCATCAGAATCTTGAGTTTCCACAAATCTTGACCAATATAATGTCCATGCTCACATGTATATGTCCTTAAACACTGTAACAGGATTAAGCAGTTCAACCGTCATTTAAGGAGGCTCTCTCATATAAGCTTGAATACTTTTTACAACAGTGACTAATGATTAAAATATATCATGCAAAAAAATATATAATTCATACTTCAATGAAAGGTTTGTTGTTATTTTGATTGAAGCGTTAAGGATATGTCAACAAAACGTTGCATTTAGCAAAGAACACTCGGTGACGCTTGGACTTTTACTAAGTAACATACCCAATTACAACTTGATTACAAACTCTGTGATGTTTTTGGGGATGCTACCTCTTCAAAACGAACTAGTTACCCCCCAAATTTTTTTCATACACATAACTCATATGGTGAGTAGATTTTGTCTTACAATTTTTATCAAAATCACTAAAGCAGAAATGGTGTTTTTGAAACATGGGAGAGCCTCCTTAAATAGAAAAAAAATACTTTGGCAACTCATTTCACATTTCTGGCATTTAAAACCAGTAAAAACTGACATTTTTGTGTAAAATACATAATAACACAATTCCAAAGATTGCAAAAAAAAAAAGAAAAAAAAAGTCTTGAACATATAATCAAAAATTTCCAGATCTGCAAAAATCTGATTTTAAAAGGAAACAAATCGTTATTCATTAAAGTAAGGCAAATCTGAATCTAATAACTCAAATGTCTCATCAGTTATTTTCAGTTGTAGCTTTTATGTGTAATATCTTATTCAGCATCTCACCAATGACAAATGCAGGCAAGAAGACTCCAGAGTGAGCAGCCCCCAGCATGAAGCGTAGAATAGTGAAGGTAATGTACTCGGGAGCAAAAGCCAGTCCAATACCACTCATTACCTGAATGATTTGGCTAATGAACATTAGACGCTTGCGACCGAATCTGAAGAAGAAACAGAATAACAAATATATGAATTTTTTCCTATAAAAACAAATCAAGACACCACACATACTCTCGTGTCCCCTCCCACCAAAAAAAAAAAATTTTTCATGCTCATGATAGATGAATTTATCGAGAAAAAAAGATGAAGGGGCCATTCAGAATAGAAGATCCTAGTATCAACTGGTCCAAGGATCAAATATGGCGGACCCTACATGAAAGGAAGACCGTTTAATCCTGTAATGGTCTCTCCTCCTCTCACAGCCTCCCCAAGCGTCTGGTGGAATGGAGTTGTGATTTTATTACTGTGCCCCTGCAGGGATGATGTGTGGGGAGGTGTGTGATAGGCAGAGAGACCATTACAGGATAAAGTGGTCTTCCTTTCATGTAGGGCCACCATACTTTAGCCATGGACTAGTTAGCACTTGGATCTTCTCATTCTGAATGGGACCTAAGATTAAAAAAAATTCCAACAATATTGTAGTTTCCTTGAAAAAAGAGGCAATTTCCCCTGTTCATGTATCATTGGCAAACTCTTCCCTGCACTTGGATTCAATGTATATATTATTTCTAAATGACTGGCAAGTTACATAGACAACCAAGAATTCCTGTTCATTTCAGAAGGAAATTTCAACTCCAGGTACTTATACATGAGGGATTTTAACATTATATAAGTCTGGATGCAGGATATGTAGACAATGAATATATGACTTTGAGGCATTTTCAAATGCATAAAGTATATCTTTAATCCACTGAAGTGCCTGTTTTGTTTAAAACCAAACAACATGTCAAGGATTTTAATTCCAGGAGCTGGTTGAATTCAATGTACGTAATGGATTTTTATCATGAACATCTATTTTAAATTCATATTTTATGACACTGATAAATTAGGTAAAAGATCATTTTAATACCAGTATGAGTCATGAGAATATTGTATATTAGGAGGTTTGATGTTTCTATAATCACATTATTTGCAGACAGGCTAATAGGAGTGCACAAAAGACGATGAAGTTTAACAAATTGGTAAAAAAATTAGATTACACAAATGGTGTTCAAGCCACCACAGCTGAGAACTGCATGAAGGCAATCAATGTGTTACACTTCTCTCTTTTCGTTACAACAGACAAATACCCAAGACCATTGAAAGTATGTGCATCTGACACCCTTGCAAATATTTCAAAAACATGAAAATCATTTTTGCAAAGACATGTTCTTTAAATAAAAGAAAGAAAGAAAGAAAAGAAAGAAAGAAAAACAAGAAAGAAAGAAGGAAAGAAAAGCATTGGCTACTTTATTATCAGTGCAATTACATTCTCTAACACTTTATTGATATTTCCTTAATTAAATTATTATTTTCTGACTTTGACTTAATAAATTGGCTAAGGTCCAATGCCTCTTGGCAGACTGTTTGTGATCTTTTAAAAGGTGAAATCTAATTCCCAAAGGAATAGAGGAGATGGATGCAACCACTTACAAAACGTTGTACTTTGCTGTTTCAAAAAATTTTCTGCATAAAAGAATGTCAGCATTTATGTTTATTAACATTAAATGTGAAAAAGAGAGGCTCTTAAATAATGGGTAAATTTGATCTTTTACCTATCAGAGAGATCCCCAAACACCACTGCTCCAACCAACATCCCTGCCATGTACATGGACTGGGCCAAGTTGTTCATGAATTTACGGCTGCAAACCATATTAAACTGAAAAAAAAAAAGTAAAATACAACTTGCATTTATCATATTAGTATGATTGGAATGTGTTATGATTATTTCACATTACAAAATGATCACGTAAGTAAACTCTGAAGATAAACTATAAACTTCAAGTTCTGATTATGGTCTAAAAATTCATGAAATGTCTTATAGTTAAGAAATGGGGCTTTTAAAAGTAAAAATTGAAGAAAAGTTATGGTTAACAATGTAAGCCTTGAAGATATACTTTTATTGGTATACTATTTTATTGACAGGTCCAGGGGAGTTTGTTACACTTTGGTAAAGCATTTATGTCCTTTTTAGACCAGAAGGATTCAGATTTTATTGGCCCATCTGGATTATCACTGGCTTGGGGCCAGTAGGCCAATATTTATTCTGAACACAAGGCAACTAAAAACATCTAGATGGAGTGCAGTTAAAGATTAATATTTTACCAGGTGCTAACATTCTCAAAGGATCCATTAGATGAAAAAAAAATAAATAAAACACAAAACCTGCAGTCATTTTGCATGCAGACAAGTACCTTTGGCTCTCCTAAGAAATAACTTAGGGATTTGCAGTAAATACAAATATCCACATGTGTGCAACAGCACATAAGTTATGATATCATCCCTCAACATGGGTAAATTGATCCANTATGGTAAAGCATTTATGTCCTTTTAAGACCAGAAGGATTCAGATTTTATTGGCCCATCTGGATTATCACTGGCTTGGGGCCAGTAGGCCAATATTTATTCTGAACACAAGGCAACTAAAAACATCTAGATGGAGTGCAGTTAAAGATTAATATTTTACCAGGTGCTTACATTCTCAAAGGATCCATTAGATGAAAAAAAAAAAAATATAAAACACAAAACCTGCAGTCATTTTGCATGCAGACAAGTACCTTTGGCTCTCCTAAGAAATAACTTAGGGATTTGCAGTAAATACAAATATCCACATGTGTGCAACAGCACATAAGTTATGATATCATCCCTCAACATGGGTAAATTGATCCAACTTGGGAAATAAATGTGTATGCAATTTTCATGTAATGCAATGGCATTCTTGGAGTAAAAGAAATAATGACTCTACCATCATTTGTGCATCTTGAAATGGCGTCTTCCAAATTCCTTAAGGACAAAAATAATATCTTCAATCTCCTCTAATCTATCAAAGCATTCAAAACTAACAATTTTAAAAACCTTCAGGAGTTTACAGGTGCTAAAACTGAACCTTACATCTGAGAGTAAAATCCACTTCAGGGTGCATTTTTACAGGCCAGTTATGGCCATTATGGTTGAACATACATGGTAATACTTTTTTGATTGCTGTGATAGAGCAGTGTTTCATATCAAATGAAGCTGCCACATACTTTTATATCTGATCATCATAAGTAATTAACTTACTACTTTTATATAGGCAGGCACATTCAATCTTACAATATGCACCTGCCTGTTATCTTTACATATTTATTTATATAGAGAGAGTCATTTATAGTGTCTGTATTTAACTAGTCTGAATTTGGCTACACCACCAGTCAGACCTGGGATAAAGTTACAAAGTATAGACTGGATCAGACACTTGATTTTCACCAGTCAGACCAGGGATAAAGTTACAAAGTATAGACTGGATCAGACACTTGATTTTCAGAAATGGTGTGTTCAGCATCTGTAAGCAATATGAGGTCCATGCATACATTTGCACAATTTGCTACAGCTTGATAATGGTTGTGGTGATATTACTGAAGATAATATTTAAGTAAAAATAAACATGTCTAAATGATCCAGTTTATTAACCCTGACCATTAATACATCCTAGTTAGAGTCTAGCAGTTCATTACCTGAGAGAAAACAGACGTCTTGTACTGTGACGTGTCATAGACCCATTGGTTACACTGCTCCGTGGCAGTGGTATTGTCTGGTATTGTATACCACACCCCTCTGGTCACGTTGACAGCATAGATATTACAGCGGTCATACTGCCCATCTTCACCAGTAGGAAATATCAAGGAGTAGTTGAGGGAACCAGTTTTGTTGGAATAATCATCCCAACCTGGGACAAAACACCTAAAAAATATAATAAGTAATTCAATAGTTTTGTCATTCAAAATAAAATGACTGATTAAGGTACTATAGCCTGAAAGCCATTTCAGGTGCAATAGATAGGGTTTGGATGGTGCAATATGTATTATGCATTTTCTGTAAGGAGATCAGAGGGCAACCTATATCCATCTATATATTGCCAAAATCCAAATTTCGTCTATTTATAGTATATGGAACACAATGGTAAATGTTGATTTATCAACTTTTAAACAGTTTCCTCACTGAAGAAAGACTTACAAGTTTCTGTATAAAACTACAATATTTCATCACAGCTGGAAAGTTGTTAACAGTTTATACAGGTGCATGTACAGTAATCCTTCATATTAAAATAACATCATGCCTGGGGTTAATCTACACATGATAAGATATCATTGTCCAGGTGTATTCAAACTCTCCTTTGTCTCCAAACCAAAACTGGACAATGTTCACATCTAACAGCTGCATGAAGAAGGAATAAAGACCACTATCTTTCCCGCTATGTTCACATTAGTAAACTAAAAATTTTTCCAACTTCTCTTAAATATAATATATTTTGGCTACATATAATTTGAATTCTTTTCAGTTTATCGCTGGTATTGTGAAAAATTAGTTATCTGAATAAAACAAAAATATATCTCCTGAGATCCAGCCCACTTGTATTTATTTGATTACAAATGTATTCATACCAATAAATTAATCAGATCAGACGAATGAGCATATGGTACAAAAGACAATAAATCTAGCATTTATTGTCAAATAAAAGTTAATTATATTTAATCAAAGGTTCTGAAAAAGAAAAATAGCTAAGATAATCCAAANCCGTAATGCAATTCTTGGAGTAAAAGAAATAATGACTCTACCATCATTTGTGGATCTTGAAATGGTGTCTTCCAAATTCCTTAAGGACAAAAATAATATCTTCAATCTCCTCTAATCTATCAAAGCATTCAAAACTAACAATTTTAAAAACCTTCAGGAGTTTACAGGTGCTAAAACTGAACCTTACATCTGAGAGTAAAATCCACTTCAGGGCGCATTTTTACAGGCCAGTTATGGCCATTATGGTTGAACATTCATGGTAATACTTTTTTGATTGCTGTGATAGAGCAGTGTTTCATATCAAATGAAGCTGCCACATACTTTTATATCTGATCATCATAAGTAATTAACTTACTACTTTTATATAGGCAGGCACATTCAATCTTACAGTATGCACCAAGGCATGCTGCCTGTTATCTTTACATATTTATTTACATAGAGAGAGTCATTTATAGTGTCTGTATTTAACTAGTCTGAATTTGGCTACACCACCAGTCAGACCTGGGATAAAGTTACAAAGTATAGACTGGATCAGATACTTGATTTTCAGAAATGGTGTGTTCAGCATCTGTAAGCAATATGAGGTCCATGCATACATTTGCACAATTTGCTACAGCTTGATAATGGTGATGAGGGTTGTGGTGATATTACTGAAGATAATATTTAAGTAAAAATAAACATGTCCAAATGATCCAGTTTATTAACCCTGACCATTAATACATCCTAGTTAGAGTCTAGCACTTCATTACCTGAGAGAAAACAGACGTCTTGTACTGTGACGTGTCATAGACCCATTGGTTACACTGCTCTGTGGCAGTGGTATTGTCTGGTATTGTATACCACACCCCTCTGGTCACGTTGACAGCATAGATATTACAGCGGTCATACTGCCCATCTTCACCAGTAGGAAATATCAAGGAGTAGTTGAGGGAACCAGTCTTGTTGGAATAATCATCCCAACCTGGGACAAAACACCTAAAAAATATAATAAGTAATTCAATAGTTTTGTCACTCAAAATAAAATGACTGATTAAGGTACTGTAGCCTGAAAGCCATTTCAGGTGCAATAGATAGGGTTTGGATGGTGCAATATGTATTATGCATTTTCTGTAAGGAGATCAGAGGGCAACCTATATCCATCTATATATTGCCAAAATCCAAATTTCGTCTATTTATAGTAGATGGAACACAATGGTAAATGTTGATTTATCAACTTTTAAACAGTTTCCTCACTGAAGAAAGACTTACAAGTTTCTGTATAAAACTACAATATTTCATCACAGCTGGAAAGTTGTTAACAGTTTATACAGGTGCATGTACAGTAATCCTTCATATTAAAATAACATCATGCCTGGGGTTAATCTACACATGATAAGATATCATTGTCCAGGTGCATTCAAACTCTCCTTTGTCTCCAAACCAAAACTGGACAATGTTCACATCTAACAGCTGCATGAAGAAGGAATAAAGACCACTATCTTTCCTGCTATGTTCACATTAGTAAACTAAAAATTTTTCCAACTTCTCTTAAATATAATATATTTTGGCTACATATAATTTGAATTCTTTTCAGTTTATCGCTGGTATTGTGAAAAATTAGTTATCTGAATAAAACAAAAATATATCTCCTGAGATCCAGCCCACTTGTATTTATTTGATTACAAATGTATTCATACCAATAAATTAATCAGATCAGACGAATGAGCATATGGTACAAAAGACAATAAATCTAGCATTTATTGTCAAATAAAAGTTAATTTTATTTAATCAAAGGTTCTGAAAAAGAAAAATAGCTAAGATAATCCACAAAACAAAAAAACAGGAATAATATTGTGCCTTCTATAAAGAAATTGCACTAAAGTCATTTCTATTCAGTAAGCTGTCATGTCTCAAACAAGTTGTTTAAGCCCCCTTTACACTGGACAGCATCCTTTCTGTGCCCCATAGTATGGCCCATTTAAGAGTAAAAAATAAAAAAAAAATTTACAGGCCGCTAACATGTCGACCACTGAGCATTCACTCTGCAACCAAAGCCATGCTTGTGCCTCCTTTCTACAACCACAGCGATGCCAGTTTCATGGTCACACAAAGGACAGAGAAAGGATGATGTCCAGTGTAAAGGGGGTTTTAATGATGTTGCAGACAGTCTTGCTTTCCTCACCAGTAAATTACAAATTGAACACTCCATAAGCACACCACTCCATTATTCTAAAAAGGAACAGTAATGATGTTGCAATTTTCAATTTTCTTCTTTAAACAAATTGGCTTTTGCAGCAATGCACCATATTTTTCAAGGAAAATATGTCTTCATTTACTACTTAAGTAGATTTCATGTGTTAATATTACATTGAGTGTAGAAATGTTTCTGTCTTCATAATTACTGTAAGGGCTAGTATTTGGTTATTTTTCATAGAAAATCTGTTTTTCTTTACTATTTTATTAGAGTTCATATGTAAATATTGTTTGGTGATCCCCTGTCGGTGAATAGCTACAAATTTATGTTTTTCTACAACTTCTACCCAACATGAAATAAAACTAGTATTGTATAACATAATAGCAGAAATGAAGAGTTTCGTCTTACCCATACAGATACATTCAAAATTAGATACACTGAACATGTACAACAAATACAATGTTATCGATTTCTTACTGTAAATAATGTAAGCAGGCTGATAATGCTTAATAAAAGATGGAAAACAGACTGCTGGGCTTTACTAGTCATTAGAATACAAGCCTTCATCTCATAGCTAATCACAATGGAATTGCTTCCTACAAAACTGGCTAAATAGATTACCTAGCATGTTAAAATTTCCTTAAACTAAATAGAGTAAGCAGGGGAGTAAGGGGGGGTATAAACTGGAATATATGAAAAGCTGCATGGTGTGGAATCAATAGCTATGGCTTGCTAAAGGCAATGAATAATCAGTGTGTTCCTAACTAACAGAGGGCTTTTAGTGCATCTCTTGGTCAATGCTTCATAAAAGGCTCAATATTTGGGAGAGGTCATAAACAGCAATCAAAATAACCTTTTATTGCTAAGTTTGAAAGAACCCCCTTTTTGCCAGGAAAAGGTCCCCTCTGGGTAAAATTTTATCTAGGTACATGAAGGTTTCATGGTAAAAGGTCTACTTTTTCAGAAAAAGAACCCTTCTTTTGAAATTGCTGTCTATGGGCCTGAAGTTCACCAGCAGTATGTAATTATAAAGAACCTTACTTATCAGGTTGACCATGTGCTACAGTCACTATTTTTTAAATAGTACTTAAAAGTACAGTTATGCATTGGCACAAACTTCTTGTATGTGCATTAATCACCTAGAGCCTCTTTCTATGCTAATTCTTCCTTATGGAAAACAATGATAGAACATGTGTAACAGAATGTGACGGGATTTTGTTGAACTGTCATTATTTCCACTTCTAAAAGAGATTCACTACATTGTATGCCCAACGTTTGATACTCAATACTGTCTTTATGTAATCCAATCCCTTTCTGGGACCTTAGTAAGTCCACTGGCTTGACCTCATCCAATGCTTTACTCCTCTTAAAAAATATCAATATATACCCAAGCACCTTTGGCTTTATCAGGTAGAACCCAAAACTAATGCCATTTCAAATTCCAAAGAACTCCAAACAGCACTAACCATAGTTGACAAGAATCTTTCAGATCATGCTGGTCGACTCATGTTAACAAAACCTCATTATATGAGGAAATGAAAGACTTATGTATAAAATCCCCGATTTTCAAAGTTCAAAGTAAACAATCCCTTTATTCATCAATCATTTACTTAAACCAGTGGGAAAACAAAATAATCAGATGATTTTTATCAAGAAAAATCACCATGTGCCTTTTTTTTCTGAAATTAAGTACCCAGTACAAGTTTATTCCTTCAAAACATTTGTTTTATTTCTTGGTATTTACAAAACAGTGTTTTTAACCAGATTCTTAAACTGTACAGAGATTGTTTTACTTTTGATACTTTGAAGCTTTAAGAACAGTAATGAACTCAAAAAGCTAAACTGTAGTGCTGCTGGTAACTAATATATATATATATATATTTTATATATATATATATATATATATATTACTTTCAGTCATGAAAAAAAAAGTAAACACAGGAGACTGTATCTTAATGAACATGCAGGTGTTGTCAGAATGCAATTTAAACTATTGGGATATATGTATTATATATTTCAGTTGAAAAGCTGAAACCATTTCAAAAATGTGGTGAAATATTTAAAATGACTGAGGCCTTTCTATTGTGGTAGAACAGTGTTGTAGCCATTTTAAATACAGTACCCCATACAGAGTTGAAATTTAAAAAAATGGCATGTCAGGTGGCATCAATAAAAATACACATCTAGAAGTGCATCACACATCAGTGATTACACAAGTGCCAAGTTAAGTGGACTCTGGCAGTGCAAGGCATGGTATGGAGTTCATAAATGATGTATGGCATGTCCAGGTTAAGCATGCTGTTAATTACTTTTCATTAATTATGTGTTTATGTGGTACTGGCAAAATGCCTAAAATTATTGAACTACTACTCCTTTCAGCACATCTACAGTACTTACATTAAATTATGGAAAGTAAATTAATTTAATTCAAATATTTTATGCATTAAATATCAGCTAAAACAGGCATACTATAAACAAAAATAAATAAAAAAATCTTAGAAAAATTGGACATTAACATTTTAGATAAGAAAAAGCAATACCTATACTCCTGGCTGGCAGCAAGGAAAGTCATGGCCAATGCGTGCATGCCAGTCACCCATATTGGCAAGCATAGCAGAAAAAGCTGTATCTTCTGAAACTTCCCAAAGTCACCCAGGTATGGAATAATGTCCTCAAACCTCATGGTGGTCTTCTAAGAGAGAAAATCAAGAAAGAAGCTGGTGCCCTATGAATCTGAAAGAAAAAAAAAATGAAACTATCAAATAACTGTGAAATCTTAATAAAACCTTTGATTAGGGAAAAATTGCAAAATGTTTGTGTGATAGTAACGGTATCACTCTTCTGGTAAATGTGTAATGTTAAACATTTAAAAAAGATTGGTCTTTGCAGGCGTTTTTACCCAGAGCAACCTGCACAGTTCTACCAGAGCGAAGCAGATAGTGTTCCAGTCAGGTACAGTCTGGCACACAGCTGAGTGGCAACCGGTCTAACCAACCTAGTCTATTCATCAAGACGCTCCCAGACAGATACTTCTAGAATAACAACTGGATGTATTTTTCTACCTAATGATATCAGACTAATGCCATGCGTCCATACTCACATGCAGAAGAATCAATTTAGCACAACAGAGCAGCAAATCCAACAGTATACTGTCCAATTAAGGACGTCATCCGAATCAATACACCTGGCTTCAGCTGAAGATTTCACAAAGCTTTTGTCAATCCTCTAAATATGTAATTTTCTGCTACCGACTTACTGTCTAACCTCATGTATATTATGAATAAGAACAATTTCTGATGATAATATTCATGACTTACATAAAATTTTCTACCATTCACCAAAAATGTACTGGCATGTCAAAATAATTCATCATGCTACATGTTTAAACTACAAGCTTGCAGACATGCCAGGCAGACTATTCAGCCAAAATATCTCACTGAGTTCAAAAAATCCCTAAATCACATCTCCACTTGTAGAAATAAATGTCCTATTTCAAAATAGCTAACAACTCAGACTGAACTTTACAAACCTTGCGCTGCTTTCAAAACACTTTATAAAACTAGAGACTAGTGCTTAAAACTTATATTAGTATACAACATGTTCTGTAAATCTACCAAACAGATATGCAGAACATTGACATAATATAAGCTGTGATCTTAAAAGTTCTCTAACTTAATCCTTTCCTTGACAGATACAAATTTACAAAGTGAACACATTGACAAGGAGACATCATGAGCTCACACAAGATAAACTTGCTTAAGAAGTTATTAGGCTTTGAACTTTTGAGTGTGTTAAGTATAAAATGGTGTTCCTTCTCAGGAGGGCAAAGAGGGTATTAGAGCTCCTTGACTAAGAAAGCCAGATTAATCCACAATAAAAGCAATTAATTTCTATATTAATTATTAAGTTGAAAGTGGCAGTTTATATAAAAAAAAGAAGAACAGGAACATTTATAATAATAGGATAAGTCCAGGGCTATATGAATCAGTACAATCTGCTCAATATTCTCTATGAAGAGTGATTTTTAAAATTTTTCCTTGCTTTCTAATCTCAATAGTTTCTCTACAGATACACTAGGTGTGCCGAGAGCAGTGTTCTATTGATGAATATTGGCCTGGTTGTTGTCAAATACCTTCTATCTCTGGGTCAGTAAATATTACACAAACTTTGCTGACATGCTTCCCTCATTCAGTTACTCCTCCTTGCCAATCAGGTAATGTCTGGTCCTGATATAAGCTACTTTTATTAAGGGACTGTTCACAATGACTTTTGTTGACCTAGCTAATACACACTCTCTGAATGCAATCAGAATAACATACCAGCACACCTTGCATTGAGATTACACCAGTACATTGGAAACAAGAGGAAGCATGTTAGTCTATTAATCTGATTGCAATCAGCAAAAATCCCCATGGAGTTAGGGTGCATTAGCTAGGTCGACAATGTTCATTGTGAACAGTCCTTAACATATCCTGATATATATATGTAGCTCACTTGGGACAGCAGTTTGCACATAATGAGTTGAAGCAATGCCCATTAAAGCAAGTCCCCATTGTACGATTTGTTTTATCCAACATCTGTGTTATTACTGACTGTCATGCAAATACTTTCATTAGAAAACACAAAACCACTCACAATTAAACTCTTTCTTTGAAACAACATTCTAATGCATGTTTATTAATTTTATTAACATGAAAAATCCTATTGACATCACACACAATACTTAACAGTAACTATAATTGACTTACGCATGTTAAGTTACTTGATCATGACAAAATGTAGATTTTAAAGAATGTTCACAGCTCTGTTGGCTGATAGCGAAATGACTGAGAGAATACAAACCTAGTCAGCAGAATTAAAATTTGACTGTTGCTGTTGTGTAGCAGATTCCATAAAAACCTCAGACTTATATAATCTCATGCAGAACATAACTAATTTGTCAAATACACAGTAAAAATGTTCCTCAATATTAACATTCTTTCTTTAAATGCTTTTTATCATATGTGATTTTCCACATTCACAATGACTGCAAACCTGCAATGGTTACTGCTCTGTGGAGCTTGGTGACTACAAGGAACAGTCCACTGTGACATCTGTCAGGTTTAAAGATTAGATTAATTGATACTTTAACAATCAATGAAAAAATATTTGTATCAAAAGTCAGTTTAGAAACCTAGATATTGGGTATGAAATTTCTTGTAAATACCTTTTCTAACACAAGAAAAAGTGCTTAGAACTATCTTATTTCTTATTATCATTTTTCAATGTCAAGATAGCAAGCTAGTTCTCAGGGGAAAATGCAATATTAATCTAGTTTGACAGCCACTGGATATATACATATTGCCCCCTCTACAGCCTGACCCATCCTCAAGAGGCTGTCTGACGATCATTAACTACCCACTTAATAATTGCATCCAGTTACCACAGAAGAAAATCAATAATGGAGTGGAAATTCTTTGTAGTCCTTACAACTGGTAGGGTGCCCTGAGCATTTTAATAATGATCTCAACATAATTCATGTCATGGAGATATATTGAACTGGCATGTTACACAAAGACACACAGCCCAAATATGAGAGAGAAACTGTAAAAATCAACATTCCCAAATATCTTACACTGTAACTTAGTAATTACACAAATTTTTCCCCCAAACTTAGAAATTATTTCCCTGTTTAAAGCAGATTTTAAACCAGATCTTTTCCTCATCACCCACCTTCTTAACCTGATTCCCGAACACGTGCTGTAAATCTGATGCTGATTCTAGTACAGCTTGTTTATTTAAACCTGTAGAAGGTATAGGTTCAACGAAGCTCAAAATCACTGGACTATTATGAAGGACAACAGTAAAAGCCAGATTGTAATGGGCATAACTATTGAATACACATCACATGCAAATGCCATAGTTTGGAAGCAGCATGTGTAACGAGCAAAAATCAGAATACAATGGACAAGTCTCTAAAGTAAATTGCAAGAAAACAGTGCATTTCTATTCTTGGTCATAAATAACACTCCCACAAAATCATACCAAAGACAAATATTTTCATAAAAGTCGCCAAAAACAAGTCATTTGACCATATATTCTAAGGAAAATTAAATTCAAGTAACAGTCAATATGATATCTTTAGAGTTTATATAATAGGTCAGACAGCCAAAATGTAGTAATTTGATAGGTACTTCTTTTGAGCAAAAAAAGTTCTAAAATTGCCAAATTTTAAACAGTCCTTTATGAACTGTTGTATGACAAAAAAGCAGAATTTATTAGAATTTTCCCCTGCAATTTAAATTATATTATCCAGTGACTGCATAAAAGTTTTTATATGGAAAATGTCATTAAAAACTGTAAATGGTATGATTGCAAAAATATTTAGGAGAAAACTGCCATATAAAAGTAATACAAAAATTGGGGTTCATACAGTGAAAAATGTTTTTCCAGGATTTTTCAGGTGCATTTTAATTTACAATACAGGGAAAATGTTGTTACTAAATTCTGCTAGATGTCAGTCTTGTAGACTGCAAACAGACAGATGGACCAATGGTTAAACAAAACTGCTTTCCCTTCTCCTTTGCCGATTTCCTCAAGCTATTTGATTTTATGACAAATGATATCTTACTTGAAGCTCCTGCATTTTGTGCAAACTTGTCAGCTGACAAATGCATTAAATTGAAAAAAGAGGGGTGGGGCAGAGTGGAAATAAATATATAAAAAAACAATATAAAAATAAATTTCAATTGAAGACTTATCTTATGTAGTTTCCATTTTGGTTGCAGTCCAAGCTGCCAGAGCAGGTGATGCCAAATTATCATTCAGCACTTATTACTCAGGTGTTACTATCTCAGCCTGATATGTGAATAAATTTTGTTTTTGCAGGGACCACCAAAACAGTAGTTATAGTTATAGTGATTAATCTTGAATCTGTCCTAGCCATCAGACCACATAGAGAGAACTCTTAGAGAGATTGTTACAAAAAAAAAAAAAGACTTACTTTGAATGTCGGAATGGATTTTGGCAAGTATAGGAAAGAAAAATCCTTTTTTTCCAAAATGAACAGTTGCTATTCCTTTAAATGAATATAAAACTTGCCTTCTTGTCTCACCCAGATCGCTAATGATATCAAAATTTCCTTTACGTCTTGCTCAAAATGCTAACACTTTACCTGTATTCTAAACATTTTTCTTAATGTTGGGTTGTGTATTTTCATAAAATTTGTAAGCAGTCTGGCTGTCTTTGAAAATATCGGCTGTCCGGTGTACAAGCAGCCATCATTTTGATGGCTGTACAGTTCGCTGGAAAAAGCCTTGACATGCTTCCTTGTGTGCACACATGGCTCCACTGGCATCAGCCGATGAAACTTGTACTGATCTGTTTTAGCATTTTAAGCAATGACTATCCAATATAAATTTAACCCATTAAGAACCCCGCACACGGTGAGCAATTGGCGCAAGCCACTTGCGCTGCGCCAGATGCTCGCCCTCCTCAGCTCCCCGCAAACGCTGCACTCTTTGCTCAGTGCCTCCCGGTCTGCCCCTATCAGACGCACTGTGAACTGTGGGATCATGTGATTAAGGAAACATTACATATTAGTTTTATTTCTGAAAGTAATGGAAAATGGACCCCACACACACTGAGCCATTTGCCTCAAGAGGCCAAAAATATCAAACAAAGGGATATTTTGCTCAGCTACGCGAGAGGCAAAAATCTCACTAAAATACCCCCGCAAACGGTGAGAAAACAGCGCAGCACAAGTGGCGCACCAATTGCTCACCGTGTGCAGGGTGCTTTACATACTGTCAACAGAACTGGCGAGCTTCACATAGTTTTGGCAACTGATACACCTAATTTGAGACACATATTGCAAAACAGTTGAATATGACATTTTATAATCATAAAATTCCAAGGGTTTTCCAGGAATTTAAAGGGCCTGTGTGAGCCCTGATATCATACAAAACAAAAATAATGGTATGATGGCATAAGTACCTAAGAAAAAAACTGTCATATATGAATAATATGTAAATGATCCTTTCATTGACATACAAACAAGAAGTTGACTAGATTTACAGTACAAGGTTAAAATCAAGCAAAACTTAAATAATTTGGTGTTAAGAGAGGGGGGGGGGAGGGAAATGAAAATTATCAATAGGAAAAATAAAAATGAATTTCAGAAAGTTTTAGCAAAGTTTTGTGGAAGCCAAAGGAAAACTACTGCCCTCAGATGTTCTTGCTTCCATAAATTATTCATTCATTGCTACAGAATTTTGATTGTCCATACTATACCTTTAGCACAAGTAATAAGCATCCTTTTTTGAGCTAATTTTTTTTTTCTGTATAATACCTTGTACCTTGATCAGAACAGAATTGTTATTCCCCATTTGAACTTTGTTGCCATTCACATTAGTAAAAAAAGTGGATTGCAGTCAGCTAAAATATGATTGCATGACCAAAATGAAAGACTTAATGACCCAAATGAAAGACTTTTTTCCAAACTATTTCTCTCATCACATGAAATACAGGACTAATCTAGTAGGAGACAAATTCTACCCAAAAGAACAGTGCCTGGCACCTTCTTGACCAAAAATAAATATGCATGTACCCTGGCCGTGTTCTCCGATCTATCCAGACAACTCACATTCCAAATAGCTATTATATTATAGCCTCAAAAATTTTCATTAAGTTTGCAATGCCCCCCCCCCCCAAATATTTTTTAATGGAATAAAGTAAACTGGAAACAACACTTTGTATCTGCATTGCATTAATCACATTTATACTATTTGTCCTGATTGTAAAAAAGCACCTTGCTCTTGATTTACTTCTATGCACCTTCTGTTTTTTATTTTCTTCTCAAAAGTGTACATTTTTTTAGTTTAGTGATGAACTGTTCACCTTGATGTATCAACAATATATACTGTCCACTTACACACGTAAATCTCATCACCATCAAGCCACCAGGTGTGCAAATAAACTTTAAAAGGGTTCGTGTTTACTTAACTGAACAAGGTGGTACCAATTAAGCATTTTGAATGAGAGAGAGAGAGAGAGAGAGAGAGAGAGAGGGAGAGAGAATGAGAATAAAAACAAAATTATTTACAGGCACACTATTAATAAAATGTCCAGCACCGATCTTTCAAGCTCAGTTTAAGTTTTCAAACAGGACAAACTCTTGCTGGTAGACACATGCCTGCACAAGACCAATACCCCATTTCTTCACAATATTTGTTATATGCAGCCTTTCTCAGATTTGCCCCCAGGTATAAAAATTTCAATCTATGCTGAATCACAAAGGTACACATCTCAGGTAATCTTAATAGAATTTTGAGTACCACTAACTTTTGCAACTATGTTTTAGCATATTACTACTTCTGTGAATAATAATGCAGACTTGGGTATTTTTCTATCCACAAACAAACAGCAGTGATGAGTTCTTTTTTCCCCATTTCTGAAATCTGTCAAAGGTTGCTATAACAAAGTCACGGTGCACTGATAATTTTCTTAATTTCTGAACATAACAATAGAAGGTTAATATTCCATGCAGAGAAAACATATTTCACAATTAGTCTTTGTGTGAAATCAATACTCCTATGCTTGCAGTCTAAACTAACCTAAGCAGGAGAAACATCACCTACATCAAATGTCCTCAGCTTGATATAAAACAATGGCAATATTTACCTGTAGAGAACTGCTGTGTTGCTACTGAATTTCTTTCCAGATCCAGAGCAGTTTCTGTGGCCTAACACGGCAATTCCCACCACACGCTACACTTCTTCCACTAAAAGCTCTGCTGCTCCCTTTTCCTCTACCACAGCTCCACTTCTGTAAGCAATTATGTGTAGATTTCTATAGGGTATTTCAGGAGATCAATCAATAAAATAGTACCACATGTGAGGTGCCTTTGACCTTAAAAAATCCTTCCACTGTTGTGTTCACTAAATAACAAAACGCCAATGAAAATGCTGCCTTGTTTTCTTAACAACTTTATATTGACAATGATACCATGTAGCGAATCTCTTGAACTGATAACACATTTAAGAGCCTGACATTATAAAATATGTTATAAAGTTTCTTTTTTTTTTTCAGTCACATAATCATGTCATACTCACACTGGTGAGGGCAGACTGGCTGGTCCAGGTTTACTTCTGCTCTTGAAGCATTAAGTCATATTAGGTATCTCTAAGCTTGGTGTTTTCTTATATATGTCATCAGTATAAAAATGTCTAAAATACAAATATGGCTGTATTTAATAACACTCTTGCTATGCGTGGCTGTCAACCCCCATTGTATCTCAAACCTAGTTTATATAATTCAATCCCCTGGTCATGCTGGCATATAAAAATGTGAAGTGTGACTAAAATATGTAAAAGGTCTTTTTTGTACTAAGTACTCTTTTTACTTAGGGGAAGAGCACATTGATATACATATATTCCTTTTATACCCATGACCAAATGAAGAACTGTGCCAGAGCAAACCCATCAGTTTCATAAGCTATATAATAAGGGTCATGTCAGCATATAAAACCTAACCCAATCAATGTAAAAAAGTTTTAATGAAGTGAAAAAAATAAAATCTGAGTTAATTTTGACAAGGATAGTTGTTACAGTACTAAAAATTTAATTGGTAAAGAAAAATTGCACATACAGACAATTGACAAAACATAACAAGAAAGTGCTAATAGCTATAGGCTCTGAAATACAACCATGTTAACCTGAGAATGACATTATCAAACAATTGCACAGGGGAGCCTTGAGACACTAGCTAACTTGCCTAATTATACTTGCAAATATGGCAACAATAACAGCACTGCAAACTGCAATGCAGGGCTGGGCCTGACACGGAATGAACAATATGGAGGTAACCAAACATTCATAAAATGTTTTCCCTATGATATATTACACTGCTGTTGGTCCAGGTAAACCTTAATACATGAAAAGAGAAGAATAAATTACAATCATCAAAATTTTTTAATTTAATCTCATAGATCTTCATTCCAACCTACAGCACAATTTCAGACAAACAGTGCACTATCTTTACAGATTGATTACATTACTGAATTAATTACTTAAGATATTAAGTATATTGGTTGAATGCAAACTGTATCCACAAACTTATCTGGCATAATTGAGATTGTTAAGGAAGGTGGTATTGTGTGGGGCTAGTTGGTGGGAAGGAGACGAGATTCTTCCAAACGTAAGGGAGAAGAAGTTATTGATTGATTTTGTATTGCATTTATAATTTGCAAAAGGCCCTGTGTATCATGAAAATCTGACACCCCTAAAAGGTGACTCTCCAGTCAGATTTTCATCATGAAAATCTGTCTCCCTCCATAAAACCTCATAAATCTTATTTTATTTGAGTATATGACTTTATACTATAACAGTAAGGTTGCTGTGAAAATAATGGATAAAAAAAAAACCTAATAAGTACTGGGTACTCTTGCCACACTGCAAGGTGTACAGCATGAACTTCTCATTTTTTCATGCAATTAATGCACAAGGTAAAATGTCTGTTACCATTCCAGTATATGACGGCCAATTTCCTAACAGTTATCCCCTTTGTATGATGATTAGTGAGTAACTGACCATGGCTCTATGTGGTGCCAATGATAATGAATATGCAATGCCTTTTGTAGCAGACCTGTAGCAATCAAGTTCAAAAGGGGGAGGGGTCTTCTGTTGAAAAGAAGGGGATCTTACTCCCCCCTTAGTTCAGGCCTCATAAATGATAAATGTCATTTGTGACCTAAAACAACAAACTAGGGACTTTTATTACTGAATTAATAGCTTGGTGCTACAGTATCACGTTCTGATTGTATCAATGACTCAAGAGCATCACATTCCTGACTTTAAACAATTTGTAAGGATTTGACTGGCTTTCACCCAGGCCTTGCAATCTACAGTCTTTACACATAGTGCCTCAAGTGAGGTGCCTTTGACCTTTAAATACTGCCTCAACTGTGTCATAATTCATGGGTTCTTTTCTCGATACCGCAAACTACAATTTTCAGAGTGATGGAAGACACAAGGAACTACATGTTACAGCTTTCAGAGATTTCACTGCGAAAAAGAGTATTTTTTTCTAATGGCTCTCCATTATTTGTGAAAGGGATAAGCTTTTTAACATCTGTTGCAAGACCCACCCAGTAAAGAGACTCGGGCATTACTGACAGAATTTGAAGGATGGAAATGATATTCTTTGCGCACACAATGCTTGGACTACATGAAATATGTGATGTGGAAAATACTTATAAGCCCATAGTTTACATAGCTATGACCAAAGAACAGTTGACAAGTAGGGCAAAAGTAAAAACTCCTTCAACAAACGTTTACAACAACTTGCATTTTTTTTCTATTTTCTAGGAATTATCTCATTAAAAAATAAATTAAATAAAAAAAAAAGCTTCAAAATGGATCAATGTGATGTATTTTAATAATCTACTATTCATACTAAGGTTCAATACAGGAGTAATGAGCTTTTGATAATCTCCAACACATAAGGAAAGTAACCCATAGCAGGTGAGGGAGCTTGTGGTATGAAGTTAGCAACATGATGCTTGGAGTCTTAATTATACAATCTGAACATGAAATCACAGTTCTAAGTCATTAATCTGCCACTTAAAGTTAGTAATTCTTAGCTCCAAGTCACAAATGGCAATTTCATTTATAGTGCCTGTAATTGACCCAATTTAAAAAAAAATGCCATAGAACCTAGTTCAAATTTTCATCCAGAGTGGACCTTTTCCAGTCTAGGTGGTTGACTGGTCTAGGTGGTTGACATTTTTCTTTTAAGGAATCAATTGAGCTTGGATGGTTTCAGGCACTGAATGATATAAAAGGGTTGCAATTGCAGTAAAAACTTTCAAATGGTGCAAGAGTTAGTGGAAGCAACAAACAGCGAGATATAAAATTTAGAAGTAAATGTTTCACCATGCAACTCTCGTTGGAAAATATGTGCACTTTCACTCTCAAACCTGCAATTAATTGATGGGAAAAAAATGGCCCAGAAAAGGTAGCCATGCAGTTATGCCATTAATTTCACACAATGCTCTTTAATTCGCCACGTAAGGTCACAATAAGGTCACCAAAATCATTACAAAAAGAAATTCAGATGGATTGTTTATATTTAATTACAGAATGTGAATTTTTTACACAATTGCAATTACTTATGCATCTATTGGTAACTTATGTAGGTACTTATTCAAGTATTTCTGAGAAGTTCTGCAAAAGAGGGAACAAACATTTGTACTCATGCACGTTGCAAGTTGGCTTCAGAAGAGTATGCAAGTTGTGGAGATTAAAGGTAAGAAATAAATTTGAGAGCTCCTGTTGGTGTGCAAACTGGTCTGCATTTTACATTTTTTGGAGCCTTTGCTTTCATGCATCACATGCACACATCAAAATCGTCAAAAGAAGTACTTATACATGAATTTCGTGAATGAATGGAGAAGTGCATTGCAGGTAGTAAAACAAAACAAAACCCAAAACTTAAAGTCCCTTACTCGTGTGGAGGGCAACAGTTAAATTAAATAGATTAAAGCAAATACTTAAGCACCCAATTTATCAAGAGATTTCAGACTACCCAGTCACTAGCATTGTAAAGCTTAAACTTACTAAATGACTTCAATCTCAATTTTCAAATAAAGCATTCATTTTAAGAAAGTAAAAAAAGAAGACGAAAAAAAATGCATTTCCTGAATTTATCAAGAACGTCAGCAAAAAAGTGAATAGTCTGAACTGCGGCAGTTTAGATATCACCTATCTATACAAAACAGTAACTGAACACCTGCGTAGCTGACTGATTCTGCACACACCTGTGAATTCTTGTGGTCTGTATTACAAATCAATCCCGCGGAAGATATGAACAACGGCTCGATAGGTGGCGATATTGACGATTTTCAAGGTGCGGAGTGATACAAAAAAATAGTGCAATTATTGTAAGCTTAAATTTCCTAATAAAGGGAAAAAATGTGCAAATTTTAGAATAATATCTTGAGAAAATGTGTGTTTTAATTGTATATTATTTAAGATGAGGAAAATATCTAAGCTGGCGCGATGCTGTTTGAGCCAAATATGTCACCTTGACAACGGCGGATGTAAATAGAGCCGAACAGACAGACCAACACAGACTGATATATTGAAGGTTCAACATACAGCTATGTCTGAGGTATGGTATGTTTTTCAATATATTGAGTACTAGTGATAAGAATTTGTCTTAATTTTAAATTAACTATCTTAATGTCTTAAAATTTTTCATACAAAGGAACAATTATTTCGATGTGAAGCGAGAGGCAACAATTTTTCCTGTTATTTCATTGCTGTTAGTGTTAGAGTCAGTGCTACTGCTCCAGTACTAGCTAGTAGTGCTACGTATGGTAACTCTCAGCACTAGGGCTAGGTTGTAAATTTAATTCTCAAGAGAAGTGATTGTTCAACTTTTTGTACATGACTTTGCAGTAAACTTGTCATACATGTATTTGTGAAAAACTTGATATCCTGACTCTGGAATATCACTTACCAGTAAAAACCCCAGCCTTAGAAATAATAATAATAATAATAATAATAATAATAATAATAATATATAAAAATCCTAGCCCTGACCATGGGTATGATCTACCAAACTTGTCCCTGTAATGTTTTTCATCTTGAGGACTGCTCCATTCCCTGCACATTGATGAAAAGTCAGTGACTGATATATGTTTTAAGAAAGTGTGACTCGATCATAAAAATATAACCAAATTAAGTTTGCCTTTTACCATCAAAGTGGTTTTCCTTCTGTCTCATACATGCTTAGATTATATGCAAATGAGTCAATGAGTGTTACAGACCGATATATGCAGACTAAAATAAGAAAGAAATTGCTACTTTTTTCTAATTTCTGCTGTCAAAAATCCATTAATTTGTATTAAATAATGTCAGTATGTGGATTTGTTTCATTGATGGTTTGTTATTAAGTAAGGACAGTGATTTTTGATAATTTTATGAGAACATTCTTATTTTCATCATTTTAGATCATTAGTGATCTATTACAGGTATATATATATTTTTTATTTGCTTAGGAAAAGAAAGAGGCCCCAAAAGACAAGGGAGGGGAGAAGGTGTCCATTGATGACAGTGCTTTTGAAGCACTGGAAAAGGACTTCCAAGAGGTAGGTAGCCCAAATGTAAACATATCAAAAATCATATAATTTTGAAAGACATGTATCAATCATATAATTTTGAATATCATGTATCAAACACATAAACATTGATCATGTTTGAAAGACACTGCATATTTTATCTTTAGGTTCTCCAAGAGTTAATGGGAGATAAAAGTTTAGACAAATTCAAAACTGAATATGAAAAGCTTCACAAAGCTTTGAAGAAGTCCCATGAAAGTGAGAAGCGTTTGATGCAGAAATGTCGAGAGTTGAATGCAGAAATAGTTGCCAATGCTGCCAAAGTGTCCACTGCTTTGAAGCTGTCCCAGGAAGACCAAGCAACCATTGCATCATTGAGAAAGGTACAGATGAAGTCCTTTGACTATTTGTATTACAAATCCCTAAATTATATAACCAAAACAAAAAAACTGTTTAAATGTATGAGAAAAATTAAGTTAAATGTGAACATATACCAGATATAACACAGATATTCAGATAATGTTGGATTTGTTTAAATATCTGCTTTTTTTTCATATTGTAGGAGATAGAAAAAGCTTGGAAGATGGTAGACTCTGCACACGAAAAAGAACAAAGAGCGAGAGAAACAATACAGTCATTAAAATTGGAAATAGAAAATTTAAGTAAACTTGTTGAGCAGGGTGCTGGTCTTACTGTTGGACAGGAACACAGGTAGGGGTTTATCCCATAATGAGTTGACTGAAATGGCTTCTTTTTCATTCATTCATTCATTTAATACACAGAAAGAAATTATTAAGAAAATATACTTCATGTGCATTTAATTTAGGGATTTCATATACCTACAGGTTTATAAAATAAGTGTAAAGCAACTATGATCAGGGGTTTCCAAGGTGAACTTTGGGGGTCCATTTGCTTTTGTGCTTAAATGACTCCTACTTCCCAGTGATATACAGTGACTTAGTACTGACCACCATGTATTATTTCAAACTAACTGCTTCATGTTTCTTTCCTTTTATCTTTCAGTGTAAATGAACTCCTAAAAATTAAGGAAGAGTTGACCAAGGAAAGGGATGACTTGTTGTCTGAAATTGTCAAAGTTAGAGAACAACTGGCACAAGCGTCAAATGAACAACAGAAACTGGAGGCAGACAAAGAAGACTGTAACATGAAAATAACTGAGGTATTGGTGAACCACAATTAAAACTTTCAAAAATCCAAATGCATAAATTATCAAGTTAAATCAATTTCTGTAAAAATAAAAATAAAAAACATTATGTTATGGAAATAGTTTTTCATACTACAAGTTATGTTTAAATATTGAGAATATGCAATGATATGCTATTATTTCTTTTAAGCTTCAACAAGACATTCAAGTTCGCAACAATGAGGCTCAACGTGAAACACGTAAAAAGGACAAAATTGAGCGTGAGCTGAAACAGGCTCGAGCTGATCTTGATGCCAAGGCCTCAGAAATAAAAACCAGCCAGGCTCAATTGGAGAGGTATAAGCAAGATGTCACTAAGTTGGAGGCACAACTTAAAGAGCAGAGGGTGAGTTCTTTTATAACTCAGGTATTCTTGATATGGAACGATAATGTCAAACTTAGAGAACATGATATTGATATTAAAAAATGCTAGCATGACCCATGTATTTTTTTAAAATTAGTTTCTGTTACAAATGATCTATAGCTTATCATGGCTTCCCTCAATGTCTTTTTATTTTATATCAGATTATGAATGAAAGAATCACCAAAGATTCAGACATCCTGAATGCCAGGTTCCAGAAGTTGCAGCAGGACTATGAGGCTCAACTCATCAGTGCTGACCAATTGGCCTCAGAAAACCAGACCAAAGTTTCTGACCTGAAGGTATGTACTTAATATATCAAGATTTTTTTGGGAAAATATTCTAGGTAAAGTTATTTTTTCTGGATTAGCTGTAAAGGGATAAAAGTAAATGCATAGTAGTAACCTGAAACCAAAATGTTAGTTTTATCATTTTAAAAATATTAATTCTTCATTGTTATTTTATGGTTAAAAATACAAAATAGTATGATTACATGTATATACATACAAGTAGGTCATTTTCACATGATATGTATTTAATTAGATAAACTTTATGATAGTATCAGTCCAATGATTTAATTTTATTGATAATACAGTTATTAATTTTTTTCTCATATTATTAATTTAGCAAAAAGAAGATGAGGTCAATGCACTGAAGGCTGAAGCTAGTCGACTGAACAAGATGCGTGAAACTATTCAGCGTAAACTGCGTAATGTTGAAGACTCAAAGGGAGAAGTTGAAGGGCAGAAGGAAACCCTCAAATCTCAAATTGTTGGCCTAGAAAGAGGTTAGATAACTTTGCAAACTAACATAAGTAAGAATAATAATAATGATCTTGACCTGAATTGCAATAAAACAGATTAAGGTATTGTGGCCAATCTGGCCAAGGGCATAACCTGGTATTACAATAACAGACTCAAAACTAATATTGCTCCCATTTATTTAATTAATTTATTTATTTATTTATTTTTTGTGCATTACAGAATTGGAAGCTTTGAAGAAACAGTCAGAAGCAGACAGAAAGGCTATTGATGACCTGGTGCGAGAAAGAGATATCTTGAACAAAAATATGTTGAAGGCAGCTGCAGCAACCCAAAAGCAGCATAACTTAGTCAAACTGCATGAACAGTCCAAGAAGAACCTTGAACAGGAGATCCAAAATTATAAAGAGGAAGCTCAGAAGCAGCGAAAGATCATTTACCAGTTGGAAAAGGAGAGAGATCGCTACATCAACGAAGCGAGTGACCTGACTCAAAAGGTACAACAACTTGAGCAATTTCTTTTCTAATTGAGCAATGTTTCAGATTTTAATTTTATAGTATAAATTAAGCCATCAAAACAAGGGTTTTTGTATTTTTGATAAATGACTTACAGGTAACAGAAACATTAAAATATAAGTGTTTCTCAATGGGATTTGTTCTATTTCATGCAGGTTTTGCAACACATGGAAGATGTCAAAGTGAGGGAGATGCAGATTTTTGACTACAAAAAGAAAATTGCCGAGGCAGAAACCAAGCTTAAACAGCAGCAGAACTTGTATGAAGCAGTACGCAGTGACAGAAATCTGTACAGCAAGAATTTGATAGAGTCACAGGTATTAAACAGTTTAAGGCAATTCAGAGAGTCAGAACTTTTCAAAAATGTTATGTTGAGTTTCATCAGTATAGATGTAGAAGTAATGCAGAACTTGTGGCACAGATGTCTTGAGATCAAAGCCTTTTTCTTACAAGTATACATTGTGTGCTGAGGTAAACATTTTACATGCAAATCTCATGCTTCTTCCTTTAGAAAAATGATTCCTTTTCTCTTGTCTTATAAAAAAGGATGAAATCACGGAAATGAAGCGCAAGTTGAAGATCATGAACCACCAGATTGACCAGCTTAAGGAGGAGATCTCTGCCAAGGAGGCAGCCCTCATCAAAGAACACATGGACCACCAGAGAGTGGAGAAAGAGAAAGAAGCCCTGAAAGCAGAACTGCAGAAGATGAAGCAACAGGCTGCAGAAAATAAGGCTGTGATTGAGTCTCAAGACCAAGAACAGAGAAAGCTTCTCAAAATTATTGCAGAATCTGATGGTGAACGTGTCAGACAGAAGAAGGAATTGGACCAGGTAACTGATTGCTGCGACTCTGTATTTATAGTGTTTATGTTGAATCCACAGTAACAGGTGCTGAATACAAACAGACTCTGTAAAGATCATCATGCTGTTTTAGATATGGCATCAAATGTTTTTATATGTATAACAAAAGGTGTTTATGACAAAAACTGACTGATGATTTAAATTAAATTATAATCTAGAAGTTATTTATGTAAATGTAATAATAATAATATATTTATTCTATTTCTAGGTTATAAGTGAGCGAGATATTCTTGGCACACAGCTGGTCCGCAGAAATGACGAGTTGGCTCTCCTGTATGAGAAAATTAAGATCCAGCAATCAACTTTGAACAAGGGAGAGATTCAGTATAATCAGCGCTTGGAAGATATCAGAGTCCTTAAGTTGGAGATCAAGAAGCTGAGGAGAGAGAAGTCCATCCTTCAAAAGAGTGTTGCCAATGTTGATGATCTGAGGTATGTAAAATTCTATATGAGGCAGTTAATTGTTTGCAGGTTATTGTTGAATTTTTGGTCATGTAAAGGTTTCAAGGATTTGCTGTTAAAAAGTACATTTCTCTCTTGTAAGGAATGTTTGATCATGGCAAATTGGATGAAAAAAATATTTAATTAATCGTTATTAATCAAATCAATCATTCTAGTAAATAACTGCTATCATTCTGACCATATGTTTTGTACATATTTAATCACTGTTTTTCTTTGAACTACAGACGTGAAGTATACCACATCCAACGTGAACTTCTTCGTGAGCGTACTCGTTGCAAGGCCCTGGAGGAGGAACTGGAGAACCCTATGAATATTCACAGATGGAGGAAACTAGAGGTGAGTTTCTCCTTCAAAGCTGGCAAACAGATGTTACAACTATCAAGGACACTCACATTATTGAATTCTGTAGTTAGCTTAAACTGTTTGAATAGATGTTTAACATTTATATCCTAACTATTACTTATAGCATAAGTTCTAACCATTCTTTACTAAAACTGTTTAACATTTCTATTTAACCCATACTTTCATCATTGTGCCTTCTTTATACATATCATTTAAACTCTTGTTATTTATGATTTTATTTGCAAGCTTAAACAATTTAACTTTGATATTTTAGGGCAGTGATCCCAGCACTTACGAAATGATCCAGAAAATCCAGACTCTCCAAAAGCGCTTGATTGCCAAGACAGAAGAGGTAGTGGAGAAAGAGCTGCTAATCCAAGAGAAAGAGAAGTTGTATGTGGAACTGAAGCACATTCTTGCTAGACAGCCAGGCCCAGAAGTAGCAGAACAGTTACAAATATACCAGCAAACTCTGAAGGAAAAGACCAAACAGATGAAGGTGTGTTTAATAATATTTGTTGGAGACTTGAAAATGCTCATTTAGATGTTTATCTATCACATATTTCTCAGGAACAGAGTTATTTGTCTCAATGCTATATGGATGATATTCTGAATATTATTTAGTTTCTTTAAATGAAATGTGTATGATGTTATTGGCTTTCAAGAGAAAGGGCATGTAGGATTCTGTTGTTTTAAATTGGCACATACAGCTACAATGCCATACCTTTGTTTTCAGGGTATGTCATCGGAGCTGAACATGTATGAGTCACAAGTGAATGAATACAAATATGAAATAGAGCGCTTAGCCAGAGAACTGCAGGAAGTCAAGAAGAAATATTATATGCAGAAAAGAAAAGAGCAGCAAGCAAAGTAAGTAAAAGGGGAGAATTACTTTTGATCATAGACATCCCCAAGTTAGATCAATAAATTACAAATAGCTTTGTCATATTTTATAGAATGAAAAATAACAAATAAATAAATAATTTATTAAAACAAAGAACAGCTGTGCATCACAGATTTTGGATATTTGTGTAATTTTTCTTTTGGTTATGATGGCCAATATTTTAATTTGATTTTCCTTTTTATAGGGAACGTGAAAGAGCCATAGCTCAAGCTGGGCAGCCAGTGATCCAACCACAGAGGACAGATGCACCGAGATTTACTGGAGGTGGATTTAGTCTCAAGCAGACAGCCAAAACTTATGGATAGAGATATATCAAATAAATGATCTTTCAAGATGATTTTAAAACTAGATTATGAATTGAACTGTAAAGAAAATACTAGATGAGACTGTAAAGAATGGCATTCCTATCAACACTTCTGGATAATATATGCTGCCAGTGATGAAAAATCAATTCAAGGCATTTAACCAGGGTAGCTTCTTTATTTTTTTAACCATCCAGTATCTTATGCTTACCTTTGTTTTTACATCTAAATTGAAATGTATCATATTATATGTATGGTATCTGTGATCTTCTGGAATAAAAGCTTCATTCTTAACTTTCATTCCGTACAGGATTAAAGCTCAAATAATTAGCATTCAGATCAGGAATAATCCAGAAAAGCTTAAAGAGCAGCCTTCTGCACTGCACGATGTGTTCAACTTAAACACTTGCAAGGATCCCTCCCAGGTTGAGCTTTTTTGCAATTAAAGTGAATCTCAGAACTGCAACAATTTCTTAGAAAGCATTTGTACAAAAGTGACGCTAAAAGCTGTTATGACTGTACTTTTACAGAACTTTCAAGAAAATGACTGGAAATGTATGCCCGGATAAATTTTGTCAGCTTTTATTTGGTGTTGCTGACCTCCACCTCCAAATTTGACTTCATTTTATGAAAAATCAAAATAGTTTGGAATATCTCAGGTGATGGCAGGAACAGAAGTAATCTTACGCTGATCATGCTTTTAACTAACAGCCATGTTGCAGCAGAGATGCAGAACAGCAACATCAGATAGTAAAAGATAAATGACATTTTAAAACAATTTTATTGAAGGGCAGAATGACCATATTTAATAAGGTCAAATTAAAAAATTGACATTTGAAGCTCCCTTTCAAACTCAAAATTCTACAAGTATTTGCACCAAACTTACATTTTTCAATTTTACTTGCTACTCTCATTAACTGGACATATCAAATTCACAATCATCAAACGCTTGCTTCTCGTTTGATACCTTGCCAATTCAATATTTCTTTACATTTCTTATTGGCTAATATAAAGGATAACGATATCTTTAAAACTCAGAAAAAAAAGGCAGTAACTTATCACCATAGTTTGGAATAATATTCGATATACAGTAATCAACATACAAAACAATGAATATCATTTTTTTTGTGTCAGAGCAAAAACCGCTAGACACATTTTAAAAATATAGAAAAATACTTCAACACTTGCTCACTGTAAAAGTGTTCTTAAATAGAACCAGTCTTTAAAGCCAAGCTCTTTAAGCTCCACTTCATGACAAGTGACTAAGACACACTGAGTTGTCACTTCGGGTATCATGACAAGTACAATATACGTTCAAATGTATTCTTTTCAATAAAGCAAAGTAATGGTCCCAATTTTGGACTCGCTTCATAGTGAGGTAACATTTTATAATTAACCTTCCATTTCAAGTACGAGGAAACTATGTCAACCTTTGTAATCAGTACACTGAAGTGCTGCTTGATGTACTTTTACTGTCTAGAATACACTTGTGCTAGTTTCATCAATGCTGTTGTACAGCCACAGAACTGTGTCATTTGACATTAAAATTGATAAAAATCAAACTCAAATTTTTGCTTAAAGAACTTTGACCAGCTGGATGTGCTGGGTCCTGCATAACCAAATTGGAATAAGAGGTACAAAGGAATTAAAATTTCACAATTTACTGATGCTGATGTGAGTTCCGTATGGCTGTACAACAACAGACTTGCTATTCATTACATCTACTACTTTTCATTTGGTTGGCCACGCCATGGGAACAAAAAAGTACATCATATTAACAAGATGTTTTTCATTGACCAATATGATACCATTGTCTTAAATGTCCATTATATATAAATATTCTATTCAAGCATGAACCGAAGATGCAAATTCTGTCATCAAATACCCCAGATCTACTCTCCTTTTCCCATTTCTTTTTTGAATTAGACTATATTTTGTACACATAACACAAAAGGAGCATTATCAAAACCACCCTACTTTGTCACAACAGGAGCACATAAAATTGGCTCTTAAAAAATATACACTGGCTTTGGTTGCATTGGCCTTTCAAAGTATAATCCACTCCAAAGCTGATATGATTCAAAACTAAAATTGGTACTCCCTGACTGGCAGTAACAATGTTTCAGACTGCACAGAGATGAAAAATCGTGAAATCACGAAGATATCTTTACAAATCTTTTGGTTTCTACTGTCATGAGGACCGATCCTTGATCCTATTCAAAGGAGAGTGGTTGAATCATAAAACACAAGAACAATGCTCAAATCCTCTTTCTTGCTCTCAGCCTTGAGCTTCCCACAAATATCAAAATACTTTTTTTCAGAAACAGTTTTGGGATTTTTGTTATTTTTATGGCATTTTGACATCTCTTTTAAGTCTTTTTTTTTTTCAGTGCAAGCTTGGTGCCATGTACACTATCACATCTGGCTTCTCTATGTTCCAGCCCCTATCTATCTGTGGACATACTTCTGGGGATAAACACTGGAGCATTTGGATTCAACAGGCTCTGGAAAGTCTGAAAAATATAAAAACATGTCTCAAAAACAAAATTTTCATCTGTCCTGATTTTTGAAATTATTATCAAAAATATCATCAACTGCCACAAAATGCCAGTAAACAGATCAGAATGTTTTAAAAACAAAAAAATTATACTTTTATAGAATAAAGTATGTTTCCACTATATAATATATATACAAATAAATAAATAAATAAATACAGTGTCATAAAAACAAAAGAAATACTCACAATGACTGGTAGCTCTGGCTTATCCAAATTCAGAGCCTGTACATTCTCTGCTAATTGTTGCTCTTCCTGAGCTTGTTCATTGTTTTTCTCCAGGAGACGATTTTCTTCTTCTGCAATCATCTCTTCGAAACAACACTCTATGAATTGCTCTTCCCAAAATTCTTCTTCACACTAAAGAAAAGATATGTACATAAAACATAAATTGATTGTTAAAATCTTTTTAACTCTTTTAAATACATAAATATAATAAACCTCCTTTTAAACAAGAGGTCAAGAGATTTACAAAACAATGATGAATACCTACAAATATTTGACGTTCCAACTTTATATGTTTGTTAGCATATATCCTCTTGAGAAACCTACATCTAGCATCCAATGGAATATTGACCACAATCACATAACTTAAAATTGCATAATAACATACCTTTCTATCAAACTCTTCAAGCTCTTCACCCATCCATACATATTCTGAGAAGTCCACTTCAGATCTGCTTTGTGTTGCTGTTGTTGTACTCATGTTTGTTTTTGGTCCAATTGCATCAACAGGTAATTTCATCACTTGGTATCTGTAATAGATAGAGTAAAAAATCCCCACCTATTTCTTGGGAAAAGATTCATTTGATAAATAATATAAATAATACTTATATGGTTAGTTCCTTTAAAATTAAAAAGATTTACAGCATTAATAAGTATGATAAGAAGTTATTTCTTTTTTCAAAATTAATAAGTTTCTCTTTGAAATCTTTGCAGTGGAAAATGTGTGTTGTATCTTTCTGCCCTTATGTCATTGGGCAGTAAAAAAAAATTTTGCGATTTTGCACGCATTAACTTTACCATCAAATTTTGTCAGTTAAAGGTTGAAAATGCTTTTTAATGAATTCTAAGTAACCCTCACTATCTTAGGTGGATTACTTTGGCCAATTTATGTCATCGGCATTAAGCAATTTGAGCAAAGAAGATATATACGTATACGCTAAACAAGCTGGGTCACGTAAACAATATTTCATTTTCAACCTTTGCATTTTCTTTGGTATTTGCTATTGCATCAGATTTAAAAATATGATTATTCCGTAAGCACATTCTTTATAATGTCAACTTTCATTTCTTTAACACGGAAACCAATCTGACACTTTAAAAATACCCAGACGCGATATTTACCTGCCAACTTTGCCAATATTTCTCTGCGAAAATGTCCACAGCTCTTTGTTATCAAGCAAGTGCCCGTATGAATTCTACTTTCATCCGCGATAAAATATTCCCTGTTTTTTCTATCCTAAATAAAATTTTAAGGCATAGAATATTGCACTTTACTAACTGTTCCAGCTATCCACTCTAAAATTTGAATCACACTACACTTAAATCCACATACATAATGGCAGTCTTCGTCTAAATAAAAAAAAGCGTATGAATATTAAATTTGGTTGAGCGTCTCACATAGGAATAAGGTGGTTTGTTTTGATGAATATCTCCTCTACAGCATTCACAGCTACTATAGCACACCCGCGGTTTGGTTGCATTGGAAGGAACGAGATTAAAAACAGATCCGTCGAGCTGGTCCTAGGCTAGGTGAATTCAGATAGCAGGGCGGCATTGGGCCAACGTCGGCCCAACGTATTACACCCCATTTCCATAGATTAGATCGACCTACTTTAGATCGACCTAACTCCCTGGGGTTCACGCTAAATAGCTGTCAGCCGGGCGGACACGAAAGTTAATTACCCCCTTACAGCTTGTAGTAGGCGGGACGGACATTTAAGTCGGATTATCTGAAAGTAATCTAGTGAGACTCCCCGTGGGAATAGATCGATCTAAAATCTATGGGAATCTATCACGTTGGTTGTACTACCAATATTGGCCAAACGTTGGCAAGCCAATGCCAACCAAATGCCAACCGTGCCAACGTTGGCCTAACGTCTTCTTGCTATCTGGGAACTTACCATCTGCCTAAATAGGAACCTTTTTTTTATTCCCAGTAACGCGCGTATATATTAAAAAAAAAAAGATAAACGTTTGAGGATAAATAATAACAGCTTTTTGTTCCCTTTTATTTGATTTTATCGTTATAACAGTTTCATGCAGTGCTACTAGTGTATACGTTTTTAAATGTCTGCTCCCATACTTGACAGCACGTGCATGTCCATGTATATAAAGGGTATAATTATACAAATGGCACCATGTATATCACAAAATAATACTGGTGCTTGCCTACAAAACATATCTCCATACAGTCACATTTACCTTGGATTCTTTGACTATATCTATCTATATACATGCCTCAGTCACAAAAAGAGATCATATATGTACATGTAATTACTCACTTGCAGTTAATAAGAGCTAGGGTCCCATGGGGGAAGGGGTATAGTGATCACAGTTCATGGTGAAAAAAAAACAAAAAAAAAAAAAAAAAAAAAAAAAAACGATGCCTTCCAAAACATACTAAAACAATTTTTTTTATAAAATATAAAATAATATGGACTGCCATGCAAATACAAATTGCACAGCTACAAACTGGCATTATAATAATACAAACAGTCTTTAGAAAAACGTTTCTTTTATTTTGTAACAGACAACATGTAAAAGACGTCTATTTGATCAATTTGAACTTAGATCTATTTTTAAAGAAGAAATAATTTTTAGCCTTTTGTAGCAACAGGAAAGACCGCTTAATAAAAACAGGAAGACATATATTTAAAATATCATTGAATAAAAAAATGTCCATTCAAAAATTCAGTTAAAGAAAATGATTTAAAGCAATTGTGTCATGTATGAAAGCTTGATCTAACTTCCAGCATCTGGGAGCCTTTCATCTTCAAGGTCCATTTATGACATCAGATTCTACAATAAAAAGACCTAAACCTAAAATTCAGGCAAGCTTTTCCTACGTATGTTTGATGATTAAGTTTTTAAAACATGATTTTAGCTTCTTTTCATAGCACAAATGGTATTACATGCAAAATTAAAGACTACCATTGTGCAAACAATTTGTATTTCGGTAAGTTAATTCTTCAGTTAACTCCTCTTCTCTACTACTTCTATACACACAATTTTCACATACTCATTTACTTTTGTTGATTAAGTCTGCTGGTTTGAAATAGGTTATTAACATCAATATTGCAAAATACAATACCTCATGCATGATGTCAAACATAACATTATTCATATATTCAAGAAGAATGAGATTGAAGATACACACATTCATTAGAAAAATAGAATATGGGATGTCTTCATTTATGTAGTACAACAATACTTCTACTCCTTTCATGAATGATCAGTGTCTTCTGTACATTTTAGGGACCATTCCCAGACCCTATCATGCTAACTCTAAATCGATCTATCTCCAAGGGGATTCTTGCTAAATTGTAATCAACATGGGTGGCTTACGTGTCTGTCATGCCTACTGAAGCTGCTAAGGGGCATTAATTTTCTTTTAGCAGCTTCAGTAGTCGTGCCAGACATCTAAGTCGCTAAGGCTGAAAGCAATTTAGCGAGAAACCCCGTGGAGATGGAGCGATCCTGTTAGATCGATCTAGGCATGGGAACTGAGCCTAAGATATTATTTGATAGTAATTGCAAATCCTCTTTTTTACTACTTTTCACTGTTCGTGATAAATCCATTTCCATTGGTAAGAGGCTCTGGTTCCCGCACCTTGATGGTTCCATCTTGCATTCCAAAGTATGCTTTATTTGCCATGTTGATAAATAGCCCAGTTTCCACAATACCTAAATATAAAATAGATACAAGATAGCATTATCACCACCAATTTTTAATTATTCTTTTAATGTAAAATGTTTACCGAAAAAATGTAACTACCATACAGTGTAAGTTCCATGGGAGTTTTAGGGCCCACACAGAATCAGCCAATGTGTAAAAAATGATAACTCACCAAAAATGCATTACTTCTAGAAAAAATAACTCAATCAAGCTAGTATTCTGTCTCAAGATGTATTTTAGTCCTACGAATTATTTCTATATAAGTTTGAGAAAAATAAGAAATATGACAGTGCACAAAATTATGTTTTTATCAATTTTGATGCAAATATTACATTATGCTTGACAGTATAATCACCACCAATTATTATTACCAATTATTTTCTAAATGTGAATAGCATAAGGTTTCAGGCCCATGAGATTTCAAAAAGTGAAAATGCCAAAATGTGAAAAATGCAATATTAAAATATGCATAAATTCAAGAAAAATAATCCAAAAAGGCTGGTTTTCCACCTTAAGTTGCACTTCACTCTTTAGCATAATTTTTGTAAGTTTGAAAATAAAGACTAACAATACAGGTGTTAGCAATACCTTAGGGCAGTGGGAAGATAGTGGCCATAGTTTAAATTTGATTATAACTGTTAAAAGTATAGTTTGAAGGCATTTCGTAGCCTTCGGCAATTTCCATAAAGCTTCAGCATGTGTGACAGGTATCATATATTGTCAATAACACTATACATCAGATAGCAGGATTTTCTGGCCGCGTAGTAATGCTGCCAAACAGGATAAAGTGGATTCGATTCCCACTCAGTCCGGTTTTTTTCTTCTATTATTTTTTTAAATGATTATTGTTATAAATATATATCATTTACGGTTCAGTGATTGATGTGACGGCTATCAGCTAGTTGTTTATAATTATTCATTAATTTTATTTATGACAAGCAACACATTATACAGATTCTATTCCAAAAAATATTTGAGAGGTGAAATCTGCCTGTAAGGGTTCAATTACACTTTACTAAGTTAGTCACACAGAATTTTGGTACTGTATCAATAACCATGTTAAAAAGTGCTTTAAAAGTCCATAATATCTGGCAATAATATTACCTGGAATCATTAGCAATTCTGTGTTCACTTTTTTCCAGTCATGGTCTCCACTTTCAAATTTCCAGTCTATGATGAAATTGCCATTATCTGTTATCAAGGGCCCCTGAATTTGTATGAAAATAGAAATGTAGTTCTGGATGACTTATACAGTATGCACTTCTGAATTGAATTCATAAATAATGTTTGACTCTCAATATAAATGAGAAAAATAACCTAAATATCTTAAAACCTCTTAAACTATGAAGAATTATAAACATTACAATTATAGTCCTTAACCTATGTACTTACAGCTTTAGCCCTGGCCATTCTAAGCTCTAGAGAACCTCCATACAGTGTTTTAATTTTCCTCATAATAGGCTTGTATGCCATAGGGATAACTTCAATAGGGATCCCTCTTGTATAGTGTTCTCCCAAGACTTGAGAATCTTTCCTAAGGGGTGAAAACAAAAGTTACCTTTAACATTTTTTAAAAATATTTTGTTCTATATTCTAGGTAAATAAAAAATGGAGTAAAACTAAAAATAAACCATCTGTTTGCATCTTGTCTAAAACAGAAGAATATATTCAATTACTGACCTCGGGTGAGGTTATCTTAGGGATATGTTTGATCTTTTGAAAAAAAAAAGCTTTGGAGATTGCTTCATATGCCCAATTTAAAAAAATGCTATGAGCAGTGACTCAGTGTGTAGCTTACGGCTATAAGTACTTTATGTGACTATGTGCTCATCAGTGAGTGCCACAATTTGTAATCATGTAACAACACCCTATATTACATTTTATGTGACATGCAATTAAATACTGGTTATGAATTCACATACACATGTATAGACATGTATCATGAAATGGAAGATACAAGGCATTTACCTGAAGTCTGCAATGACAATAAACTTCTTTGAACATGATGCAACGATTTTTTCTTGTGTAAGGCATCCTCCTCCTCCTTTGATTAGATTAAATCTGGAATCTACTTCATCTGCCCCATCAAGAGCCACATCCAACTGGAAATAACACAAGACCAGTTACTTAATATATAATTCTCAAAAGCCGTCTGGTACAAATGTTTTATGGCACAATTCCATTACACTTATGAAGTAGATAATAGGTCAAATATTTAGTAATAAAATGAACTCAGGAAATAACTCTATTCATAGAAGATAGTTTTGATAATATGTTAGACATTATGAAATAAATTCAAATGAGACCATGCTGTAGAATCATCAAAAGACAAAACAAACCTCTGGATTTCTCTCCAAGTCACTGAGTGTCAGACCATTATCTAAAATTAACTGTCTGGCCTAAATTATAGAAAATACATCACATGAACATGTATTTATAAAACTAGATGTTAAACATGTGGGGAAAATACAACTTAAAACATATCTTTGACAAAGATGTAATGCAAAGTTTGTATGAACAACAAAAAGTTTTTATCATAATTTTCACAAGCCTACAAACCACAAAGGGGGGGGGGGGGCAGGGAGAAGGGTATTAAGGCCCTTAAAGCTTTTGAAAAATTAAAAAATTGATGTTCCAATTGTTGCCAATGGTCATCATTGTTAGATTTTCACTTTGTACTCTCTGCATGGAGGCCTGGCAAAGTCTACTATTTATAATAATGATAAAAATGGATGACCCCTCATAATATTTGATAATCAACATTTTATAGCTTCACACCCTTTATTTAATATGCTTAATATGAAAAAAATATTATGAGAATTATCAAAAAAATTTTATAGTTACTATAATGGAAGAAGAGGAAGAAATTATTTGCTTGGTTCAAGAAAAGGTTGGTGTTGGTGGTGAGAGCAGGAGTTACCCTGTGTTGCATTTGGTATAAATTAAATGTAAATGGCCCAAAAAGAATAATAAGTGTTACCTGAAATGAGGTTGGAATGCAAACCAATTTCAGTTTTTCTTCTTTTACTTTCTGAGCTGTAAAAAACATTTGTTACAGTTAATCTTCATCTGTTGAGCACTATAAATAGCTACAAAGTAGTTGATTTAGCTTGTATGAGTCTATAATTTTAATGATTAATGGATGAAAAAAAAGCATCTGACAAAGTTACAAGTGGAACATTATGGACATACAGACAAGGCTAGAGAACATGTAGTAATATGTATACTCAGCCATGGCTTCACATTAAATTAATGCACCATTATGCCTGTAGATTATGACTTGCAAGAAGGCTGACTAAAAAGGCAATTCATACATAAAAGGACTATTGTTAAAAAGATACAGTACTCTTTCTTTTCATTCTAAAATTCCCACAAAAATACCAAGTTCTACAAGGTTTTCAACTTAACTAAAATATATCAATCGACAAATTTTGTTTGAAACGAAGTTAAATGAATAGCAGCCCACATGCTTAATCTACATAGCAACTATCAATATACTAGTGCTTGTTGCATTTTCTTATCATGTAGGTCATTCTTCTCAATAAGATAAAAATTCAGTACACTTTGTATATGGGCTTATTCACCTTTGCATGATAATTATTTTGAAGCATAGGATATTTAGCAAAAATTTTGTGAAGATTTCTGTACACTACAGTCAGAATGAATGCTTATTCAGCATAGCATTAGATGGGGTTTTCATTCTGTGATTACTATGCTTATGGAGCCTTCTATGAAATTGAATTCACAACTTCACAACTTGTTGTCAACGAAATGTCAATGAGTTTATAAAAAAATTTACCTATTCGTTCTGCTGCATATACTATTGTTGATCCTGAGCCTATTCCTATTACTTGGTTATCCTGAAAAATGGATGTTATCAAATTATAAAATTCAGATATACATATCTATTATAAACAAACCTGCATATCTTCATGTATATTATTCAAAATATTGACATAGAACTCACCCTTACTCTACCTGCTTCTAATTTTGAATAAACATAATTTCATGCAGTCTTCTTCAGTTGTATAAGCTACATGTTTAAAGAAAGGACATCAAATAACAACCATGAATCCAAACAAAAAAAATCTTTTGGTTAGTATTATGTGATTATTCAATTTCCGATATTGTGTACATAAATAACAGGAAGCCACAAAATAAACATAAAATGTCACAGTCATGTTCCTCTGTACAAAAGCAATCCTTTAAGGATTGGCCATGCACTTGATGCCACTATTCAGACCTATCCAAACATGACAATGGCCCTCCAGTCACCCTCATGGTTCTCCTGAAAGAATTGGTACTCCCAGACAGGCAGTTTGCATGTGCCCTAAAATGATTTGTCTTTATTGGATAAAATAGTTTGAAATGTGACAGAAGTATCTAAGACCCATTCAGATTCAGATATTGTACCAGCTGGGTTAATCCAACTCTGTGGGAGTTTCTTGCTAAAGTGCAATCAATCTAATCGGCTTAATTGACTGTCACACCTCCTTGAGCAGCTAGGGGGTAATTAACTTCTGTGTGCGCTCAGTTGAATTACCCCTAAGCTGCTCGGAGATTGCATTTTTGCAAGAATCCCTGCAGTTGGATCGGCCCAGCTGGTATGATGTCTGAATTTGAATTTCCTAAGATTGCCTTAATACTACTAAAATAGGTAGTTCACAAAAGGTGCTACTAACTGACTGTGATGACAGCTTTGCAAGTATTCCTTATTTAGTAATGCCTCATCACAGTGTAAAAAATACATTAAATAAATTTTAGAAAAACTGACATTATTTATTTCTCTCAAAAGATACCTTTGCTATCCAATATTTGAGAGAAACACTCATGAGCCTTTAAAAAACCTCTGAACCAGATTTTATTGCCTATCTTGACGAATCTCAGGAACCATTAGAATTGAATTTAAAAAGCGGAATTCCATATTTCCATGGAAAAAGCTCATGTTTGGAGAAATCAGATTATGCCAGAGTATCATGTATACAAAACAGGATCCAGTTGAGAAAGAGGAGGAACTATATGATTCAAACATTTTTTCCACATTAAACACAATATATGTATAACACCCCATTTCCATAGATTAGATCAACCTACTTTAGATCGACCTAACTCCCTGGGGGTTCACGCTAAATAGCTGTCAGCCAGGCGGACACGAAAGTTAATTACCCCCTTACAGCTTTTAGTAGGCGGGACGGACATTTAAGTCAGATTATCTGAAAGTAATCTAGTGAGACTTCCCGCGGGGATAGAGCGATCTAAAATCTATGGGAATAGAGCCTAAGTAACAATACACTTACGAGCAAACATCTGGATTTGTTGTTTTACTATTGTCATAGGAATGAAGCACAACAGCCTGTTCAGTGTGGATAATTTGAATAATATTTTTAGGTCAGTTAGACAGTGAGATATACTTCAAAAGTGCTCCCTGCATGTTAAAGTGTTTCTGACACCACAAAAAGCAAGGTACTGATATGTGGACCAGACAAGCATGAGATGCATTAAACATACTAATGTATTATCTGCCAACATGCCATCTTTACAATAATCACACAGTAAGTAATGCTGAATCACAACCTTGAGGAGAATTTTCTTTTTTAGGCTAGCATCCCAGATGCAAATATCTGTAGTATCTCAATGCCAAGTACCCTAAACATTCATAATTTTTCAGGAGTTCTTGATATAGATCACATGTGAAAAAATTGGCAATTGTACATCATGTATGTCCCAAAAGTTATGCTTATATAACTCTTTCTTGAAAATGAATGGCTTATGCTATAGAAAAGATAATAAGGTACATCTGAAGAAAATTTTGATATGTTTTAATGATACTCTGTAAGACCGATTCTTCATCTTCACACTTTCTGTAACTGAGCACAAATGGCGGGATTGATGGATGCCAGGATTTGGTAGGATTGATTAACAAGACCCAACATTGCGGTGAACAGATTTTCTCTTAAATTTCAAGAAATATGCAACTCATAAGCTTAAGGTTAGATATGAGGAGAAAAATCAAAAGCTTATGAAAAAATGTTGTTTGAATTTTTTATCACCATCCTTTCATTGATATCTTTCAGGTTCATGCACAATAAAAATATACAGTATCTGCAAAACATTTATCAGAGTGCTACAAATGTATGCATGTACTGTACTCCCTGGTCATTTGAACAAGTAAACTTCTAGATGAGCCAGTCAGTGATCTGTACATGTACGTCCTAAGTTGTACAATGTACAAACCGTCAAAGATGTTCAGTCCAGTACTGTAATACGTAATAAGCAGGCACAGTACATGTACTACACGCAGTATAATGTCAATGTACATAGGCATTGTACATTGTATTAAATTTTGTGCTGTCTTACCTGTATGTTTTCGTCTACAGCTATGTAAGCTGCAGACTTCTTTCCAAGTTTAATACTGTCCATTTCGGTGCTAAAATATTTAAAAGAACACCCTTTTATATTATGTAGGGTTATAAGACTGCTTCCTCGTGTAAGAACTGCACGCCACATGAAATCGCATTTGTTTTGTTCAACTTCAATGACCAACCTTCACCTTGACACACTTTGGGAGGTGTGACCATGACACATCACACTCGAAAGAGATACGAAAGCAAAATTACTACATATTTCCATCCTTTTAAGTGAAATGATACAGTTATATAAGATTTAATAAAGCATCATACATCATTTACAACATGTTTTTAAATAAAATAACTGATAATATATTTCAGTGAATGTTTATATGATTAAAATAATTATATCTTAAACTAATACGATGGGGTACGTCATTGAAAGTTTGAGCTAATCTTAGCCAATCCCAAGTGTTCATTTGCGTATGTAGTACGCATTTACATATCTGTCGGTAAACAATCTTTTCGTTTGTGGACATCTCAAAGCTCACCATGACGAAATAGAAATGTTGGAACCAGATTTTGGATCCCTGATGGAGGGAGAGCCGGGATGTGAGTATCCAATTACTGGCACGTTCAAGAAATACTGGTACATGTAATTATGCCTGAGTACTATTACTAATGCAATGGTATTTGACCACATAACCATCGTCATCATGTAAAACGAGATGTACAGTAACTCCTTGCTTACAGTGAACCCTCCCTCATGATAGCACAGAAAACCGATGAAAATTAGGTAGGCTAAAACTGTATTAAGACAGTTTCAAAATTAGCCCTGTAGCATTACTTTGGAATGGCTATTGACTGCACAACACTTTTTTCAGTGATGCCCCATGGGACATGGAATTTAGTGCCTTCTCCCTCCCGTTTTCTTCATGGTATATCTCATGTGGGCAACAGTGTTTCCTCCTGGTTAGAGAGCGGAAGACAACTGACATCACGTGCACAAGAACTTGTAGCACCAGGAATATTAGCATCAGAACCTATGCAGAACACTTTAGGTATCAGTGTCATAAAAGCATTTCTTTACCTAGCACACATGAAAAGCTATGAATTTGGTTTTAAATTAAAAATCTTAATCATAATCATAGTTAGTNTGGATGAAAAACAAGCATCTGACAAAGTTACAAGTGGAACATTATGGACATACAGACAAGGCTAGAGAACACGTAGTAATTTACTCAGCCATGGCTTCACATTAAATTAATGCACCATTATGCCTGTAGATCATGACTTGCAAGGAGGCTGACTAAAAAGGCAATTCATACATAAAAGGACTATTGTTAAAAAGATACAGTACTCTTTCTTTTCATTCTAAAATTCCCACAAAAATACCAAGTTTACAAGGTTTTCAACTTAACTAAAATATATCAATCGACAAATTTTGTTTGAAACGAAGTTAAATGAATAGCAGCCCACATGCTTAATCTACATAGCAACTATCAATATACTAGTGCTTGTTGCATTTTCTTATCATGTAGGTCATTCTTCTCAATAAGATAAAAATTCAGTACACTTTGTATATGGGCTTATTCACCTTTGCATGATAATTATTTTGAAGCATAGGATATTTAGCAAAAATTTTGTGAAGATTTCTGTACACTACAGTCAGAATGAATGCTTATTCAGCATAGCATTAGATGGGGTTTTCATTCTGTGATTACTATGCTTATGGAGCCTTCTATGAAATTGAATTCACAACTTCACAACTTGTTGTCAACGAAATGTCAATGAGTTTATAAAAAAAATTACCTATTCGTTCTGCTGCATATACTATTGTTGATCCTGAGCCTATTCCTATTACTTGGTTATCCTGAAAAATGGATGTTATCAAATTATAAAATTCAGATATACATATCTATTATAAACAAACCTGCATATCTTCATGTATATTATTCAAAATATTGACATAGAACTCACCCTTACTCTACCTGCTTCTAATTTTGAATAAACATAATTTCATGCAGTCTTCTTCAGTTGTATAAGCTACATGTTTAAAGAAAGGACATCAAATAACAACCATGAATCCAAACAAAAAAAAATCTTTTGGTTAGTATTATGTGATTATTCAATTTCCGATATTGTGTACATAAATAACAGGAAGCCACAAAATAAACATAAAATGTCACAGTCATGTTCCTCTGTACAAAAGCAATCCTTTAAGGATTGGCCATGCACTTGATGCCACTATTCAGACCTATCCAAACATGACAAAGGCCCTCCAGTCACCCTCATGGTTCTCCTGAAAGAATTGGTACTCCCAGACAGGCAGTTTGCATGTGCCCTAAAATGATTTGTCTTTATTGGATAAAATACTTTAAAATAGTTGACAGAAGTATCTAAGACCCGTTCAGATTCAGATATTGTACCAGCTGGGTTAATCCAACTCTGTGGGAGTTTCTCGCTAAAGTGCAATCAATCTAATCGGCTTAATTGACTGTCACACCTCCTTGAGCAGCTAGGGGGTAATTAACTTCTGTGTGCGACATTATTTATTTCTCTCAAAAGATACCTTTGCTATCCAATATTTGAGAGAAACACTCATGAGCCTTTAAAAAACCTCTGAACCAGATTTTATTGCCTATCTTGACGAATCTCAGGAACCATTAGAATTGAATTTAAAAAGCAGAATTCCATATTTCCATGGAAAAAGCTCATGTTTGGAGAAATCAGATTATGCCAGAGTATCATGTATACAAAACAGGATCCAGATGAGAAAGAGGAGGAACTATATGATTCAAACATTTTTTCCACATTAAACACAATATATGTATAACACCCCATTTCCATAGATTAGATCGACCTACTTTAGATCGACCTAACTCCCCGGGAGTTCACGCTAAATAGCTGTCAGCCGGGCGGACATGAAAGTTAATTACCCCCTTACAGCTTGTAATAGGCGGGACTGACATTAAAGTCGGATTATCTGAAAGTAATCTAGTGAGACTCCCCGCGGGGATAGATCGATCTAAAATCTATGGGAATAGAGCCTAAGTATAACAATACACTTACGAGCAAACATCTGGATTTGTTGTTTTACTATTGTCATAGGAATGAAGCACAACAGCCTGTTCAGTGTGGATAATTTAAATAATATTTTTAGGTCAGTTAGACAGTGAGATATACTTCAAAAGTGCTCCCTGCATGTTAAAGAGTTTCTGACACCACACAAAAAGCAAGGTACTGATATGTGGACCAGACAAGCATGTGATGCATTAAACATACTAATGTATTATCTGCCAACATGCGATCTTTACAATAATCACACAGTAAGTAATGCTGAATCACAACCTTGAGGAGAATTTTCTTTTTGGGCTAGCATCCCAGATGCAAATATCTGTAGTATCTCAATGCCAAGTACCCTAAACACTCATAATTTTTCAGGAGTTCTTGATATAGATCACATGTGAAAAAATTGGCAATTGTACATCATGTATGTCCCAAAAGTTATGCTTGAAAATGAATGGCTTATGCTATAGAAAAGATAATAAGTTACATCTGAAGAAAATTTTGATATGTTTTAATGATACTCTGTAAGACCGATTCTTCATCTTCACACTTTCTGTAACTGAGCACAAATGGCGGGATTGATGGATGCCAGGATTTGGTAGGATTGATTAACAAGACCCAACATTGCGGTGAACAGATTTTCTCTTAAATTTCAAGAAATATGCAACTCATAAGCTTAAGGTTAGATATGAGGAGAAAAATAAAAAGCTTATGAAAAAATGTTGTTTGAATTTGTTATCACCATCCTTTCATTGATATCTTTCAGGTTCATGCACAATAAAAATATATCTGAAAAACATTTATCAGAGTGCTACAAATATACCAGTATGCATGTACAGTACTGTACTCCCTGGTCATTTGAACAAGTGAACTTCTAGATGAGCCAGTCAGTGATCTGTACATGTACGTCCTAAGTTGTACAATGTACAAACCGTCTAAGATGTTCAGTCCAGTACTGTAATACGTAATAAGCACGCACAGTACATGTACTACACGCAGTATGATGTCAACGTACATACTAACATAGACATTGTACATGTACATTGTATTAAATTTTGTGTTGTCTTACCTGTATGTTTTCGTCTACAGCTATGTAAGCTGCAGACTTCTTTCCAAGTTTAATACTGTCCATTTCGGTGCTAAAATATTTAAAAGAACACCCTTTTATATTATGTAGGGTTATAAGACTGCTTCCTCGTGTAAGAACTGCACGCCACATGAAATCGCATTTGTTTTGTTCAACTTCAATGACCAACCTTCACCTTGACACACTTTGGGAGGTGTGACCATGACACATCACACTAGAAAGAGATACGAAAGCAAAATTACTACAAATTTCCATCCTTTTAAGTGAAATGATACAGTTATATAAGATTTACTAAAGCATCATACAGCATTTACAACATGTTTTTTAATAAAATAACTGATAATATATTTCAGTGAATGTTTATATGATTAAAATAATTATATCTTAAACTAATACGATGGGGTACGTCATTGAAAGTTTGAGCTAATCTTAGCCAATCCCAAGTGTTCATTTGCGTATGTAGTACGCATTTACATATCTGTCAGTAAACAATCTTTTCGTTTGTGGACATCTCAAAGCTCACCATGACGAAATAGAAATGTTGGAACCAGATTTTGGATCCCTGATGGAGGGAGAGCCGGGATGTGAGTATCCAATTACTGGCACGTTCAAGAAATACTGGTACATGTAATTATGCCTGAGTACTATTACTAATGCAATGGTATTTGACCACATAACCATCGTCATCATGTAAAACGAGATGTACAGTAACTCCTTGCTTACAGTGAACCCTCCCTCATGATAGCACAGAAAACCGATGAAAATTAGGTAGGCTAATACTGTATTAAGACAGTTTCAAAATTAGCCCTGTAGCATTACTTTGGGATGGCTATTGACTACTCAACACTTTTTTCAGTGATGCCCCATGGGACATGGAATTTAGTGCCTTCTCCCTCCCGTTTTCTTCATGGTATATCTCATGTGGGCAACAGTGTTTCCTCCTGGTTAGAGAGCGGAAGACAACTGACATCACGTGCACAAGAACTTGTAGCACCAGGAATATTAGCATCAGAACCTATGCAGAACACTTTAGGTATCAGTGTCATAAAAGCATTTCTTTACCTAGCACACATGAAAAGCTATGAATTTGGTTTTAAATTAAAAATCTTAATCATAATCATAGTTAATATTGATGATCATTTGATAGTCCAAAAAATTCTGTGAAAATATTAGAAAACATCTTTACACCTTTAATCTAAGTTAATATTGAAATCATTTGATAATCCAAACAATTTTCTGAAAATATTTGAAAATCTTTACACCTTTAATCTTACCAATGACATGACATGCAAACGATTTTTATCAATAAATACATAAAGCAGTACTGTTTTTGAATAATAACTTTTTTTTTTATTTGATGAAGATTTTAATTATCAACCATTTGTTACTCCTTATATTACAGTTCAAGTAATGCATTAATTATTATTATTTCAAGGCGTTCCTTATTTTCCGAGTGCTGGTAACGAGTTGGCCAGGCCAGATGAAGGGGGTCTCCATAATGTTCCCCATCCTGGTGTGCTAGAGAATATAGCCACAGCATTCCAGAGACAAGAGGTGATCAACAGGGTGCATTCACAACTGGGCACTGTCAACTACCTTGTCAATGTTGCAAACTACATGAAGCACAAACATGTAGAGGTAATTTAAATTTCTAGAAATGGAAAATAATTTTTTTGTTTTGTTTTTATATTTATATGATATAAAGCTTCTGAATTTAATGTTTATGAGAAAATTGAATTGTGTTACACATAATTGACTTTTCTAAACTGAAACACATTCTTGCTTTGCACTGCCAAACATGACTAGATCTACATTGGATGCTTCTATCACACTAACTTGGTATGATCACAATCAATCTTCAGTATCAATACATGTGTCAAAAGTGTTTGAACCTAACACTCACCAGTACACCCAGTATCTTTCCTAAGTGTGCTGTAAGTTTTTCTTCTTTGCAGCAAGCAGTGGTGGAAGGTCATAGGCAGTTACATAGGTTATGTGATAATGTTCAGAGACAGGCAGTTGTCATTGGTGAGTAAAAATTATTTATTTATTTATTTATTTATTAGTATTTCAGCATTATCAAATTATATTACTTACTCCTTCTACTTGCCCTACCATTTCATTGAAACGTTATACGAATATGATATATAGAAATGAAATGAAAGAAAAATAATAAAATAGATAAAAACAAGATGAAGATGGGATCTGTTAAAAAGTTGCTCTCAGACATCTCTTAGTCAGTCTGTTATCCAAAGTTATCACAGATAATTTGATTAGTGGAGCTAGGGCCATGTAATTTGGAAGTCTCTCATGGGACTATTTTCAAGATTACTCTGGTCACAAGTTTGACATTGATCAAAACACGGAAAAAGTTTCGTGGCAAACCTTGATGGATGCATTAACTTTTATGCTGTTTGTGCCATATAATATAAGTATCTTTTTTGGCAAAGCTAATTATTATTACCTACTTGTTTGCAGATGATTTGAATAATTCTGTGCAAAGTTTGAGTGTGGAAGTTGATCTTCAGAGGCAAGTATCTGACAGATTGTCTACTTCCCTGGATGCCCAGCAAGCTCTGTTGGATGCCAGTATCTTAGAAAACAGGGAAGCAATAGAGAAACAAAACAGTGTCCTTGCAAAACAGCAAGAAATGGTCAACGTAAGTGAACACAAACTATGATACCTTGTGAACAAATGGAACATAAATGCATTTGTCTGTAAAAGGAAACAAATTACTCTTTACAACACTTAAAAAGGCATGATTTGGGGAATATATAAAGATTTTTAAATCTAAAAAGAACAGTGCATTAATGGCCTTTGAATTTTATAATATATTTATGCATACTTTAGTTATTTTTCTCAATTATTGTGTATGTAATTAGCATATAAGCCACAAGACAGTCAGACTGGTAATAGTAGACATTTTAACGAGTCCAGTAAAATTCTTTTGGTCTTGACATGATGAATTTTAGGAACATAGTAAAATGCTCATATTGTAAATTATTAAGTAGATTTTTTTCAGATGGTTTATAAAAGACTGAAATTAAAATATAATAATTTGTTATATTCTATTTGTTAAATTTAATATTTACCAGACAGTGTTAAGTGGGGCAGTATTAATTTATTACAGCTAATGTAGTATTCACTATGACTGTCATTTCAGAATTTGTTACAACAGAGACTGCGTCATGATTTTTATGTGGATAGCGTGCTGGTTGGGTTTTGTGCATATGTTTGCAATACATTTCTAGTGAAGTTCCCTCTCAAAATTGCTTTAACAGTGATTCCTGTTAACAGAAGAACGAAAAAGTGGTAAGGTCTTTTGTTACAAAATGGTACTCATGAATATTTTGTCTGTTATAAGAAAAAATAAAATAGTAGTTAAAAGTATTTTACTGCTGTAAATTATTCTGTAACCTTAGCCTCATTTCTACATCTTCATTTCGATTTGTTAAGTTTGTTACTTCAGTCATAGCTAGCTATTTTCAGAGAGAATCATATCTTTTTTACAGGCTTGATGGTTTCACAAGACTAATGCTGGTGCTTTCATTGATCAAAATTCTTAAAACTTGGAGTATTAAATGTGGACTTCACAATAGGTACATAATGATATCCAAATATACATGAGAAAATTTTACATGAATTTTTAATTTTTAAAAAATAATAAAATAAAATAATAAACATATCACAAATAGCCAGTAAATCATTCCATCTGTATTGTGTCCCATGTGGAGTTTTATTAGTGCTTATTGAAGGTATTTTTAACAATGTATAAATAGTTTAGCATCAATAAACACTAAGATGATTGCAAATATATATACTGTGTCTTCACAAATGTTATCCAGTTGTAAAAACAGTAAAGTATTTTTTGAGTGATTATTGTTTTTAATTTTTGCAGTGTTGGAGGTCTGACACCGTACATGAGGAAAGCACTCCAGCTGTTAGTGAGTAGTCTTCAAAACCATAGAGAGGGACTTGTTGCTAGATTTAAAAGGAAAACAAATTCTCCTAATAAAAGACCTGCCACTTCTACAACTTTGGATTTGTGCTGATCTTTTTTTTTTTTTTTTTCAAACTCGTGAGGCAAAATGAAAGTAATGCAGTTAGAGACAATTTAAATGTTCATAGGTCAGCAGTTATCAAATTATGTCACGCAGCCACACTGTAAAGTCAGGCAGTGCTATGCAAGTATCTATATAGTAATAAGTCCCTGAATCATACACTGCTACCCTAGTAACATTTGGCAGTATTGTTGAAAGTGAAAATTTTGATACAAAGACAATTAAAAGATTTCAAGAGGGCTTCTTAAAAGTGATGCAACATCCAAGTGGGTACTGTACAGGTTCACTATACAGGACAGTATTGTTGTGCTCACATCAGGGAACCAAACATTTTCAAAAGTATTTTTGCAATGTAGCTGAGGGTAATCTAAATATTTGTGCCGCAGAATTATTTATCCAAAATAACACATATCCCAGATAACAGGCAGTGCTTTCTGCAGATTTGTTACAATAATTTTGATAATGTTACACATTGTAATTTTTTATTTCACATTAAAGTTTTATAACAGTTAACAATACAATTGACATTATTCCATTTTCCAATTATAAATAATAAAAATAATATTTACTTTGAAATTTCTGCTTTGTATTTTGAATTTTTCATTTAATACTTTTAGAATCAACTATTAATTCTCTGTATCTATACTCCCTATGAAGAGTAGAAATAAATGAAATGAAGCAAGGAGAAAAATGAGATAAAAATTCTTTACAAACAGGCCAGGGTTGAACATATAATTTTAACTGCAAGCTGGGGAGTAGCACCAACTATCATGCTTTGAAATTTGCCAGTTAATGTATCAACACTAAACTTCCCCCAAAAGGTCTGTCAATTAAGTCCCAAAACTATTCCAAAGTAACGGTCCTTTAGATTGCACATTTAACACTTTTATAAAGTATATAAACCATGCATGTTACTGCCCATCCGTGCAATCAAAGAGAATCAATGCTGTCCTCCAGAGATCAAGCACATCATTAGGCAAAACAAGGCAGTGTTTCACATTCACATGTTTATATTAGTTACAGGAAACTTATCCCATTTAGAATTTATAAACATAATATAAATTGAGCTTATTTAGTTCTTTTCAATTCATTTCCAATTTTCCTGCTTTTAACTGTTGGTGTTTAAATATACTGAGAAAAAACCATTTGATGGAGAGAAAAACTATCATGATACATTAAACATTCCATACCTATTAAGTATATTTTGGCCTGTGCGTCTTCACAATGTTTATCCTTCAAGCTCAAAAGAATCACCTAATAATATATGTTAAATTTAACAAGGAAATCTTGTTTAAAAATAGTAACATACTGCAAACAACCAGCAAAATGAAATATAATGCATATCTGACAACAGCAATTTCTACAGTATATGCTGGCATTTGTTATGCATGCAACTGACAATAGCTGCCCTTTTATAAGTCACAACAACTATTTATAGATTTGAGACCTTACTGACATCTGTAACAGCATACTGGGCAGCAGTGGCACACTGTAGAGCACTTTTCCCACACACATTAACAAAAAAATCACCCTTTCCTGTTAAAACAGGTGCGGTTTTCTATAATTGTTCCTATTCCATTTAATACAGTTAAAGAGCCTGCAGCCATAACAGACTCCACACAGCTTCCACAACAAGGTATAATGGCCAATGTTACATAAACCATATTACTATACAGAAATACTCCTTGGTTAATACTTCATCCAGAATGAAAGTAAACCATACACATTGCTATGATAGAAATGCTTTGATATATGTATTTTTCGTTCTTGAATATGCAAACACCATATGTTTTCACTACTACATCTTTAACATTTCTATGATTAAAGCTTGACAGTGTACAATTACCAATGACATTTTATTTTTGAACACACTTTCTCTAATAGGGCTGCAGTGCTGCCAATATAAAGAACCTTCCAAGGCAGTACAATATCTAATACCAGCTATGGTAAAAGTTGAACCATTAAATTGAAACTTATTTCACCTACCACATAATGCAAGTTTGAAAAGATCTGCTAATTGTTTAATGCAAGATCTTATACCTTCTCTTGATATATATATAACCTAATAAATAGTTTTATGGTATTCAGCACGTCCCGAATGAATAAGACTTTTAAGATATGTTGTACAACAATTATACTATTTCCTTTTTTTTTCCACAGAACAGTCCAGCAACAAACTGGGTCGACATAAATCCTCTCTGTCAAAACTCAGAAATAACTTCGCATTACAAAGTGCACTGAGATTAACTAAGGAATGACATGATATAGGTCTAAGAATATGCATTTTTAAGGGCCTCAATCTGTTCAGTGTGTCCAGCTGGCCACCAAGTCAGCATAAGGAGACCCTGTCTGCCCTACTGCTTGGAAAGTGGACTGGAATGCTCTCCGCTGTCCTTCCTCTGACAACTGGTCATAGAAGTCCAGTGCTGCAGTATGGAACAACTGGCAGTCTGCCTCCTCCAGCTTACCCATTCTACTCTCAACATGACGGAAACTTTAACATGTTAAGGAAAATTGGTGATAAATTTGCTGATAAATTATTTTTACTATTTGTATATCTACTGCAAAATCTGAGGTTTTTGTACGTAAGTCAAAGTTTGGCAAGTCACAAATAACTTAATAATGTTTGATCACATTAATATGTAGGACTTGGAGAACATTCATTTTAACTATAACAACTTGATGCAATTCTTTGTAATAGTTGTTCATGCATTACATTATAAGTAAAACTAAATTAAAAAAAAAATTAATAAATTTACAATAAATTAACAAAACTGTTTATTTTTTACACAATGACAAGGATACAGTGCCCGAAGCCATTGGTTGGTGGAGGCACTGATGAAGAAGCAGGTCAGACTCCAGATTGCCATAGCAATGGGGGTGCGCTGTGTGAAGTTGGACAAAGACAGCATCACCCAATCCTGTACAAGACTTTGCTGTTTCTTTTTATGTAGGGCTGCAAACACCTGAACACAAATAGGAAGGAAGAAATTATAATAATAATACACAATGTATAAATTACAATATTCTCTTGTTTAATAATGAGAAAAACACCTTTTTTTCTTACTGATCAGGAGATAGTAAGTTTTAGATGTAACTGATACAACTGATCTTGGGGGAATATATGAGGCTGGTATCTACACATATCAGAAAAGTTGCCAACTGTATCTTAAAAGTTGAAAACTTTTAAGCATTTGGGCAGTTTTGCATCTTTTGACAATTCTAAAAGAAAGTTTTCAACTTTGTCAGCTAAACTGTCGACAATCATCCAGTGTTGTCAATATGCTAGTTCTCAAAATGGGAAGGTGTATTGTTCATATGTTCCTAGCTATAGAAAAATGCCCCTAAAAAATGAAATACAAAAGAAAAATACACTCACACATGCATTTGCTGTTCCTAGAGTGATCTTCTGGAAATGGCAGTCTCAATAAAGGAGAAACTATGAGAGAAGAATATTCGAGTTCCTGCATTACCTACCTCAAATACCACTCTTGCCATAAGCTGTGGGTGAGGCTGCTGACTAGACAGAAATTCTCCTATTACTTTATTCATGATGTCTTGAGGAGGGAAGAAGTCGGTCAAGAAAGATGGAAGGATCTGTGTCAGGACTTGTGCTTCAAATGGGAATCCTTTCCTTATCCTAAAATAGTTTGAAGGTATCCCATAAATCTTTAAAACACTTTTGTCTTATAGGGCATTGATCTATTATTTAGCTCATGCAGTTCCCAATGGTGCACAGGAAAACTTGGGCCATATTTAGCATGTACGAAATTGATAAGTCAACATATTTAAAGCCTTTATTAAATCAAAATCATAGAAAAATCAACACCATTATTCCATTTCTTAAGCATACAACAATCGACACAAAAATAAGACTTTATTGCTGTATGCTTAAGAGTTATAACAGCAGCAAAAATACCTGTCAAACAGCACAGTCACTCTCTCCATGGCAACAATCAAAGACTCCGGATCTTGTGGAATAGGAACCTCTGCAGGCAGCTCGATGAAAAATGTTGTCTCACTGTGAACTGAAGGTGTGTACTGGTCTCCTTGTTTGCCTAGAAAATTAACATTTCTTGTTATGAAAACTTTTGGGAGCTATAGCAAAAACAACAGACAATGGAAACAAATACAGTGAATGCAGCTGTTCAGGAGAGGATAAAATTAAGGTAAACGTAGCTATAAATTGTGACACTAAAATAAAATACACATTTTAGCAGAGGCAGATGATAGCCATCTTCTGGGTCTTCCAGACAGTCAGAATATTTCAAGTTTTCATTGTCGGGTATCTATTTTTTTCTCTCAGAAGATGATCAAAAATGGAAGATGGATCAACAAAGATAACTTGGAAGACTGTCAGAAAATTTCTCTGGATCTACCCATTTTAGGAGTAAAAACAACCAAATGCAATGTTTCATAATTTTCGTACCTGCATACATACAAGTCAACATGAGGCCCAGTGCTGCCAGTGCTCTCTGCGGACTGGGAAGACATAACCTTAAAACAAAAAAGAAAACAAATCTCATGAAATTTTAATTACCCATTAGTGACACTGAGTGAAAGAAACACCAAGTTCAGGAATGAAAATCACATTCATTTCCTGATACAGGACAAAAAAAGTTGACAAATTTACCTAACAACTTGCTCATAATAAAATAACCAAATGACCATTGGTAATCAACTATAGCTGGTGATTAAAAATTTTAATACATGGGAATATAAAGAACAAACTTCTAAATTTTTAAAATCCTCTAATGTACTTGTTTCAGTTCAGTGTCCTTTCCACTGCCGATTAGTTATACAGTATGCCTAGTCTTCCCTTACCTGTCAACTGCCAGTTTGATAAGTGACTCTGTGTCCTGCCCGCTGATAACATTTGCCAACACCAGTCTCTCTAGACCACGGAGGATAACCAAATAGACGGCAAATGGACACACATCTTCACCAGAAGTGGCCAGAGATACTGCAACCTGGACACAATTGTTTATATCGTATCATAATAATGTATGTTTCCTATTTTTAATACAATTGTAATCAGACCTGATCTATTGGAAATTTGTTGAGACAATTACAAATTCACTTTCACCATTCTCTCGATAATCAATACAATAAACTTGATATTTAATCATATCTAAACATCTTTCATAATGAAACACTGAGCACCGTCATTCTCAGTCTCCTCTTTATTACAATTCAATGAAACCAGAAGATATTAAAACTGTACCAAACATTAAAATAAAATTAGACTCAGAAACATAGTAAGTTATCAAGTTTAGTTTTGGTAAGATAGATACACCACCTGTAGCACCCTGGATGCAAACTCTGTATCTTTGATCTCTTCCTGGAAATTTTCAATTAAAAAGAAAGCTGTGGACCACATCACAAGAAGATGCTGCTGACAGTGGACTGTCATCCTGGAATCCAAAGTTTATAGTGGATCAACTGTACATGACCTTATCTTACCTCAAGACTGAATTCTGTTAGTGTGCACTGAACACATTGGTCATAAATTAAATAAAATGATAAGAAATAAATTTCTGAGAGTCAGATTTTAATAATCAACCAATGCCTTAAAATTGATGAAATATCAGCAACTTGGCTATAAAGAACTTACACATTCATAACAACTGTAAATGAAAAATTATCTTCTGAGTTGCAACTATTGGCCTTATTCAAATGTTGGTACTCACAATCCAATAATCTCCATTTGTTTGACCAAGTACTCCATGATATCAGGAATGATGCCTCGGCTCAGGTCATTGATGCCAGTCTCCAGAATGTACAGGCAGCCATGAAGGGCTGCTATACGCGATGGAATGTGGGGACTTTTCAAAGTGGACTCCACAACTTTCTCAACTTTCTCTGCCTCCTGACCAGTCTGGTGAGAAACAATAAAGACAATACAATATATCAAAAAATGTGCTAATGCCTTTTCTACCTTTATTACTTCAGCTTAGATAAATGCTGTGGAAGGACATTTTTACAACTTGATAAGAAATGAGAGAGGTGCACAGGACGCCAAATGCCCTATTAATATCTCAAACAATGGGATCTTACCACCCCTGTGATGGCTGCAGCCTTACATATCCCCACCACCAGGTACTGCACTGTCACTTCATCTTCCTGGGGGTGGCACTTAAACACATCCATCAGGGTGTCCAGCATCCACTCAAACTGCTGTCTCTCAGTGAACAGGTCAGATATAGCAACAACCTGATAAAATCACAGAAAAAATGTTTGCATTAATAATTGTGTGGTATAAATAATTTTTTCATTTAAAAACTTTCATAATCTCAATAATATTTTCCTTTTTAATCCTATGACCTTTCAAATTAACAAAAAAAAGTATCGTGATTAAGCTTTCCCAAATACAGCAAAATAATTGTTTCAGCAGTTTTGGGTTTCAGGATTCTTCTCAATTCCATGCAGCTGCATACTTACTGACTTCACGGTCTGGTTTATCAACATAAGAGGTGTTCTAGGGGTCACTCCAGGAGTTAGCCACTGTCCATACAAGTCCACAAGGAATTGAACACAGGAATGGAGGTCAAGACCACTATGGCTGGAGGAACGTCCTCTGGTTGTCATGGCAACAGACAGTTCCTGGTCATCTTCACTACTACCAGATTCACTAAAGTTCAGCATCCCAACAACAGACCAGATGGATTCAATGCAAAACTGCAAATGAAAAATGCAATAAAATCAATAAGAATTTTAAATGCACATTTCTTTCTCTTTCTCATCCACAAACACACAGATTTCCCCCTCGGCAAGTATCCTAAATACTTTATTTCAAAAATGTTTGTGCTAAGTCCTGTAGCATTTTGCACTTATGAACAATAATAAGAAGTAAACAAAAAACCCTTTCATTCATAAACATTACAGCTCTGGGGATATGAAGTCCAATTAAGTCTGAAGAGTTAAATGTTAGCATCACATTCAGAAGTCTAACAAGAGACCCAAACATCTCTATCAATAGATCCTAGGAACTGTATTTTATATTCCCACCATATTACCTGCCCCATAGTAAATGCTTCAAGTCCCAATTCTCTCTCCAGGTTACAACCAAAGAGATCTCTTTCCTGACCAGATAAGGAAGTATGACCTCTGAACCTGAAAACAAAGTTTACAGCAGTCTTAAGCAATGATTGCCTACTTCAAAGACACAAGAATGTTTACTTTCATGAAATCCTAAATCAAAAAGAAACAGGTAAATAAGGGAAAAACTCACTTGGTTTAATAGATATAGGCACACTTCAACTGAGAGCAACTTACTTTAGTAAGCACAGATGGCGGAGATCCCTCTCAATAATCGATCGCAGCAGCAGCAACCTCTTACCACACCTTAATATAAAAAAGCAGTTACGTAACATTCAAATCTAGATAATTTTTTAAAAATATACACATCATTAATGATTAAAACAAACTAGGACTTCACCCAAATTGAATGAGTGAAATTCCCATTTTTTTTCAGACATTGCCTCAAAGAAATCTCACTAGTTTCAATGTGGCAGTAACTAGTTCTAAATTTAGTACATAAGATGATGGAAACCAAGTGGTGTATAGAAGCAAAAATACCTTGTATGCATAAATGCCAATGGTTTGTCTCTAGGCTGGTTTTCATGAACTCCATTGCAAGGATTGCCAGGGTCTGGAGTGAGAGTAGATTGCAGTAGGAGAGCAGTAATACACCGCACAGCTAACACAATGCATTGGGTTCTATCCACCTCTTCCTCTGGAGAGACTGGATGCTGCTCTTCCTCCAGTAAAGCTGGGTTCAGTACGCCTAGTAAACACATCCATGTCTCCTCAAACTGCTGCCGACTTGTCCAGCCTAAAAAGTATAGGAAATATGTTTTATAAATATGAATACATTAAAAATATAGACTGCATGAGATAAATTGTTGTGATCTGACCGCATGCTTGTATATATCTATTTTTCAGATGTATAATGAAGTTTTTAAAAACATTACATGACAAAGCTTAAAGCAACAAACCAAATCCTCTTTATTTCAAATTAGCACCCTTGTAAACATTACAATGTATGCATCAAAGAGGCATAACTTACCAACAACATTCACCCTGAAGATGAACTCTCTCAGGACATCTTTTTCCTGCAAGAAGTCTAGAGGCAGTGGAGGAAGCTTGGTCTTGGTCTCTCCACCAGGGGCAGGCATCCAACCTAGTTTCCACACCAGAGGGGGTGTGCGAGCATAACTATTGACCAGAGGCAGCCTGGCTAAACCTGTACATGGAATATCATAAATCAAAAATCTATCATAAATCAAAAAACTTCACAAGTATAGGAAATATGTTTTTTAAATACATTATAAATACATTAGCTTGATCTCCATAGCCTAACAAAAGCAAAGTCTGGACCAATTTTCTTACTTAATATCATAAAATCCATAATTCTAAATACTGAAAGCACCTCAAATTTTACATAAGTATTTAGAACTTTTTTTCTTAAATGTTAACCAATCTGACAGATGTGAATACATACTGACAACAATGTTCCTTAACAAGCCAGACACATAAGGTGACAGCTGTCCCTGTGCATGGCGAGGCCGGAGATGTGTGCGAAGACAGTGGAGAAGCTCAGATATCTGATCACATGAACGGATAATGTGGTGGAAACCTGATATGAAGAAATAATTTAGGAGTTTACAGAACGATAGACATTTGAACAGCATTTTGTATTGTCTGCAATATAAGAATCTTATCCAGCTGTTCAGAGTATTTTGCATTAATTCTACTTTAATCTATCTCAAAACATTAAGAACCACATGGAGTATAAAATCACTTAACTGTAGAACTATAAATTCATCTGATGGTAGGAAAAAAAGTACAAAAAATTATACTTATCTCTTCCTTCTTTAAACATACATTCTTCTGGTTGAATGCAACATAAGACCTTATGTACAAGTGGTTAAAAATATAAATATTCATTGCAAATGTACAAAAAGTGAAGGAAATACATCACTTAATTACCATTGTATCTGTGTCTAGGAGTAGAGTCCTCTGTATTTTCATGGTTGGGGAGGGTGGCAAGCTGCTCTCCAGGGATAACTACCACTATAATACAATAGATATAACCAGTAACAGTAAAGCAGACATCCCTATTGTCATATTAAAATTGACAGTTTCGAAAACTCAGCTTATAATACAATTTAAAATCTTTACAAGTTTAAACGTTGCAGGCTAGAGCCTATATTCAAGAATGAAATTTTAAAAAAAGAACATATAAACACACTAAAGTCATCAAGCAAACAGTCAAACGTCTTAAAATGCCAACAATAGTTTTTTTCAAAAGTTCTTTCCCACTCTTTTCAATCTTCTCACTTCCTACTCACTTGAGACAAGCAGCTGATGCACTGCTCTGACTACAGAACACACCCAGGTCACATGCTCTGTGGAACCAATCACAGTGAAGCTTTGTTGATTCTGCAGAACTGCACAGAAACACCGCAAGGAAGTTTCCAGGTGTCCAGAGGCTGGGATCTGGTCTTGATTAAGAAGCCAATGAACGATCTGTCAGGGGAAAGTCAAAGAAATTGATTATACCCTAATGATATATGCAATACCGAAAATTCAAATTAAAGAATAGAACTTTGGGGTCTTTATCAGCTATAACAGGTACAGAGGGGCATGGAAATTCAAAATACATATNACTATTCCCCGTCGTTCTTTCCCTCCAGAATGGCCGCTGGACGAGTGTTACGGAGCAAATATGACGTCACTGTAATCGGTTAATAATCATTTTTGTAAGCAGTGCTGGGACATTTGTGTAGTGAGGTCTTGAGAAATAAATTATTGCAATTATGAAAAGGAACATTCTATTCATCAATGAAAGGCAAAACAATGTATGCAGAGATAAATTCTAGAAATGAAAATTCACAGATAATGATAAAGAGTGTTAAAAGAGCAACAGCTCAAAACAACAATATCATTTACCTCCATGTTAAGAACAGCAAACCTGGCCACATCTCTCACTGACTCTTCAGGAATCTGAGGTTTCCATGGCAGCAATCTCAAGGTTTTTATGTACTCCACCAGAGCTGCAGTCAGATGATTGACATTCTCTAGCCACGCAGTGTCTGTGAAAAAGTCCTCCATTTTCTCTAGGAAGCTGTCCTCTTGCGATGTTTGCTTCTCACTGTAGGATAATACTTGGTGTGGGACAGGTAACATGTTGATGATGTTATTTATATGCCTGAGGAGAGTTAATTGTGATGCCTGCAATACTGGGTGCAGAGAATCGCTGTCTTCTGTGCTCTCAGTTAGCTGGAGATTTTTCATGTTTTGCAAAGTGTTCTTTCTTCCAATAGATATGCACTGCTCAAGAATCCCCAAATGGAAATCCTGTATAGAAAGTTAACTCAAGTATTCATCAAAAATTCATTTGTAAAAAAAAATCCTAGCTCACTTCAATTGCCATTTTGCATGATAAATTATAAGAGTAACTATTTAAGGGAGCTGCCAATTCATTTCTCTGAACCAACCTTTCATTTTCAGTAAGAAATTCCTACCTTAGTCATCATCACAGTTAAAATATCAGAGTAGTCCAGATGCTGCAAGAAAGACGCACAGTTTTCTGTCCTGGCATCTACACTGAAGCACTCAGCTTTAACCATCTGTAGATAGTTCTCCTAAAATTATCATGAAAAGACAACCATGAGGAGGAGCAAAAGATTATAAGTAAGAAGTAATCTTTTTTTCTCAGTTCAAGTTATTTTCACATTTTTAATAGCTGTACTAAGTCAAAGCCCATATTTTTCTTGGCCTGATTTGGATAGAGCAGTGAAGGGGTGAGATGTGAAGAATGCAGAGACCTTGGTAAGAGACATCCTGGTTGTAAGTTAAGGAAGTTAATGTTACACAATCCAGTTTTGTAAGTATGCCTACCTTGGTAAAGGAGACATTCTTGTTGTAACTTAAGGAAGTTAATGTTACACAATCCAGTTTTGTAAGTATGCCTACCTTGGCAAAGGAGACATTCTTGTTGTAACTTAAGGGAGTTAATGTTACACAAGCCAGTTTTGTAAGTATGCCTACCTTGGTGAGAGACATCCTGGTTGTAGGTTATGGAAGTTAATGTAACATAATCTAGTGTTGTAAGTATGCCTACCTTGGTAAGAGACATCCTGGTTGTTGTTCCACTCTGCAGAGGATGTGAGAGCTGGAGTTCTGGTGGAGGTGACTGGTGAGGTGACAACACTGAACGCAGCTTCATCAACAGGGATGACAGCCGTCCATGCCTGATAAACAACATTTAGTTTCAAATTTATGTATACCATCATCTGACTTCACAACAAAAGCCTGACTGAGTAGTTACAACCGTATAATAACGTCAGAGAATAACCACTCTGAGATTGATTATAAAGGAATTTGAAATTTTCAGTTATGATGAGTCTCCCTCAATTGTTCCCTTTGAAATCTGGCTGTTTGGTGAAGTCAGTCAGACTACACTAGGCTTAAGATATGGTCTAGAATAAGTCACAACCCTTAAAATGCCTTGAAAGTGGTCACCTACCTTCTAGTCAGCCCAGCAGTTTGCATGAACTGGAGCAGTTTGTCCAGGTCTTCCAATGGTAGTTGGTTACTACACTCCTGGAAAAAGACAACAATGTTAACTACACCATCTTAAAATTCAGTTTAAGTTTTCATCAGTGTAATTTTCAAAATTGGAATCTTGAACAGAAGACCCAAACTTAAATTTTTATATAAAGGCAACCTTCAAAGATTCATATATGCCTATAATATTTTCAATATAATTTATAGAAAAAACAATTTCCATCACCAATCAAATACATAATAATCAAAAGGAAAAATAAAACGAGTCTATCTCCTCATATCCTGATTTATCCCTATTGTCTTTAATCTAAAAGATAGGACTACACATTTACCTGCACACTGTCTGCCAGTAAGAGCTCCACTCTTCTACAAGCCAAGGCGTCACACATCCTGGCACCAGCCACATGATATGTGTGCAGGAACTTGTCTATGAGAAGGGTAAGCAGGGCTCCACTTTGACTTAGGTGAATAGCTTCTAAACATTGGAGAGTCTTCTTTACTACACTAGGCTGTAAAAATAATCATGTAATAACAGACTTTAAGTTAATAATCTAAGTCTATTATATTCATCTTATAATTTTTACAAACATTTTGAATTAAAAATGAGGAATCATCACGGTCTGTTACCAAAAGTATATCATTAATAGTTATAATATCTACACATAAATTTCATAGTATAAAGTAAGTTTAGTCTATGTAATAACAGAAATCATTACCTTTGCCAAATTGTCGCATCTTGAGTGTATGGCCTGTACAAATAACCCACTGGCTGCAGAGTTTCTGTGAACTGCACTGGATTTGAAAATGAAAAAAACTTGAGGCACTGCAAACATGGTTAAACATAATACCAACAAACCACAACATACAACAGCTGTGAAAGAACACTGAAGTTAGAATTTGGGCAATAAGATACTGTTGTGGAGATGTGGATAGTGTCCATGAGCATAGTCAGGTCTTTGAGAGTCAGAAATGGAGCAGATTTTGGATAACAAATGGTGGTAAGAGAAAAAAAGAGATATATTTATAGTTTTGACCCTTGAAATTTCTAGACTTGTGAATGCCCTCATTGATTAAAATAATTTTGTCTAGATTTGTTTCAGTTTGGACAATCAGTTTCTTCACACCTTACCAATAAAAAATCAAGTATTACCTGATAAAATCCTGCACTGGTGGCTCATGTGAAAGCTCTATCAAGTCACTCACATGGTTTATTATCACCCATGTCATATGTTCTGCATCATTCAGGTTTTCACACTAAAAATGATGAATATTAGTACAGAATTGAAATTGGTTTTTCATAATCATTAACTGATCACCATTAAAATGCCTTTTAACTAAGTTAAAATAATATTGCACTTGACAAATTAAAATAATCTTTCAACTGAGATAATCTGAAAGCTAATTCAAAAGAACTTAAAATGCTTACCACATAATCACAGAATAACACTAGTCCACCCCTTCTCACTATCTCCATATTGCTGCACCTGGACACAGACAGAAAGTTTTCTGGGATATTGGAATAATGTCTTCTGAAAAATGTTAATAGGATTTTTGACTTCAAATAGTTTAAAAGCTCACTGATGCTCTACAATGATAGAATTTTATTGTTCTCATGATTTTAAATTTCATCTTATCCTGAATTTTGTTGACATATACTCCAAACCTAGGTAAGCTTTGACTTTGAAAATGTAAGGCATTTTAGGACAATACATCTCTCTTCAACTTAGTTGTTCTATAGGGCAGAGGGATAAATTATTTAAGTTTCAATACTGTAAAAGCAACAATAAAACTAGAGGATCAGAGAGGCGATACCGCCTCCGAATATTGTACCACCAGCTGGAGCAAGCGCATTCGTATAGACCCCCACATACACAAAATAAGGGACATAGCCACCAGTTTTGTGCTTGACAAGCTGTAAAAATGCAATCAACAAGAATTTTTAAACTATTGCAAAAAATATATATGGTACAATCAAATTTAAGTTCTTCGTAAGGTAGGTCAAGGGTCAATTTCAAGGTCACAGTAAATTGCCAGTATATGACTTCCTATTCAAGTTCAAGAGTAACTATGGACCTATCTCTGTCAAGTTTGAAGTTAAAAGAGAAAGAAATTAGCAGAGTTCAGTTCATGATAAAAAGTAGGTCAAAGGTCAATTTCAAGGTCACATTTAGATTGCCAGTATATGACTTCCTATTCAAGTTCAATAGTAACTATGGACCTATCTCTGCCAGTTTTGGAGATAAAAGGGAAGCAAAATTTGCAAAGTTCAGTTCATGGTGAAAAGTAGGTCAAAGGTCAATTTTAAGGTCACATTTAGATTGCCAGTATATGACTTCCTATTCAAGTTCAATAGTAACTATGGACCTATCTCTGCCAGTTTTGGAGATAAAAGGGAAGCAAAATTTGCAAAGTTCAGTTCATGGTGAAAAGTAGGTCAAAGGTCAATTTTAAGGTCACATTTAGATTGCCAGTATATGACTTCCTATTCAAGTTCAATAGTAACTATGGACCTATCTCTGCCAGTTTTGGAGATAAAAGGGAAGCAAAATTTGCAAAGTTCAGTTCATGGTGAAAAGTAGGTCAAAGGTCAATTTTAAGGTCACATTTAGATTGCCAGTATATGACTTCCTATTCAAGTTCAATAGTAACTATGGACCTATCTCTGCCAGTTTTGGAGATAAAAGGGAAGCAAAATTTGCAAAGTTCAGTTCATGGTGAAAAGTAGGTCAAAGGTCAATTTTAAGGTCACATTTAGATTGCCAGTATATGACTTCCTATTCAAGTTCAATAGTAACTATGGACCTATCTCTGCCAGTTTTGGAGATAAAAGGGAAGCAAAATTTGCAAAGTTCAGTTCATGGTGAAAAGTAGGTCAAAGGTCAATTTCAAGGTCATAGTAAGATTGCCAGTATATGACTTCCTATTCAACTTCAATAGTAACTATGGACCTATCTCTGCCAGTTTTGGAGATATAAGGGACTAAATGTTATAATTTTGGAGTTACCATAATGTGCCTTAAATTTCGTACAGAAAAAATTAATTAAAATAAAGAAAATGTCATTTTGGTCAAAATTCTTGAAATAGGAGGTGCTCTGAAGTTTCAGAAGTTCAAATTTGATGAAATAATGTCATTTTTGAACACAAGTTGTCTGCTTTGCCAAGCCTTATGTTTTATTTTTCCAGAGTTCAAAATTTATTATCCATTACCGTACTGCACATTTTGCTTTTACCACCAATATGTACTTTTTGATACAGCGTAACTCGAAAACCGTATGGAATACAAAAAAACCGAGACCACCTCCAGTGTTGGGCTTTACATGCTCTACAAAATGCAAAAAAGAATGGGTCTCTAGCATTAACGGTTCCCGAATTAGAGACAGTTTTCAGTTTCGGTATCTTATGGCCGCTACTCCCGTGAAAATGCACCGATTGACCCCAAATTCATGGAGATGAAAGATGACCTGAAGGGTAACACTTTCCAATAATATTATTGGTTAAGTCTGTGTGGTGTCTGAATAACAGGGCAAAAAAAATTTTTTTCGTAAAAAATTTCATTTTTTTGAAAATTTTGGCCCATTTGACCTTGAAGTAAAGGTCAAAGGTCAAATCCAAGGGTATATTTGAAATCTACACATATGACTTTTGGAAAGCCGTCTATAGAAATTTTTCCCATAACTCCTTCCGTAGGGTAGATAATTAGCATTTAATTTTGCCATTTTTAGACAAGGGTGCATTGCAATGAGTGCCACACCCAGACCCCAATACCGACAAAGCCCAAATTTTACGTGGAACGAGTTGAGATTATAGGTGACCTAAATCCATGAGATGGGTACGGGGGCCCTTACCGTCTAGGAGGAGAAGCGGTAACGGTAGCCGTCCGGCGGAGCCGGCGGAGCCAACGGAGCCGGCGGAACGATCCGGACGGGACCGAAACCATGTGTACCGCCAGCGCTAACGCTGGTGGTACAATAAAAAAGTTCATTGATTGAAAAAGAGTTTGCAAAATGGTCAAATATGATTTCAGAAAACAAACAACGCCATCAAGAAAAAAGCTCCATGTGGTTAATACAGACTCATAACACACACTAGAAAACTTACGCTGGACTAGACAGCACATATTTCCTGGGTGTCTGCATGATGTCACTCCACCAGTGCTGTTCCTCATAGTTCAGTAAGATCAACACATTACTCCACTGCAGGGTCAGGGTAGGATGTATACTGGACATCTCCTTGAATGCCTTGTTCAGCTCCTGGACACTGTAGAAGTAATCAGGAACCTGCTGCTTGATCAGGGACATAGCAGATGTCGCAACCTTTCTGAACTGACCTGAAATTATTAGCCACAATATCCAGGTTAAAAATGAAATAAACATTAAACTTTATGAAGGGCATAGTATTTCAATAAGACCTTTCAAGCATGTATTATTTAACAGTTAGAACAACCACAGTAATATGTTCCCCAGTCAAATCGTTTCAAAAATTACTTCTAACCATTTACAATGAATGAAATTTAAAAGAATGTCACAGATGTTAAGTAAACCATTAATATGTACAAACAACTTAACGTGTACCTGACTGGAACATGTGAGTGACATAGAGCAGAAAGTGGGCTAGTTGTTGACACAGATACAAGCTGGTGCTGTTACTGTCCACCAGTGTGGTACAGCTGCAGGCCACCTGCTGACCAACCACACCAACCACCTGCAACAGAAACCTGGAAAGAGAAAACACATAATGCTTTTTACTACATTGTGGTTTTTACAGCATTAAAACTTCAAGTTTCATACCAATGCAACACCTTAGTGATATTGATACATCAGCTATACAGTAGACAATACATCTTTCATTAAGATTTACATCAAACCACTATTCCAGGGACTTCTTAACTAAGAATCAATATCTTTTCAGTCACCTAGCAAATGTTTCTTCTGGGGTCATCCCATCCTGCTGTCTTGCAGCCTTATTTTCCCACTGCCCACAGGTGGCCGTGTCAGTGTAGATGTTGATCCTCAGACTGAGTTCCTGCAGTCTAGACAACACCACATCTTCCTTGGACTGGGAAATAAGAACACGCAGCACAGACAGAACCAGGCACAGCCACTTGGACAGGCTACTGGAACAACTCTGCAACCAGATAGCATGGGAAGACAATGAGAACTAGTCAAATACCACAGCACATTAAATCATTTCAGTAAATACTATCCATGTAACATATATATTAATTATGAGCAGTTTTTCTTTGTGCATTATCCCAGTACTGACCACATCATAGGGAGGTGCAAACAGAGACCGAAGCAGGATGTCCACTGGTCTGAAGACACTGGGAGCAACAGAGTCAAACAGTCTGTGGAGAACATCCAAGGCTGGCTGGCTGTCTAGGTTGATCTGAGACAATTAATCATAAATGTTAACATTCTGGGTTGGCTAAGTGTAAGTTAACACTATGAAGCATGCAACTAAATTTAGATTTTGGACTTGAATACTTTAAAAATGAAATCAAATTTTACATACATCTACCTTTGTTCAAAAGGTGATCATAAAAGAGACAATAGAAATCAATCTGCAAATAAAATAGTATGAGAAAAAATGATCTGATACCTTTTGGTACAAAAAAAAAATTATTATTGAATTTATTTGGTGAACAAAAGAGGGGGTTTCCACTTATTATTTTACCAGAGGGCAATATGGTGGTGAAAGAATCATGTGAAATGTTCCAAACAGACTGTTTAGCTTAATAAATTTACTCATAATTTTTTTAACAAAAACATATTAAATCATCTTTGTCTCATACTTCCAAATGATGTACAAGAACATTCTAGTCTTAATAAAACTATGTTTTTGAGTAAAAGACTAATCTCCATACCTGCTGTTTAGCAAGTAATGGTAGCACCATATCTGTGACTTGTCTGGACAAGCGTTTCCATTTCTCTTCATTCTCTTTATGACACTGATGAAGTACAACTATCAACAGTTCAAGCACCTGAAAACACATCAACAACAAATGGAATCAAAGTACGAAGTAAGGGAAAGAAAATGTTTTCAAAAGCATTTCATCAAACAACAAAACATAGTCTCAATTTTCAGACACTGGTGCCATTGCTGCATTAGTACACAAATGTGACCTTTCCACCCTGGTAAAATCTGTCAGAAGATGGCTACAACTCTGCAACTGAAAACTAAAAGCTTTAACTAAAAACTAATAACTTATGTAAAATTAACATTTTCATTATCACTGACATATTGTGTCTGTAATTGAATTGAATAAAACGTGTGGTTCATTTGAAGGAATCTACTTCTTGTACTCAATTCACCCACTTCCTGTTGGAACCACAGTATGTATTGTAATTGTAATAACCATCACTTATAAAACTAGTTCATTTATAAATACTTTCAATATTTTCACACTGCATTATTAATATACGTAAAATAACAATTCAACAAGAAAAAACATATCAATATAAAAGGTATCTAGTTCCCCATTCAGTTCTTCCCCACCCCTTACCTGATAGTAGTGGATAAGCCTTAACAACATGGACACAACCACCTCTCTCTGTGTGTCAACATCTTTACTAGTGTCTGCTTTGTTTGTTCTTAACACAAATAAGTCATACACTATGGGCTGAAGGGCTGGAATAGCTGGAAGTACAACAATGTGGGTGCTTCATACACATATAATTAACATTTGTCATGTAACTTTATCTGCTGCCTTTCTGTTAGCTACTAAGCTTTAAAAACAAAAACATCTTTTCTGTAATAATGGTCTCCATTTAAAAAACTGACTCTATGGTTTTTAAAGAAACATTTCGGCATACTTGTGTCAATGTGGCAAGGAGTCTCATCATTTCCTTCACATTATAAATATTGCTGATTCTATTTCTTTTTGACATCTGCAATGTCCATGTGGTACATTGTCTTATTCTTACCGTGAGTGACTGGTGGCTGACCACTGGCCATTATCCCATCACATAGCTGGATGATCTTAGGCATGCCAATGATGGTCTTGGAGTGGTAACGCTCATAAGACAGGAGCACCAGGAAGTTGAAGATGTGAGGGATAAGAAGCTCAGAGCCACTAATATCAATATAACAATCTTAATGTGAATATGAGGAATTAAATAAATGTAATAATTGAAAAATTGTGTCTTAGAAGTTATAGCAGAGAAATTTGTGCCAAATGTATTTGCGCTCTCCTATTTAATAAACCAATATTTATTTAAATAAAAACATAGAATGCATATGCAGTGACTTCTTAGAGTGCATTTCAATCCATATGTTCAACTCCTAAATGCAAGAAAATCTGACATAAAAAAAGCTGTTTCTGAACATCTCTTACCTGATCTGCCCTTCTTCAACATATTCAAACTGTTTTATGACAAATCCAATAAAAATCTGCATTGAAAAAAAAAACAGAGCTGAAGCTTCATGCAAATGTATGCTACCGACAAAACACTGAAAGTCATTTACAAGATCTGTAATAAATCAAAATCAATAATACTAATCTTTAAAAAAATGAAAATTCTCTATCCTAATGTTTTATCAAATTAATATTCAACAACCTGTTAACAATTTTGACACACACACGCACGCACGCATGCACACGCACACGCACACACACACACACACACACACACACACACACAAAGAGATTCACCCTAAAAAACAAGATAATTTTTCCACAGAATTTGATAATATTTGAGGGCACCAACCTGGTCAGAGTCCAGCAGGCAGTAGTTGACCCTAAGCTGGACCAGTTGAGCCAGCAGATCAAGCACCTGCTGCTGTAGTCCCAGGGAGGTGGTCACTGTGTACTGCTTCAGAGACTTAATCACCAGGGCCTCAAACAGACGGATGTAGGCTGCTATGGCATTCTGCAAATATTCATGTGTGCTTAGCTCTAAGCTCTAATAATTTTTCAAATATTGGGATATTTTGATGCTGAGAAATATGCACTCCTTTTTCAGTAAAACTTTCTGCATTACAGTAAATATACCAAAATATCAAATTTAAATAAATGTTCATAATGTTATGATATGAATCTAAAATTTGTTACTGTGATGAAGAGACATAAAAATTATTAGTACCCAATATATTAGTTTAACATACCTTGTCTGTCTTGCTTCCAGGTTTTAAAATGGCAGGAATTTTTCTCTCTGATCTCTTCTTCAGCCAACCCAATAAGCTGTAAAAAAAATAAAATAAAATGCAACAGATGAAATTGTACCACAATGACTTCGATTCCACACACATTTTGAATTGGTGGATTTCCATTTCCATCACATAAATATTCCCTTTATTCACCGAATAGCAACACAATTTCCGTTATATGTGAATTTCAATTTATCTATCAATGGCTGAATAAACTCTTATTACATCTTAGCTAGTTAGTATAATTTAACAAAACCAACAGGTAAAATACATCAGACAAGTTTACATTCAAACAAAACAAGAAATAATGCTCGATTTCATAAGAAGATTGGCAGAGGTCCAACCAACCTGGAGCTGTCCTCCTCCTCAGCTTTGGGTGCAGTCTTGAAGGCAGTGGCAGCCAGTGACTGTGTGAAGTGTGTGTATGGTGTGGTGAGACAGCTGTGGTACAGGCCAGGCTGCATGCCACCAGCCAGGCGGGACATCCTACTAGGCTTGTGTCCCAGGCTGTTGGCATACCCACTGTCCCACTGGCTGGACAAGTTAGTACCAAACAGGGACTTCAACAGCTTCAAAGACAAAGGCATGGTGCACTGTTTCAAAATGTATCTGCTAATATGAAAGTTCAACAATTTAGATGTATTTTAATTTTGTAGCAGCCTAAAGCTTAGCAATACTGAATTCTTATTTTCTTGAATGGTCAGAATAAACCGACAAAAATCTACTATCATCTACTAGAAACAATACAAACCTTTCCCATATATGTATAAAACTGAAATTTATAATTCTTGATAAAACAGATACACAATACACAATTTTTCCTTTTACCTGCTGTACACATAAAACTGTGGACTTGGCCTCCAGTCCAAATGTAGTCTTCAGAAATCCCAGCAACTCATCTGTATATTTTCCAACCTCCTGAAGAGTAGCAATCTCCAACAACTGAGATAGCACGTCTAGGGTTGTCTTTAACAGGGAGCAAAATTTATCTGTACTTCCCAGATCTAGTGTGGACTGATAGTTAGAGTGAGCTCCTTTCAGAACTTCGTAGAATTTCACATACTGAGGAAGGTTATAGAATACCCCTATGCCTTCCTTTTTGCTCTTTTCTTTGTCACCATCCTTTTCTTTCTCTGTGGAAAAATATAACTGACAGTAAGAGTCAATATTCCCAGTGGTATACCCAATATAGATTTATACCAAAAAGAGGATTTTCCATAATTTAAATTTTACCTTAATAAAGCAGCATACAATTTTTCTTGTGTTGAACAATACATAAATCAAATATCTTTCCAGCTCATGATTTTTAGTTCTTAAAATATCACGATTTTCAATATTCATTATATGTAGCTGATGACATAAAATATATATATATATGTATAAACAATAATAAGAATAATATATACAAATTAGTAATGACACATGTGGTTCACATTCCTCTCCTAGTATACTTGTCATACCTTTGCCTGGAGTCTTTTGTGAGCTCTTGGTGTCAGAAGCTGCCACTGGGTTCCCTGGGGTAAGCAAGTCATCTTTCAACTTGCTCTTTCTTTTCATGGGACTTAGGGAAGGTGCATTCGGGAGAGAAGGTAAAGTAGGACGTGTCTGTGGGGGCCCTGGAACCTGGCCATCAATGATGTGGGTAAAGATATTCAGTAACCTATAAAAAGATCAAAATTAAAACTTCACATAAACACTTAACACTGGGCAAAAATGTATAAAGAAAAAATGGTCCATATCAAAAACTTTAACCAAATTAATTTCATTTAGTCATCATCAATATAAGGTAAATAAAAACTTCCAACTTTTATTATTAATAACTACATTTTTTTATTTAAAACAAATACAAATATTGTGTCTAAAATTATATCTAAAAAGTTACTTTTAAATTAGCAATTAGAAATTATAAGTGTCCTCATCACCTGGCAACATGAGCTAGTAACTGTTCCACCAGAGGGAGCAGCTGTCTGTCCTGCAGAGCTGACCATCTAGTGTCGTCTGCTGTAGCATTTGTGGGTGACCCTTTCTGCTCATTTTTCAGGCATTTGAAAGAGGCCCCTGAAAATCAACAAATATCAGTATTATATACACTAGCAATTAAAGTATTGGTAATGCAGAATAACAAGCAACATATAAGCAGAAGGCAGTTATAATTATTTCTATGAAATAATCTAATAAGATTAATTTGCATGCCACTTTATATCTACTATGTCAGAAGCATTAAGAGAGCTTTTGTGAAACCAAATATACATTCTTTAAATTCACAAATACGTGATAAATGCAATGACTACTTCTCTTCAATTACATTCATTATTACCTGCAAAGAGGTTTCCTGCCAGCTGCAAGGCATCTTGATGAGCAGCAATGTCCAGTGCTGCCACAGATGAGGTCAGTAATGAGAGTACAATGGACAGTGGTCCACAGCCAGAGCTGGTCAGCTCATCTACTGAAATACTACAGTATAAAGAAATTTACTTGTTGTTACCAAATTACAACATTACCATGTATTTACAATATCTAGTACCTATGTAAGAAGATATCAAAACCTAATTTTTCCCTTAAGAACTTTTATTTTTCCTTTGACATAAATTTCAACAGAAAGTGTTTGACTGTAAACCTCTAAATACACAGACAAATTAAGCTAACAGCAAAGGGTTACAACATCAAAACTAAATCCCTGGGGTCCTTCATCACAAGGATAAAGAAATCAATGTATAACCATTTACCTGGAAGTACTAGATGGTCTACTGCTGGCAGATCTTTTATGAGGTTTCCCACCATAATCTTTAGCATTGTGTGAGGTACTATATGTACACCCCCACCCATCAGCATACTGGGTTACCCTGTAAGCCTCTGACAGTTCACACAGAGCATGGCAGCACCCATACTAAAATGATAATTTTTTTTAATGCAAATAATTTCTTGTCTAAATTTGTCCAAGGTGAAATTTGTGTTACTCTTCTTCTCAGAGCTGGTTACATTTGTTTCACTCATTCTATATAACCAAGTTGAAAAAACATTTAAAGGTACACAGAGTGAAATATTTTGAGCCTGACTAGATAACGTCATAGTGATCAACAGAAAAAAAACTTGCTTCCTTCTACTAATAATAATCAGAAAAATTATTTCATCAACTCACTGTTAAATATTTTGAAGATGACTTTGTCAAGACCCTGGTGAGTAATGCCAAAACTCTAGATAAACTTCCTTCTGTGGCTTCACTGTATCCTCTATAGGGATTGAAATGGTAAGGTTCCACTAGTCCATGCAGTAAAGGCTGGGGATCCTGAGACCACTCATGTAAAACAGGATCCAAGAAAGCATCAGTGAACTCCTTGGATTTGGCAATTACTGGGTCTTGTTGGGGGTGATCCACAGGGAAGAATAAATTGGGAACTAATCTAAAGGAAATATTGTAAGTCATCATTCAAAGGACATTTATTATTTTTTATTTGCTTAACATCACTGTGATCTTGAACCTGGATAATGTTTCAGAAACTTAGAGCAAATGTCCACTCTGAACTTCAAGTGAATAGGACTCGGGGTTTTTTTTTTCTTTTAATATCTAATTTCACTGCATCTTGTTAATGAATTGACATCTTTTACCTTTCACTTGCAATGTATGCCTCATGTTCCTTAACATATGCTGTTGTTATAACTCTAATTACTTAGTACTAGATATTCTTGTTATCTCTCTAACAGTTCTCATTTTAAATTCATTAGATAACAGTTCAAAATGCAACTAACTTGACAAGTGCTGTAGCAGCAGCAGTCCTCACTCTTGTGTCTTCATCTGCCAGCAGATATAATACCACATCTTCCAGGACACGCTGCTGGAGGTTCAGACTCTGAAACATGCAATGCCATTCATATTACATAGAATTCTATGGTCTATACCAAATCTTACTGTCCACTCTTTTTTTTTTTGGGGGGGGGGAGGGGGGACATCTAGCCATTGTAATCAGTAATCACACTCTTTCAGTCCAGCGCAAATGAAGAAATTCACATTTCACTATCTCTTTTCCACAGAAAAAAACAACAAAACCTTTAATTAATCCTAAAAGGTTTCTTTTTATTGAATAAGAGTACATTCCTCACTCAACTTACTCCAATAAAATGATGTCCATCTTTGCCAACCTCCATACATGTATTCTCTAAGAAAGAAACTACTTTGAAGTCAATCTCTGAGAGAAGATCCAACAACTCAACCTGGAGAAGACACAAGAGGATGGTGAGAAATGCACTTAGGTTTGCTAGAATCATACAAACAATGTTCGTAATATGCAATTATTTGACATCAAAACCACTCCTTTTTCTTGAAGTAAAAATCTTTAGCAATTAAACATTCAATCCAAATAAAATAAGTAACATTTCTAAAAACAGTTTTTTTTAGTTTGCAAAATACAAGAATACATAAGAGGAAAAAAAATCTAATACTGTACTAAGGAAATACTAACACAACAATCTGTAATAGTGATCAGTACCACCCATCTTTAACTGGAAAATGTGTGGCACCATCGGATCATTGTGTTATTATGTTCTAAGTCCAGTGTTAGATTCAAAATGTCCTCTCATGAGATATCACTCTACTGGATGAATCAGAACATTCACTCCATCATTTATATTTTACCTTTACCAGCCAATAGGGATTTGACTTTAATTGTAGTACTTTGATCAAAGTCTTGAGGCCCAGCTCACAGTCAATGCTGTTTAGCACACTACTCAGGCACAGCTTGGTAGCCATTATGGCCAGTCTTGCTGCAACTGCAGAGTCATCCTCAAGGATCACAATCAATGTGTTCAACAGGCCTGACAAGGTGACAAAATCTGGGCCTGGAAATTCAAATTACATTTTACCTGACAATCATGATTGCTTTTTTCAAATTGCTTATTAGCTGTTTTTACTAAGATTGAAATCCAATGTCTATTATTTAACAAACACTTAAAATTAAAAAAGATTATATCACTTTTTTTAGTGTAAAAACATCTTTGTTCATCTTGCAGACATCAACTTAGGCTTTATCCAGTCAATCTTTATTCTAAAATACTCCTAAAAAAGATCTGTTAACAACGATATATATATATATATATAATATATATATATATATGTGGCTATTCAATTACAGTTCAAGGCATGGGGGAGGGGGTATGTGTGTGTGTGTGTGTGGGGGGGGGGGGGGAATCAAAGAAAAAAAAAAAAAACGCTCCATGAAAGAAGTTTCATGTTTCAAATTCCAATGTGAATTTTTACTAACCAGTCAAGTTACAGTGGTGATCAATCCAAAACTTACCATATTTTAATACAAAACCATTTTTCAATACAGTATAAAGCTGGCTAAAGTCACTAAGAAGTCCCTTATTGAGTACTTTCCAACAAAATGATCCCCAATGTCCCACAAAGATCTGTTTTACTAACCTTGCTCTTCTGTCTGATACTGTTTCACTACTACATCGAACCTGCCTCCTGCTTGCTTTAACACTGCCTGTATAAAACTTCCTATCAGCACAGCAGTGGTGCCCTTAAGTTGGTGATCATGATGATTGGCATAAAGTAAAATGTCATGTAAATTTTGGCTGCTTTCTAGAAAAGATAAATAAGCAGTCTTTAATTCACAACTATCCAGTGTATTGAATGTGTAAAAGAATATTTTCCTAAAATGCCATCCTTCACATAAAGCATTGCCAAGTTCAGCAACAACTTGTTTAAAAACATCTATTCCATAGAACATGTAAAAGATAACTTATATAGAAATACTTAATTATTCTTACCATCATTTACATGAAGTTTAAGGAAGAGAATCCTAGGGTAGGCTGCCAAAACATTGCTCAAACATGCTAAGGCCTGTGCTTTTATACTAACTCTCACCACCCTGTCTGGGAATATCATCTCAGGGTAACCAGTCAACAAAAATTTACTGCACAGCAATCTAGCACAATAGGTAATGGGAGCTTCATCTAAACTAATGAAGTCACCAATGTTCCCAGTTTTAACAGGACAAGAATTCTGTTGTTGTGTTGTAACTTGCTGAGGCTCATCTTCATCAATGTCAACATTGGCATTCAGCCTATCCTCAGTGGATGATCTCTCCAGGTTAGGCTTATGTGAAGGACTAGGTCTGATTTCTAATAAAGTATCCATACTGCTGCTCTGTGAGCTAGCTGGATCTTCTGCTATGTTGCCAATGTCAAGGTTTGAATATGCTTCATCAACAGTACCATCCACTTCTTCTTCATCCTCATCAAGTTGAACATCCACAATAGCTTCCTCGCCTGTGCCCTGTGCCTCCCCTTCTGCCGTAACATCGCGCGAGGTCAGTTCATCTTCTGCCAGGTCAGCCATGATAGGCTCAGAGCTGTGTCCTGACAAAGCAGTGCTGGATTCAGAACCCTCAGATTCTTCATCTAAATTAGTGTCTTCTTGTGCAGAAGATACTGCCAAATCAACTAAAATTTAAATGGGAAAGTTTTAAAAATCCTGAAAAACTTTTTGTCTAATGTTTGAATTATGCATTTTTCTTCTACTTGTCTACAAGAAAAATAAAAGGTTTTAATTATAAATAACTATAGAACATATGATCTTACTTCTGGAAAACAGTTTTAAATTCTCAGTCACATCACGTCAACACATTAGGTGAGTGTGAAAACTACACGTGAAACAAAAAATGTATGAGTCAATATGAAAAGACAGTGGTCTCAAAAACATATAATTGTATAACTTATTTTGGGGTTTGAGCTCCATGCCCAGTAGAATGATAGTAGGAAAGATTTAAGAAATTGTCAGTAACACCAAAAACAAATTATTTGACTGTGCCAATATATCTTGCCAATAATCAGGTTTTTGCCCCTGACAAAAAGGTGGCATGCAATTATGAGCTCAGAAGTACTAACGTTCAGATGATGGTCTCCCCAACTGCTCATCCTGGTAAATGGTTGATTGTGTTATTGTGCCAGGTGTGACAAGTATGTGTAGTAACTGTGGTGGAGGGAAGCGCAGCATCTGGTGCAATGTCTCCAGTGCAGCAGTGTTCACATTGTGGTCAGGATGGTCAGTGTAGAACAACAGCAGCTCATAGATCTGAAATGGAACACAGAGAATCAATATGTCTAATGACTCATTTAGAAGTAGTGTTGGTCATTCTATGAAAGAAAACTTACAACTTAGAGATCTAGAAACCTCTTTTTTATTGTTCATTTCAGACTTTTCTTTTAAAATAAAAGCTACTAATTGATCCTACAATTTTCTTCATTGCTTATAAACTTCAATTAACTACCATTCACAAAACTTACAAAAACAGACTACAAATACAATGAATTGGCATGCGTACAATCTATACTTTTTACATCCAAACTGCCTCAAACTTTCATGCGTAAATCTCGTTCTTAGTTCAAAGGAAATTGTTGACAAATTTTCCCTCATTGCAAATAAAACCTACAGCTATGTCTCACATATATAAAAAACTTATATATATACCTGCAATATCTGATGTGTACTTATTTGTGCATCATCTTCCCTTTTAGTCTTTCCAAAGCTTCCCTTGAGACTAAGGTCTCTGTCTGCCTGCCTGCCTAAATGTGGCAGGAGATGCCTCAAGCCCAGTAACACACCTAAGATAGCATGTGTGGGAGCATCAGCACACACTGGAACCAGCTGACCTAAAATGACACCCAGACTCAATCAATGTCTTCACTGTGCATTATTTGATGCTTAATGCTTTTATGAAGCATTACATTCTAACAATGAATAGCGTACAAATACAAGGAGTACAACAGTCATAAGTTTCTTATTACAGTCTGGATGTGTGCATTATCGTAAAAAGTTTATTTGAATCTTCAATAATTCCATACCTGTATTTTCCCTAATCCTTTTTTTCTTAATCTACACTAACCTATAAGCATGCCCAACATCCATGCAATGAAATGTGTTGGTTTCCGTCCATGCTGACAGATCAGGGTGACTGCATTGGCAGCGGTGCGTCTTGTGGGGGCTGAACTGGATTTGAGGTTGGGAATGAAGGCTTTTGCTAGGCTCTGTAGGAAATCAGAATGAAAAAATAATGTCACATGAGAACTTTACTTCAGCTAGTGCTATAAAACAAAATGCTCATGCAAAACAACAAATAAATGTGTATCAATATAAATTAATATTATTTGCCACTAGATATTTCTGGAAGAAACTAATATACAGACATTAATGCCATTTTTATTAATTTTACAACTGAGGTGAACAGCAATATATTCTTTATTTACAACAAAATATAATATGAACATTAAGAGAGATTCCACTGATATATAAGACATACTTTTGTTTCAACATCATTACAGAAAACCATCAAAACAGGAGCCATTTTCTGCATGGCTACATTCAAAGTTTCCTGAACTGCTTCCTCGGGCCTCTTACATATCCTACTTATGCACGGCAACAAGTTTACCACATAGGGTCTGTAACAAACAAATAAAAAAAGAAAAAATATATAATTATATGTAATAAGATTTCCTCTGTGATTTAGACGATTTTCTCAACAATTAAGTAAAATTTTAGAATAATTTTTATATCCACAGTTTAGAAGGTACCAAACAAAATTGCTTCAAAGTGTCTCACAGTGTAAGAAAGTCCACTACCTTAACAAATGCTTTCTACTATCATTTGTGTGGTCAAGCACTGAGGAGCTAAACAGTAAGTTTTGAAAAGCTTACCTGCATTTCTGTGGGCGGATGAGAGAACACAACTCAGCAAATCTCCACAGTGCAGCTCTCAAACTACGAGATGATCCATTCTTTTTTATTTCTTTATATAATTCAACTTGCAGCCGACCTAAGTTTGTGTCTATTAAGTTCTGAAATGTCATTACCAAATATATGAATAGCATAAAAGACCTTTGTTTCTGCACAAGAGTCCAATATATCATGTAAGGCTTCCAACTGAAACAATTATAAAACGTTTTGTAGCTGTTATCATAAAAGATCACTTAATAGCTACAAAACTGCAAATTTCATGCTATCATAATTTACAATAACCATCAGGTGATAGGTGTTACAAATGCTACACATACAATACTAAATATTTTAAATATTCAATTTATCTTTGTACATATTTGGTTAATTTCAACAAGAGTCCATAAACTGTAAAAAGAACATTGTCTTTAAAAAAGAAATATGTTAGTTAAACCCCAATCAACCCACCTTTATAGTTCTGTTTAAGCAGTCATCAGCAACCATTCTTACATCAGACTCTGCATCATCACAGAAAAGTAAGAATGATTCTATTGCAATGCCCAAGAACTTGGGGAACTCTGCCAAAGTGCGCAAACTTGTGGAACAAATGGTTTCAGCCACCACATTACAACTGGTTATTTTATCTTTTTTGCTGACAGGCAACTGCTCCTTGAATTTTCTGTGTGACATTTAGAAAAAATGCATTATAGCAACATTGGTTTCGTTCGCAAAAAAAAGTCAAAATTTTCACTTCTTTTTTATTGTTTTGATAAACAATTCCAAAACACATACATATATATCTCTGATACATCAAGTGAATACACACAGCAATAAAAAATGAGAAAACTGATTTTTAAACCAAAGGAAAATGCAACTGTCGATTTCATTACTTAGTTCAGTGATAACTTCAATCAAACATACTTAGTGGCATCTTCTTTGGTCACTTCTGGCTGAAAAACCCTCAAGGTCTCTAAGGCCTTAACAAGTTTTTCTAAACTGGCCATAGTTTACTTATCAAAAAAGTATCTTTGAACCTATAAGAGATAATAGATTCTATTAATGAACTCAAAAGTATATATATCATAATTTCAATGGCACTATAAAATGTCTAATGAAGACTTTCCAGTTTACTAGAAATAACTATTTGTATAAATTACAGACTGTTAGAACAACAAGCTTCTAAATTTATATAGTAAGCATATTTATGCTACAGCTATCATCAAAGAATTAAGTAGCTATAAAGGTGCCAATTGAAAGCATTACTATATAATGAACCTTTGTTTTGTTTAAGAAGTAAAACTCTCACACTTAAAAATATAAATAAAAATAAATTCTATAATTTGGCAATTACAAACAAAGGAAGTTTAAGACCAAAATCCTCCATGACTCTGAGCCAATCATTTGTTATTTCCCACTAATAACGAAAAAAAAAGACATTAGTAATACCACAAGACTCATAAAATACTTGTTTATAGTTTCATATTTTATACATTGTCACTTTTTATACATGTAGTACAGAGTACACCATAATACATGGAAAGATATTTCACTGAGGGATTTCATGGTTGCCCATATCTTGAAACTGCAATGTGGTAGAAGTATCATAATATCACACAATTAAACAGCACCAAAACCATAAAACCATGAGCAAGAGAGTGAGAGTTTAATCAGAATTGTTATCTTTCAGTCATTTCATGTTTTATTGGAAATCTGGGCCTCAAAGTCAAACATCAATACGTGCTGTGGAGCACGTGATAAAAATACAAAACCTCTGTACACAATTCTCACACTTGACAACTATGCCTTGTGTCTTAATTTTAATAGTAAAACTGACATTTATACGATGACACGCGGAGGATTATAAAAGGAAAACTAAAATGTGTTGAGTATCACAGACAACCTATATCATATCATGTACTCATACCAGGTAAAGTCTTGTCCTTAAGTTAACGCTCAACTTTAACACACCTTCAAACGATACAGGTACTTTCAGGTTGTTTTAAAATAACACCAACTGGTCTAGATCTTTGTAAAATATAATGCCATGACTGGGGACTATTTATAAATAAAGCAAATGGTTTTAATTCAATAACTATCGTACTAGGACAAAAAACTTTGATTGCCTGGGGGAGGGTCACGTGCGGCTCATCGTGCAAAGCAAAACGAGAAAAAACACAGTTTTAAATGGGTGCGACTTTGAAACTTTTCTTCCATTAACTTCCACAATAAATATACTTACAACGATAGTGCATTCTATTGCAATACAGCTTTTTTATGTTCTCTTCCTTTCCGATGAACGATCGTCCCCTCCATGTTAGGTCTCGCGAGAAAATACGTAACTTATGCATGCTGAAGTGGAATACGTATTATTGTTTAGTCTCGAGATATTTATTTTTATTTCTATCGACAATTTTTCAGCTACAGCCCTCTTTGATTGAATTATGTTACATTAAAGAAACATGCTTTTGTTGGTTGAAAGATAGACGGCAACAGGGCGTCATGAAATTTGTACAATCCTTATCAAATACATGTCAACCAGCTCCGTGTCTTTGACCGAAATCTCAAAATGACAGCAAAGGAGTTGACAGTGAAATGGAGTGGGCAAGAATATAAAATAACAGACTTAGACGACAGTGATACTGTTGCTGATTTGAAAAATGCTATTAGCAAAGCTACTGGTGTACTACCAGAGAGACAGAAACTATTGGGTCTCAAGTATAAGGGTAAATTCATTTTGTCAATATACACATACATGTACATCAACACAGTCACTAGCAACAAAATTCATGCGTTAGCACTCCTATTGACGATTCAGAATCGTCAATAGGAGTGCTAACGCATGAATTTTCGTGCTACACAGTCACAAGTAACTTTGTAATTTTTATCACTTGTGTACTGTAAACTACCATCTTCACAATACATGTCCATCATTTATATAAATTTGAAAAATCAGTGCAGTTTCTCTCTCTCTCCCTCTCTCTCTCTCTCTCTCTCTCTCTCTCTCTCTGAAATGAAGTTATGGGTCATGTACTTCAAAAGAATTAATTCAAAAGAGTCAATTTGTGCATTGTCACATATTTACTAGAATTTTGGTGTTCAGGTTCAGATGTGTGGGATTTACTTTACTTATTCATTAATTTTGATAAATAGCATGCTTTTAATTATTATCTAGATACACGTATTGACCAGTATAATTTCTATTTTATTTCAGCTATTTTGCCATAGTTGTTGTTTGTACAAATTATTTTGCAATTGCAGGTAGTGTGCCAGGCGATGATGTACAATTGTCCTCCCTGAAGTTAAAACCAAACACAAAAATTATGATGATGGGCACAAGGGAAGAATCTCTGGTAATGTACATTTGTATTCAATGCAAACTGTAAACAAGATATTGTAATAGTGGCACATAATAGTGACAAGATAAAGAAAACTAAGTCCTTTATCTACAGCATTTAAATTTATCTACTGTGTTGCAGGTTTGAGATGACAATTAAATAAAGTACTCTGTGTGATTCCATCCTCTTTTTTATTTATTTAATAAGAGGCCTGTGTGTACCACCTCAGAAAATAAATAACATTACTATATAAATAAGAATGTTTGTGCAGTTATAAGTCTATAAGTTTTCACAATCAAGAGAACAGAGTGAAAAAATTACATAAGCATCATGTACCAGTAAATGTAATGTTATATCAGTGCTGCAGTTTGAAGATTGTGGGGATCAGTGTGGATCTGCCCTTGGTAATGCAGCAGATGCGGTACCTGAATATCTAACACAATGCAAGGCATATAGGACTAATAATGAATGAGACACTAAGTTAACCATTGTTTCAGTGTCTTGTTTACCACATTTTTACATAGTATTTCAAGAATATGAGAGATGCTCATAAAGCCAGGACCCAGTGTCTCTCTGTAATAAAGGCCTTATAAGATCTTATTTTGGCGATTGACATGCAAAGTGGATTTCACATTTTATTTTATTTATATTTATTTGAAATGGGCATTAGTGTAGACAATCCAGATTGATTTATCCCTCCCCCTTCTCTCTCTCTCCTTTGAATGATTAGAATTGATTTAATTAAACCTTGGGCCCATTTAGCAAACCTATACAATGGGTCTAAGGTGAAATATTTCAGGACATGTATTCAGGTATATTATATATTAATATAAATTCAGGACATAAACATGGATGATGCATATTCTTAATTTATCTATAAACACTTACAACACTATGCTAATAGTTATCAGTGTTAAACCGCATTGTAACCATCTTTCCAGACAGGTAGTTCTTCAAGGCTTAATTGTTTCAGAAGGTCAGCTTTTGCTGCCCTGGTCCTTTGCTGTCCATAGTTTCTGCATACATATATCAGTATTTTGACTACAGGTCATTCTGCCATGGTTTCTTTGGTTATATTTACATAAGTTTGATAGTACCACAATAGTGCATATACATTTGAAAGTCCTTGTGTATATTCTCAGGGGCTTTTGAGAATAGGGGCTATCTATAGGCCTTTGTCTTTGTCACATGTACTAACTACTAGTACTAAGTAAAGGTATTCTTAAACTTAAAATCAGAAGTTTAGATATTCAGGATTTTACCCATTTAGATTGAATGGATTTCGATGGAATTCACTTGGAGGCAACCATGGTCTTAATCAATGGAAGATAGAATCATCATGCATATACAAATGGATTTTGCAGTGTTGGTTATACATGTACTAATAGAACAAAATGTAAACATTTCTTCTGTGTCATCTCTTCAGTTGCTTTTTACTTCACAGATGATATACTGAGGATGGAATTCATTGCAAATTTGTATTGAGTATTTTGTTTTCTAAGGATTTCAGTATGTTTTAAACATTCCAGGTGGATGTTTTGGAACCTCCTGAAGACATACCAAATGTGGTCAATGACTTTGATGTAGGAGAAGAAGAGGAAATTGAAGTCAAAGACAGGTAGATATAATCTTGATATTTGCAGTCCAAAGAAGTTGTAGATACCTTAATAAAATTGTTGTAGAAAGACAATACTCTTTCAGTATTTCTTTGGATCACATGCTTTTACTTTCATTATATATGGGATAGACTTCATCATGTACCAGTAAAATTTTTTAAAAATGTGCCATGGACATGCTGAATTTTGCATTAATATTTGTATTTATCTTGAAAGAGTATTTGAACACAGTAATTTCTTTTCTTTTTCACTTGTGTACAGTATTGCCACATAGATTTATTAAGACAATTTGATACAGTGCATATACATTTGATAGGGAAGAATACCTGAACAAGGTTGAGAAGCGTATTAAATCTTACAAAGTTGAGGTCATAAATGAACCAAGAGAAGGGAAAAAGTTGCTGGTGCTGGATGTGGACTACACACTTTTTGGTATGGCATTTAATATCAAAATTTTGTTTAGTATGGTTTTAAGCAACATCTCAAGTATAATAAACTCTCTTCATAAATCAAGGTAAATCCATAAAAGATTAGTAAATGGAAAGAGAGAATGAAAAAGTGTTAAATCACAGTAGATTGAGAAAGGGGCTTTCAAACAGTATTTTCAGTGGGATTTCTCAGCAGTATTTATAATTGATATTGATAAGCTGAAGCTACAGTTTGTGAGAACATTTTTTGTGTGTGTGAAAATTGTTCCACTTATTTATGTTTGAGTGTTGAATTTTATAAGTCTTAGAGTAAAGTTTTATCTGCAGAGCATTCTTGGCATCATATAGTTACATAGGCCCTGAGACTGCATAAGAGTTTATTTCCAAAATGTGTTTAATGACTGTGCAGTTGGTCCTAAATGTGTTATATTTTAACTGTTGGTGCATACTGCAGAGTTTCATGCACCTCAGTTGGATATCAATAAGAATATGTAGATTCTAGTGTAATTATGCCAATCTTTTAAAAAATTTTGCAGTTGTTTTCACATTTTTAATGATTTTTTCAGTAATAACATTGTTTATTTTTCAGACCATAGATCTGTTGGGGAAACGGGCCGAGATCTCATGAGACCATTCCTTCATGAATTTTTAGCCTCTGCATATGAGGATTATGATATTGTAATATGGTGTAGGTTTATTTTATTTCACTGAGAAGAATGATTAACTATTCTTATTTCTGTACTTATGGCGGTTCAGTGCATTAGGATATAATCCTTTTTTTTTTGCAGAGATAATGCAAAAATAAACATTGTCATGTTATGAGATAATGGTGTCAAATCAAAACTACATTAGGGTGAATTTATTAATTCGAGCTGACAGCATAAGAGCAGTTTTTTGTGGTGAAAATTGTGTTTTTATTTTTATTTCAAACAGATCTCCCTCACCTGAGCAGCTTTTGACACGATTTTAACACTTAATAACAATAATAAATCCTACAATTTGGTGCCAAGGATTTTTTTTTTTTTTTTTTTTTTTTTTTTTGAAAGGATTTTGTCTGATTTATCAGTAAAGAAGCAAAATATTTCCTTTGTTTGATGGAACATCATAATCAGGGGCTCATATCTCATAAGCAAAAAATTCAAAAGAAAACTATCATCATTGATTGTGCTTCACACCCTTGTTGTCACCAATGCAAATTTTCATGATAATTTCACTCTTTGTTACGATGCAAACTGATCAGTATCTTTCAATTTACAAAGTTAAATCGACACTAAACGGAAGTGGAAGAAGCAGAAGTTTGTGAGGTGGTGAATAAAAAAACAAAAAAACGGGATTTTTTTCTCTAAAAGTGTTTAGTTTTATGTAGAGAAGTAATTTACATGAAAGAAATTATTTAGGCTATTTTATTTTAATGTATTGAACCACTTAATTCCATTCATCAGTGTCAGTGTTGAATGTGTTAAATCGTTTTTCTTTTAAACACATAATAAAAATACGCAATTATATTTTAAAGTTTGTATGGAGACTGATAATTATTTCCTTGTCCTGTTGGTTTGATGTGAATTACTCCATCTTTCCCAGAGTCAGTGTTTTGCTGGAAATATTTTTTGTATATCTTAAGTTTTTTTGAAAGCATAGGGAAGTGGAAAAATGTTCTTTTATTTCCTTTCAGCTGCCACAAGTATGAAATGGATTGAGGCTAAAATGCAGGAGCTTGGGTGCAAATCCAATCCTAATTATAAGATTTGTTTTATGTTAGACAGTACTGCCATGATTACAGTTCATACACCAAAATATGGGGTAATAGATGTAAGTCAGATATACAAATTAGTACTAAAACTATTTTATTGTTAGCCATCCAAAATTTAATTATTTAATTATGTTGAATATTTTCCTCTAAATTTACCAGACGTTATTAAGATGAATATTATTAAAAGAAGTGCAATTACATGAATCCAGAAATTATTAAATTTTAGGGCACATTCCCATAGATTTTAGATCAATAAACCCCGTGGGGAATCTCACTAGATTACTGTCAGATAATCCGGCCCATCCCGCCTACTACAAGCTGTAAGGGGGTAATTAACTTTCGTGCCCGCTCGGCTGACAGCTATATAGCGTGAACCCCCAGGGAGTTAGGTCGATCTAGTTGGAGTGATCTAATCTCTGGGAATGGGGTCTTAGTGTGTGTGTGTGTGTATGTGTGTGTGTGTGTGTGTGAGAGAGTGATTAATTGACACCAACAAAGAGAACTTAAATTGATTTTTTTTTAATTTGTTAGTTTCTTGGCAGTATGAAAGATATTTTTATGTGAAGTTAGTCTCCATTTGAGTCCCTGTGACAATTCTTGTGAATTACCTTAATGAGAGAATTAAAAAAAGCTGTATCACTACTACATCAATTACAGGTGAAACCACTAGGTGTGATATGGGGAAAGTATCCTCAGTGGAGTGTGAAAAATACAATCATGATGGATGATATACGCAGAAACTTTATAATGAATCCTCAGTCTGGCCTAAAGGTAAGTTAGCTAACAGTACAAACCTAGATGCTAGCTAGTCTCAGAGCAAGTCACACATGCAATAATTACCATTGCATTCACAAGCCTAAGATTTTGGAGCACAAGTTCACAAATTAATGACTCGAGCCACAAATTACGTATAATGTAAAATTAGTAACCATGCGCATAGTGTTAAATCACACAAAATTTGTCCATTTTCTTTCCCTGTCTCTGGCTGTTTACAAATGGGTTCCTTCTTTTTTAATATGGCAGCAATGGGCTCTTGACAATTTCCAGCTTTGAAGGAATGTACAAAATGGGTAGACAGACAGATTATTAGTTTGTGGGTCCTATCGCCGTGCTTGTGGCTACTAATTTTACCTGGTTGGAGTCATCAATTTGGGCATTTGTGCTCACAAATCTGAAGCTCGAGTTTGCAAACGCATTAACCATTTAAAGCCTGAGTCAGTGTAGTTCTCTTATACGATGTGTAATGTGACTGTGGAGCTAAACAATGAAAAGTATAATGCGCAGACGTGTTATTAAATTTTTCCTATTTTTTCTTTGTAGATAAGGCCTTTCAAACAAGCATTTGTCAACAGGGAAACAGACAAAGAATTACTGAGGTTGTCAAAGTATCTAAAAGATATTGCACAGTTAGACAGTTTTGAAGTTTTAAATCACAGACACTGGGAAAAGTAAGATTTTTCACATAATCATATAATATTACTTTGACCTCGTTATTACCAATTTTGGCACATCTTTTAACATGTATACATGATTAACACAGCTGCCTTGTTAGTACTGTAGCATAGGACCCTTGTATTTTTTTTTTCTAATGTAAAGTTTTAGTGTGGTATTTTAAAGTGTAATGCATAAATCAATTAATAATGCCCTCAATTAAAAACATTTTCACATAAAAATAATTCTCATTTTCACTTCATATTTTCACTGAACTTCTAGGTACAAGCCACCAAAATACAGCAGCTGAAGCACACCAGCCATCTTCCCTGTGTCATGCCTTTGAAAATTGGATGTTCCACAAACCACTGGATAATCCAGACCTCAAGATCTCAACTGTCATGATCATGCAGAGTTATTTTTTAAGAAATTAACCCACCAATTCTAGATAAACAAATTCTATACATTTAGAAAGCTGTATGATTGGCTACCCAGATAAGGCAGTGAAATTTATACTCCTGTCAGTTAGGTTTTAACACACAACATGTTAGAAAATACAATAAGTTGCCAAGCCCAAAAGGAGCTTCTTTTTGCTATTTCACAAGGAGCACATCTTACAGTGTCTGATTGTTATTCCTGTGAACTAAAAGAAAATAACATGTTTAGAACAATGCATTTTTTTTTTTGGCATATGTGCATTTGAAATCAAAGTTTAAAATACCTCTTTTAAGTTACAAAATATTGCAGGTTTAAATGCATGTAACACTAATGGGCTTGACTTGGTCTTAAAGTGCTATTTAAGATCACAAATAGTTTTACATGATCTGAAACCATGAGTAAGACCATTTTTGGACTTACAACCAATCAAGTTGCCTCCCCTTACACATTCTCCTATTGTGAGCAGGTGTCCTCTAATATTGTGAGGGGAGGTATCCCCCATTGTGAGGAGAGGAAACTGCTTGGCCACTTAAGTAGATTTTAGATCATTTTTAATTTAAAAGCAGATTCAGTCCATTTTAAGACTACTGCTGTAATGATTAAGATCGTGTAAGTTCATTTGTGATCTTAAATTGCAATTTAAGACCAATTGAAAAAAAAATTCCACATAGCTTCTTCTCATGGATGCTAAAAAATTAGTCAAAATTTAAAAAAATGTTTGCTTTGTAGGGAACTTAATTGTAATCTAAATGGTTTATTTATTTATTTATTTATTTATTTGTTATTTTTGGTTCCTGCTGGTAGCTAGTATATCCAATGCAAATGAGATATTGAAATAAAATGTTTGTTGATTGCTCATGAAATAATAATAGCATTAAGTTACATCTAATCACTGTATTAAAATATTAAAATCTCAGACACAAAAAGGGAAAAACTTTTGAGAAAATACAACAAGGCTCATTTTCCATCTGATTCTTGTTTATTACTTTAAATGATTCCAAATGATTTGCAAAACAATATTTTGTTTTTCTTCAGATGTTGAGATGCCAAGTCTGCAAAACAAATAAATCTGCAAAAACATGCAACGAAAAATGGCATAATGATCGATTCAAATAAACCAATCCCATTTTTGAAATTGAACCGTTTTTCTCCATCAGATGATATTAGCAAGTTCAAGCCAGTCAGAGCTCCCATTTTCAAGTGTTTTCAATAAACAATAAACAATAAACATTTCAATAAACAGTTGGTGAACAGTTTTTGATATTTATTTTGCTTTTGAGATCTTCAATCATTCATTTACAGGTCAACTGCTAGGCTATTACCAGATGAAAGGAATGCTTGTCCCAAGTTTTAACTACCACATTATTGCACAAAATTTTTTTTTTTTTTTAATGAAATTTTCATTTTTTCACTTTGGCATGTTTAATGTGTTATCACTAACACACACTTACATTATCTTGATGTCCATGTTGCCTATGGAACTTTATTAAAATTTGGTGGTGATTATGCCATTACGTAAACATCATAATTTTGCATCAAATTTGACCAAAACTATATTGTGTGCAAGCATCATTATTGTTTGTGTCTATACATTTGGCAGCTTTTTTGCCTTGTTTATAACTTCAACTATCTAGATCTCCTATTTGACAAGAATGTCTTACTTGTGTTAATTTCCCTCTTGTAGAAATACTCTTCAATTCAAATTGTTACTGTTTTAACAGATAAATATATATCAGGATTACGTCTTCCCAGTTTCCCTTCAGATGTTTTTTTCCTTAGTTAATAATAAGAAATTATATTTTCAAATTTAACTTTTCCTTCCTTCAAAGCAAGGAAGCTAAAGTAGGTGGTGCAATCACTAAATAATTAGGTGTGATTATATCAAAACAGATAATGCTGAACTTTATTAAAAAGGTTACCCCAAAACATACTATGTGTGTCATTTACACATGCATGAAATCATGTTTTCAAATTTGAAAAGTATTTAAGCTAACTTTAAAAATAATTTACCATACAGATCAAAATATTTTAAGAGAAAAATACATTGAGCTTTACATAACAGTCAGGGTTCATACAGCCCTGCACCTTGAATCCAGTTTGTGGCATTGAAAAGTACTTGAAAGTGCTTATTATCCTTGAAAAGGACTTTACTCCATTTTTAACCATGAAAAAGTACTCATATTTGTTCAAGAAATTTGTTAAAGAAATTTTCAAACTTTTTGGGGATCTTCTTGTTCTTAACATGCATGTAGAAAATAATTTGCAGGTCAGAATACCCCTTTTGGGCATCATTTGATTTTATTATTTTCATGTTTCATCATTAATGTGTTAAAATACAGTATCTATGAAATCTTACTTGCCTTTTTTCTTTGGTATGTAGACTAACATATGACAGTACTTTACCCTCATTTGCATTCAATGGTCCTTGAAAAGTACTTCAATAAATGCATCAAATTTATTTCCTTGAAGTCCTTCCATTTGTTCTCAGTTGTTCCTGTATGAACCCTGACAGTTTTAATGCCAATATTAACTTCCAATAAAAATCACATGTCAAAAGATACATGCTTCCTTAAGTGGCACCGACAATTCAAAAATTTCATCTAGCGGGACTGAATTTTTTTTTTTTTTTTTTAACAAACACTTCGTTGAGAGTTGATAAACATGCAATATCGTGGGCAATTGTGACACCCATCATGGGTCCAACTTGAAAGAAGGAAGTATTTGTCAGGGTCACTACTCCCACCTGCTTTCATCTTCAACAGCAGAATCAAAAAGATAACAGCTAGGGGACAATATTTACCCCACTCCCCTTCCACTATTTGACAATCTGGTCTCTTGCCTAGTGAAACTAGAATTACTTTTGTCTCATTCAATCAACTTTCTATTCTGTAATGTGACCACATCAAGCTCTGATTGATAATAGTGAAAATGTTGGAAGTCGTTGTAAACGTTTTAAAATCTGCAACTAAGATTTCATTAGAAAATCCTGTTAAGCTCAATTAATTGTAACTACATCTTCAGTTAGGAAGCAGGTCCCTAGGTAGTGAGAGTTTGTATTTTGATATCAGAACAGCAAATACTACTCACCTGTGTTAACTTGTACAGAAAGTGCTACTTTCACCTAATGCTAATGAACAAAATGTTACAAGCATTCTTCTGTTGTCATACCAACCTAGTCAATTACAAACCAGGACCTTTCATCAGTACAGAAATCTTGTCCAAGCTATTACAAACTATGACCTCAAACACCTCTTACCAACTTCAGGGGAAAACATTTCAAATAAATTCTTTAAAGTTCTGTAGAAAATTGCATCTCCCAGCATGTTGTAGTATTTTAAACAAATGTTTCAATGCAGTATCTGCTACTGATCTGAAATTAGTCCTTGCCAAAAAAACTTTATATAATAATAATAATAATAATAATAATAATAATATTGATGCTCCATTTTTAACATAGAAGTGAATAAAAACACTGCTTGTCACATATCTCAAACATTTTAAATACACTGCACTTGGACAACATTTATGACATTTTTATTCAGCATAAGCTATATTGCACTTAGAAGGTACCACTGTATGTCAGAATGAGTTGCTATTTGAAATAACAACAATAAATGTTTTTTACTGATATAATTACAAATACATGATAAAAGGAAGCATCTGATGGTTAAATGGCATTATAACAGGGAAGCAATTTTTAAAGCTGTGTTGGCTGAACTTAATTGCCATCTTTAAATACACTAAGAAAATACCAAAAAAAAAACAATGCTGAATATGTCCTCAGTACTGTCCTGTGGCCTAAATTCTCATTTTTTAAATACAAATTCTTGATAAAGAACCAGGCCTTTTCACTTTTAAGTTCTATGCTACAATAATACAGTTCTTTGCTACAGTAATTAAGGGAGTTACAGGTTTATGTAATTAAAAAATAAAAGCATGATACATAACAATAACATTTATGTGAACATGAAATCCTCCATAATTTCACACTGATGTCTGAAAGTGTAAGCTTACAAACAATGTCTCATATATACATATATGTAAAATATAGGAACACAGAACATGCGGAATAGTTGTTTTTGGATTTCTATTAAAAAGGGTCATTGATAAGAGATTGGTATCTAAAACATTCCCAGAAAAATTAAGCATACATTTCTTCTCAAATAAACATCTCTTAGAACTCTGTTTGTTTTTAATAGTTCCTGGATACAATTCCTGCACATGTTAAATGCTGAAAAGGAGTGCTTATATTTTCTTGGTTTGCTTACCATTAATTGCTATAACTGTTAACAATAATTACCGTTAACACTAACACATAGCAAATGGGTAAATTACTTTCATGTAGAAAAGTAATTATATATAAAGCACTTAATGACTAACGTAAGTACATTTATTTGAGATCTTCACACATAAAAGGGCTACATAAGCAAATCTATCTTGTAATCAGAGGAGTAAAGGGCTCTGTTTACCCTTTAGCCTCTCTTTGGTTGTGGTATCACTTTGGGACTAACTTAAATTGGCAAGAGGCTAAACTCCACTTTACACCAGGAACAACATTATGTCTAAAAATGCTAAATGCTATGTAAAGCAACATGGTTATCTGAAAACATTTAATGAAAAATCTCAGTCTATTCCCAACTCACGACCAGAATCTAAAGAACATCCCCAGCCACAGGGTGCAAAAGGCACATATGTTCTGCCCCCTTAATAGTCAGTTTATTCAAGGTATAGTGGTTGACCATTCCTGGGATGGTCTCATAGGGCTGACTGAACTGACCAAGGACATAACCTCCATCTTTGCGTGTGATCTTCATATGCATGTATCCACATTTACCTCTGAAAAAAAATTTTTGAGAATGGTAAAATATTTTTATAAAAAAAAGTGGTTATTGAAGAACATATCTATTTTATAAAAAGTTACAAAACTCAAAAATACAAATGATTTCACACAGATAATGATGCCATCATACAGGAAAATTTATGGTTTGTGTTGTGCATAATCTTAGGGCTCATTCCCAATGAAACTACTGTTCCATGTAGAGTAATAGATTAACACTCCCACCCCTGGCATTGAGTAGAATACAGAAAAGCTGGTGATTTTAACAGTATGTTGAGAACAATAGGAGGTATGATAATCTGATTCATTCAGCAAGTCCCTGCAGAGTTGGATTGGTCTACTTAAAACATTAGTTTTATTGAGAATGGGCCCTTACACCTTATTATGGCAAAAATCATTTTGGTAAAAATTTTAATAATTTTCCCTTTATCAACAAAGTATTGATTTCCCTATTAAAATTTTTTGATAAAAAATCCAATCTAAAAACCAGTTTCAATGTTCTAATTTTTACCTTAAGGAGTTTAACTAACCAGATCCCATGTACATAGTGAGACTAAATTTTTAAAACTTAAAATTAAAATTTTAAAAACTTTAAAATTTTAAAACTTAAAATTTCCAGTAAAATCTAGTAATTTCCCGGAAATTCAAAATTTTTTATTGTATTAACCTCAACACTTGTTGCATGCCTTTAACAACAGCTATCAAAGCAAAAGTTAAAATCACAATTGATAATAATATAAAGGCAACATTGACAGCAGAAAACAAATAAAATCACCTAGTGATCAAAAGATATTAACAAACCTTAGTGATAAAGAGTAATCTTCTTTATTACTCTCACTCATTCGTACCAAAAAACTTCCCTCTTTGTGTACACGGAGCAAGTTCTCTGCTTCTGTGCGACTAATAGAGCCATGATACCATCTAGTTTGGAAAATAAAACAAGGAAATCAATGACACATTATAATATTTTTAAACAATCTAATTGCACTATTCCTTTTTCTACTTATAAAAAAAAAGGCACTCTGAATCAACAGTACAAAAAATACCTTAAAAAATTTATTATAATTATTTATCTAATTTGCAAAGCCGGCAAATATACAAATACTTAACAGCAAAAAATCATAGCAATGATATTTACATTAAAAAATAATAAAAAATTGGAACTTATATAAAAATGATTGTGCTGATTTTGGAAATAAACCTTTTTTGCAAAACAAAGTTACTCAGCAAATTTGAAGTAAAATGCAAATATTGCAAAAATGCATCCAAAAAACAAAAAAAAAATAGTGGAAAAATAAGACCTTTGCCAATTTCTGAAAGGAACCTTTTTCACCAAACAAAGCCAGTGTGTGCATGTAAAAATGTAGAACAATGGAATGTCCATGTTAACAGGCGAAAGAGACTGAACACTAAAGGATTAGATACCGAGTCAAGAATACATCCGTAGACAGACAACAGAATTCTACTAGTATGTTCCTTAATCTCACTTCATGCAGGGGCACAGAGATGGGGGGATTACTATGACACATTGGCTACTGACAGTTTACATTTATATATTTCAACAAGGACAAATGAAATTAGTTATGTGCACTATAATCAATTATCTAAGGTACCTTACAACACATACAAATGTTGTAATTCTTAGCACACATACAACACCAGTCCCATTATTTTAGAGCCATACCTTGTATATTCTTTACTCACAACTACTAGTAGGTCTTAGATTAACATACTGTCATTTTAAATATTTTGCCCGACTCCTTGCGGTATCAAAGGAAGGGTTTTCTATTTCAACCCACATGTTATTTAAATATAAATATTTTTCATGAAAAATACACTTGATCTTTAAGTTGAAATGTACTCTCAAATGGAGAGAAAAAAAAACAAGATTCACAAAAACGTGGGCCCCACTTATGTGATAAAGACATCAAGCCCATGTGCAGCCAGACAGAAAACTTCAGTATGGCCAGTAACTGTCACAGCAACTGAACAGGTAACATTTAACTTTGTAATTAAAATGGTTTCTGATTATATTTTGAATATTTCCCCTTGGATCAAAAACATCAATTTCAAAATACATATTGATTAAATGTATATAAAGGTCTATAGACATTAAGATGTACCCATGGAATCTTGTGACACAGTTGTAGTAAGGCCATAAGCCCCCCACCCCCACCCCCCTCACTCACACACACACACATTTACAAAACTGTTTACATGCAATACCTTTATTTTACTTACTTTTGACAGACATCCACAGATATCTTTTTTACAGGATGTCTTTAATTTTAGTATTCCAAGTAAGTGAACATAATTTCATTTACTTCAATACAAAAAAAACAATATATCCTTACCCTTGGTGTACCAAAGGTATGTCTGGATCTATTCTTTCTCCTAATGTTTCAGTACTGTTAGACTTCTGCACATTTGGGTGGACAACAGCAACTTTCCCACTACCTGCAAACAAATCATCAAACTATGAAATATTTCTCAACACTATTTTGGGTTTCTCTAACTCTCTAATCAATCCCACAGAAAATTAGTAAGATGTTTAACAAAAAAGGTCTCCCTGAACCAAGTGTTTTATAATCACACTGTCACACTGGGTCAACTTGAGAAGTATCCCTCAGACGTAAAACTGTGCTCAGTTGTCTTTTTTTTTTTTTTTTTTTTGTTCTCACATAGATCTATAGTTTATAAAATAGAACTATACATGGTGTTTAACAACCTTGTCAGAACTTTGGTTTTAGGAACTCTTTTATGCACTAACATGCAGTATGGTGAATAATTATATATGGTATGAAGTCACTTATATATGAGTAACTGATTATGTTTCAGGGGCAATACTGACTTTCTATTATGTATGTGCAAGAGGAAAGATAGTTGGCAGTGCACAAGTAATTCAAATGCCTTCTTTTCAAAATTATCTGCCAAGATCATTCTCTCTTGCTCTGCTCAGATTCATAACGTATTAATGAAAATATTGATGCTGTACATAGCATTTTTAGTATAATTGATTTTAATTTTTTTAAATCAAATTCAATCTCAAGTAACAACAAATTATAAATGAAAAAAATTAGAGGAAGAAATGTTGGAAATATATATTGTTTGCTATGTGATTCCCTCGCAACACCAAGTGTTACATGGCATCAGTAGATGTATACATTTGTCACAATTTTAGATAATAAATGGACAGTGGACACATAAATTGTAAATCTTAATGGCTTTTCCCTTATGCTGCTGAAAATCTGAAATTATTTTAGTATTTTCCATTATGAACTTTTCTCACTATGAAAAACTGTTATTATCATTTTTTTTTAATACAAAAACAACCGCCATTATGAGCTCGGTAACCAAACATGTTGCTGTTTTGCTTATCTATTAATTATTGTACTTTTTACACCAAGAATGCAAAACTCATTTAAAATAAAGTCTAAAACATTATAAACTAATACAAAAGATGACCTACCTGCCAACAGCTGTGAAACTGCTGTCCCTTGCTGCTTGGCTTTAATGTCCCAGGGGTCTTCATAATCTTCAGTGGGTCTGGTATCAGCATCTGTCAAATGGTTTTGTTCCAAAGGTTCCACCATATCATCTTTCCTTGGCATTGGACTAGACTCTCTAGAGGCTTTGGGTTTTGGAGGTCGTGCTGAAGTTGGAAGTTAACTTGTTTAGTCAGAAGCTTAAGGTATCAAAAAGTATAAAGATTGTGTAAGAGATTCCATGCAAAAAAAAAAGAAATCATGCTAACTGTTTCTCTAAGTCTATGTTCGGAGAGATAGCTTTAAACTTGCAAGCTTCACACACATGCAAACACAATAAAACCCACAAATTCAAAAATCAAATCTTTCACCTGGTTGTGGTGGTGTTCTCCTTCCAGACAATTGTAGTGAGCCAGATGGCTGATTTCCTCCACATTCAGCACTTTTACCCTCATGCACAACATCAACATCTCCCACTGCCTGTCTGTAGGAATCTCGATTTTTTATACTTTGTATGCGTTGTATAGGTAAGTGCTCTCTTGCTGAATTTTCTTGAAATTCCTGGTTCACCTCTTGAGAGTAGTTGTAATCTTCATTTCCTGTGTCTTGGTCAAAGACCTCTGGATCACATGGCACATCCCCTGTGGCCATTTTGTATGACTTGCGATTTTTAACTGAACCCTGTGAATGCTTTTTTCGAGACATTTCATTTGGTTTGCTACTTGCAATATCAGGCTCTTGTTGTGAGAATGTAACTTTACCCTCTTTGTTAGTTTGTTTTTCAAACAAGTCATAAACATGACTTTTTTCTGACACAGCTGCATCTTTCTTGTCCTCCTTAATCTTAAGTTTGCTTTGGAATTCTTTCTGCCTGCTTTCTAAGTCCCAAGGATCTTCATAATTTGGAAGAGATTGCTGAAATTTTAATTGTTTATGATGATTATGAGCATGGGGGATATCATGCTCAGCAGAGGCGGCCCTTGGGAGAGGGTTAGATCTGCCATGCTTGTTTTGTAGCTTGTTCTCAAATATATTTTGCTGGGTTGTGAGATCCCAAGGTTCCTCATAATTCTCAGAAGCACCAGTTGTGACACCTTGACCCCTATGATCAGTGACAGTGATGGGGGCAGGGGAAGGTGGTATGTCAGCACCACTGTCGTATGACATCCCCCTTTGTAACGGCACTTTTCCTGTGTCAGATGCTGAAATCTGACGTGATATTCTGTTCGACTTTTTTGTATAGTCTATATGCTGTAAACTCCCATCTACTGGATCAGGATTAGCTGGCATATTCTCAAACACTAAGCTTTTCTTTTTGTTATATTCCCAAGGTTGTTCATAGTCTGCTGCAGGTCTTGGATCAGCCTCAGCTGTCATTACAAATGGCTGTTCTTTGCTCCCTGACACTCGACTTGATAAAACCGGATGTGGATGCGGAGCTTCCACAGGGGGATGTCCCATTGAAACCAACTTGCACCAAATTTGTTTTAGTCTTGGAAAACTCCCACGGGTCATCATAGTCATTACTGGGTCGGCCATCATCTAGTGGTGGTTTGGTAGCCTTCCTAGCATGACTTAATGTGGTCTTGTCTCGTAGCACTACAGGTTTTACAGGAATAGGCTTGTCTCTGGGAATAACCTGCAATTTCAGTCTGTCATACATTTCTTCTTGTTGATCTGTTGCTACTTTAGCAGGGCTAGCTATCACTGGTTGTGTCTTACTGTATATGTGACCCTCTGATGTTAAATGTTGCCCAAGGGCATCTGTGGGACTGGCAAACTCATAAGGTAGGTCATATTCCTCTTCACTGACATCTCCATCTGGGAAGACTATAACATAAAATAACTGCTTACAAATTGAATTATAAGAAAATCTGTTTCAGACAAAATTTCCTTAATGGAAAATTAACAGGGACCTTGGGGTGTGTTCACAATGAAACTATCCTACTACTTAGTTTGAACTAATTCTGCAGGGACTCTCACTGAATGCAATCAGATTAACATCTCTCTTGTTTTTTGGACATACTCATATGATCACCAACTTTTTGTATTCTACTCAACAGTTGAAGTAGGCATGGTTATCTGTTAAATTAAATCTGACTGCATTTAGCAAGAGTATCCGCGGAATCAGTACAATAGTTTAAGTGATAATTCACTATCGAGAACACAGTTAAATTTCATTTTGTTTATGTCTTACAAACTATTTATAGAGCAGACAATTTTTATGCTATATCAAAGATCTCTTCCACATATATGTACCTCTGATAGGTCTGTGAGTACCATAAGGTTCTGTGTACAGGTCTGTGTCTAACATTTCTTGTAGTGTATCAGCTTCCTCTGGACCTTCCTCCCCTTCTCTGGTGTCTATTACATCACTATAGGCACCATCCATAGGGGGATCCTGGGTTGCAATATAAGTTTCATTCTTAAGCAACAAATAAAATTTACATCAACCTGTATTACATCTTGTTTCTATAGTATATATATGTGAGGGGGGAGGGGTGTAAAAGAAAGGCAGATAAAAAAATAGGTAAAAGAATCTGCCTTTCAATACAGGGGTTTTCCCAGGATTTGGCATACAGAGATGTGAATCTTTAATTTGGTCATTGATTACTGGGAGTCCATCCCAAGCAAGCTCAACCAACCAACCCAAAAATTTTATAAGCCTTTCAGCTGTCTTTGGAAATTCAGGCCATCTCTTGAGGCTAATGGCTGTCCAAATGATGGCTTGATGGCTACCTGGGGAAAGCTCTGTTTCAATACAAAAGCACCCCTCTCTGCTGTCAAATAAGAAGTGGATTACATATATAAAAATATCCACTAAATGAGTAGTGTTTCCTAAATGATGCCCCATCTAAAATGTTAAAAATGAATATATTCAAGCAGCAGCTTAACCATACTTAGCGTTATTCTTAATATGCTTTGAACTCCAATCATACAATTTCACTTATATTTATAAATAAATATATAAATGTCTGACCACCTTGGAACACCTAAAGCAGATGCTGGAAGTTGTTTTAAGAGGTGTTTTCACATCTCAAATTTGTGCCAATTTATGATTTAAATGATGTCAAAGTACACTTCTACAATCTCATTTAACTTTCAGGAGTTGGCAAGTATCAAGCGCAAACCTTACCTCTACGTTTAAATTGGCTCTAAGGTGCATTTTTCTGAAATTGGCCATTTTGGTTGAATATTCTTGGTAATACATTTTTGACATCATTTATGCATCTTACTTTCAGTCATAAGAATTAGAACTCTCAGCCAATTTATCACTGCCATCTTCCTCCAGTCTGGCCAGCTCAGCTTTAACTAACACTTAGTATGTTTAATACACCCATCCACAGTAACATTTTGTAGAAATTGGAATAGCATTATTACTACCGAAGCCAAAGAAAATTAGACATATGAAAGTTCTGTCTCAACCCAGTGTTGCATCTGGGTATGGATGTCTTAGAACACCTACCTACACATACTGAGTAAATATGGCATCTTTCACGGCATATATTGAGCAATCGATAAGTAAAAAAGAGAAATATTCATTTTAATTATTTATACAGGTAATCCTAACTAGATTTCAAGGGATGTTTGTCGTAATCTTGCACCCTTAGGGGAGCAGCATGCTTCAAAATGATGGACAAACGTGTTTGTAGTGCCCAGGCCCAGAGGCAACACTGTAACCCTTTGTGGAATTACCTAGTAGTGGTTGGGATGTTTTTCGAAGAATACCTGTGGGGTAGGAAGAGAAAGAAAGTGGAAGAGGTGAGGGGAGTTATGTGTATGTTCCAAACTAGGAAATCGTATTTACTGACCTGTGCTTGTACTTGTTCTCTGGAATCATCAACACATTTTAGTGACCCCTTAGATCCATAACTGTCTGTGCTCGACAGACTCATACTTGAAGCATTACACAAAGTTTTTTCTGTTGCCGCGATTGCCATAACATTGTCTTTCTGTGCCCTTTTCTTCCCTTGCCTATCTTTGTCTTTTTCCTTTCGTTTTGACTTTGGGGATACAGTATGACCGAATGTTGTCAAAACAGGAGGTGAGTTTTGTAGCGAGCTTTGGTCCGATAGAAAGGTGTCTGAATCCGAGCCTTGATATTCATAGCTAAGCGAAACTGGTGATCCTCTCTGTGGTATAATTATATCAGCCCTTGGTGGAGGATATGTGTTCTTTTTACCTCCACCAAACCCTAAATGTTTCAGTAGTCTCGACATTTTCTCACTTCCGGAAGCACTTCCTATTAAACTATCCCGCAGAAACTGTATTGCTCTTCTCTCATTAAAGGAAAAAGGCTTCAAATGGACACGGCTGTATAATGAGCGAGCCTTTGAAGTTTTCCCCAAAACGACAGTATAATGTGACATATCCATATATATATATCAGAAACTTTGACGTTGAGATAATATCGAATTTATAACTACTTTGCTAAATTCAGTTCAAATAAAAGCCGAAATGTTGACAGCTAGGAGAAATCACTTGTCATTACGCCTTAGAATGTAGGCCTACTTTTGTGCTTTAGAACAAGTATGCTGGTTCAGTCGCACACTTGATGTCATGATAATGCAAAATAACAAGTAAGTGGTTGAAAATTGAAAAAGGAAAAATTACATAGAGTATACGTGTGCCAGAAACCAAAATACCTAAATTGTCAAAATTACTCCTAATTTTCACTTTTTGAAAAGACCCCCTCCCTCTTTTTAAGTAGGCCTAACCTCTCATTTTAAACACCCCCTAATAACTGTGTCACTTTTCAGTGGAATTATCTGGATTGCCAGAAATTCACCAAAAACAGATCGAATGCAAACGGAATTCTGTCCTAAAAGGTATCCTATCCAAACCAAATTTTCTTCAAGAAAAAATTATCCTACTCATCAATCATTGTTGTAACCATCCTGCATTTGGATAAGATGTAGGCCCTATTATACCGTTTTAATTAAACAATTTTGATTTTAATGACCGCCCTGTCACTTAGCCTGTCATTTATCTACCTGCACTATAGCAAAAAAACAAAAAAAAATGACATCAGGTAGCCTACTTTTATTGGGAGGGATTTATCGCTTTTATGGCCCGAGTGATAAAAGAGGTAGAAAATATGACTTTCCAGCAAAAAGGCCTACTGCCTCTTTCCCATCCTGTTTATAATAATAAGAATAAGGATAATAAACGCAAAACACGTTTTACTACGATATGCCACCAGGCGCATCACTTTTTATGGTATTTTAGGAGACCTTCAAAAGGCTTCACCATCCCGGTTTTATAACATTTTGTTTATATTTTGTTGTTCTAGTCTGCAGTGATCGGAAATTCAATTTGAAGGCTGACAAAAATTATTTAGGGACACGAAATATTCCACGAAACGGATTGTAATCGCCTCTTGATACTTTTCCCTATGTATAGGCCTACAGTGTCATTTTCACCCTTTGATTCCTTCATGTGCCCAAATCTAATTTATTTATTTATTTATTTATTTATTTATTTATTTATTTATTTGTTTGTTTGTTTTTTGGTCATCGTGGAAGAAATTAATTTCCATCTCCCGCCACGACAATAAGCTAACATGCGTGATGTCGAATTTCGAGGTTCTTTCACTTCACAACCAGTGAAGATTATTCGTTTATGGCAGATTAGTTGCATAATGGCTACCAATTCAAGTCTCGTGTTAAGACTAGGTTTTATTCCACAGCCTTTCATCATTTTTTCAAGCTGATACGTGAAATATATAATCCATCTATGGAAGGTCTTACCACAAATGTGTCAGAATAAACACAACTATAGGGCCTATATTAACGGAAAAATTACATGAACCAACGGGAACAGGCTAAACACGTTTTAAAAAAGCCCATAACTCACCGAATTTATAATTATTATTTTACATTCAAATCAAATCAAAACGATAGAATGAAATAAAATGCACATTGTATTGGAGAAGACCTTTACTTTGCATTGATAACAAAAATAATCAATACAAAGGTAATAAAGATGAAGGAGGCATAGTGTATCGTGTCCACGAGGGAAGAGGCTGTCACAGTTACGTGTTCTAATAATTATGTTATCTATTCAAATCAACGCTGCATATAAATATTTGAAAATACTTAGAAGCAAATATGAAAGCATTAATAACGCTAGATCTCACATTGATTGAAAAGGAAATGAGAAGCTGCGGCAATGTTGCTGTCGTGTTATCACGCATTTCGTTCTAATGTAAAAGCATGGGCGTTTCTTCAGCGTAGGGCACGGATATGAGAGGGTTTTCATATACTGAACACAAAATGAAAATTTCAAACGTCAGGAACAACCAGAATAAAAATATGATTTAGTCATTAGCGAATTCATTATACTAAGACGTAGTGCATGTATGTAGACATATTGAACAGACAGTTCTTTGGTGACTGACAACTGTGACGCTAATCGTCTTTTAAAAAGTGTTAACGCTGGCTTAAGAAGTAGACGGCACCCTAATCCGTGGCATGAGTGTTTTATTTCATATATGATGATGTATACGTCAGCATACAAATGTAGTTCCGTTCGAAAGCATACATTATATCCTTATTAATGTGAAGTATACTTTTGAACAGAACCATGTGCCGCTTCTGAGAATTATTTGTAAAGCTAACACTATTTTCCCACAAATCGCTTCGCTTGAAAATAAAATAAAAGTCATCTGTCAAATCATGATCACTTTCATAACATGAGGTTGACCTTTAGATTTGTTTTGATTGGCAATCCCCTTAACCCCTTTTCTCTGAAACATGGAGTCCATGGCAATTTCTGTTTTAATGTTTTACGCCTTTTAGATGTTGGTGGAATGCATATTTGCGTACACAGTAGTTATGTAAACCTAAATTCATTCAAACTAAGAAAAGATGACAAGAAATGACGAACGCAAGTCTTGATATACTAGCTAAGTCACGTTTGTGTTGCTTACCGCTGGTAGTTTGTTTGTGGCTCAAGTTCAATAAAAGAAGCTCAATAAACTATGCCCGTGACATCATAGGCGACTGGCTCCAAAATTACAAAAATGAGAAGTATTATAAAATTTACAGGTATACCAGCCATTTTGCCGTACAAAAGTGAACTAAATACTATTTGAGATTTTATCATATGGTAAAGAATAGTATAATAATACTAAAATTATATATCAGATTTTTAATTTCGTTTTCTCCGTATGCTTTAAATATGCCACCTGCGGCCATTGTGAGCCTATACGTGCGTTAGCTTAACTTTCGATGTTTTTATAGCTAATGTCTATATGTTTACATATTCAAATTATATTATGGTAATCAATAACAAAACTGGTTTAACAAAAGAAAAAAAACTATGGCTTAACATTTGTGTACATTTAATACAGCGTTTGGTGATTATTGTTAGTGTTGCAGAACGTTAATAGTTCGTCAACTTGAACAACTTGTTTAACCAAAATTTTTTCATGCGTCTTTGTTTATTCCACAGCTGTCACATGCACTTATTACAATGGCTCTTGACGATAGGTGTGATATTCCGAGTTGATTATTATCAATAATGTTTTCAGAAATTTTTACATACTATGAAGGATAATTGCCAGGTGAAGGGTCTGTGGTCGTAACAGTTTCGTACACGAATTACAACTCGGAGAGTCCTTAACATCACAGTTTGGTCATAGCGAGGGCCGGCTGTTTCCCTGTCAATCTGTCAGTGCTTTCCTAAATCGCAAATCCGTAATTGTTGAACACGGGAGGTGGTCAGTGTGACAGCTCCTGGTTTGCTTGATGTTTGTAAATTATTTACGTTTCTCATATTACCTGTTCAAGGGACTTCCCGCCACTTCAGCGTGATGTAGTGAAAGTTTGCAGCGGTTTAATTCACATTAATCGCATTACCCACGCAAGAAGCGCAGACTGGCATAGCGAATGCTACGATTCACCAGCGGGAAAGGCGACATCTAAAATATAACTGAGCCAAGACATAATTTCACGAATTTAGGACTTGAATTTACATACGGAGAATGTGATAATGTACGAGAGAGAGAGATAGGTCACATGCGGTTGTTGAAAACAACCAAAAAAAAGTCATATTTTATCTGTAGAAAATGCGTGTATTTATTTCTTTATTGATCAAGGGGCGATTCTTTTTGCATGCTATTAATGAAAACTTCAGCTGAAAATGGGTTTGCAGAGTTTCTCTGTCTTGGACATGGCACACGCACGCTTTAGGTCACCCGAGATCTAATGATTGTCATTCATGCAAGCTATCTCAGGTGATTGGTGCTCCTCCGAGGCTCTCTGGTTACTTTGTACAGAGTATAATACACAGAAATTAGTGCCTTTGAGATGGATAGTAGATCTATTCTTTTCTCGTGCTCTTTTGTATATCAAGATTTATCCAAATCAAAGGCAAATAACGATTATAATTAGCCCCTTGACGTTCGGTGCAATATTGCTCCTGTCTCCAGAGGAATAATCCAAGGACAGATTTGTGTAGCTTACCTTCGCTTTTGCAAATAGGTCGATACTTTAATTTTTCTCCGAAGCGATTCCACAGAATAACGCTTCAGGCACATACTTTCTAGAAGACACATTGTACCCAAATTGTCACAAGAAAAATAGATTTCACCGTTCTTTTTGAAGACATTTTTTCAGTAAATAAACACAGCCCAATGGATCTGCGTCCGCGAGTCCGTATAAAATATAAGAGAAAGATAATACCTTTTATTTGGACAAGCTGTAACTGACAGATTTCTTGTACAATCATTTTCATATATGAACATATTTATTTTCACATCCTTTTACAGAATCACCTCAAGAAAAAATAGAATAATAAGTACAGGTGTGAGTTTATAGAACGAAACTTTTTATTCCCATGTACAAAACCATGATCTTAGGAATTATTCATTCCTCCATTTTTTCATTATTGGTTTCTATTCATCCAAAAGTGATATCCGTTTAAATTGAATCACCCTTTACAGAAAAGGCAAAAGATGAAGCTCCCAAATTTGTATCAGTTCCTGTACAATTGTCTCAGAGGTGCACAAAGATCTGTACTTAAAGCGAGATCAAATTTAGCCAATGGTTTATAGCGCACATGTACATGTAGGACCGATCATTTGTCTTATTTTTATTTCGGATCATGGTTAAAGAATTACACTATCTTGCGGAAAAGATTTTTATCTCTGTAAATTTACATATATATCAATGTATCTCTTGTAAATTTACAAATGTTCATATCATCTCTTGTAAATTTACATATATATTCTAAGGCTTTATTCGTGTTCCTGAAGAAGAAAATTTCTAATAGATTATGACCATGTTTTACTGTTGGAAATCTGTTTCTTTGTTCCTTTTAACCCCCCCCCCCCCAAATTCACCTTTGTTCATATCATGTTACAGCAAGAAAGTTGCTGACCTTGGGGATTGATGTTTGGTTTTTCAGATCTGTCAAGATCTTAAGTAATTTTCAGTTCAAAATTTTGCTGTTACCTTATACTTTTCTGTCCCTTATTGACTCTGACAAAAATTCCTTGGTGCGTTTTTAGACGCAAAAAAGTCCATGCAATCTACATATGCAAGCCAATGAAAAGGAGGCCTGCTACATGTACCAATCAATTGGTTTTAGTTGAGTGCTTACAATCACATATAATTAGGTTTTAAAATTAATATAACTACTTGATATTAAAGTTTTGAAAATTAACTGTTTGAAATTAAGACATTTCTAACCTCTGTGGTATCATTTCAATATTTAATTTAACATTTGCTTTCACAGAATAAACATCTCAAATTGTCACCAAGCCTAGACCAAACTAATGCACAGGCTGTGGAGAGATTTTATCGCCTCCGTTCTTATGAGACAAATAAGTAAAGCACGGAATTTAGCTCTTCAATTATTCAATATGACATATTGGTTTGAAAATTAAATGTGACCGGTTGTCTTGAAAACGACCAAAACCTAATGCAGCAGGACCATATATTTATAACACACATACATTGCACTCTCCCCCACAAACATTCTCTCTGCCTCTCTCTCTATCGCTCTCTCTCTCTCTCTCTCTCTCTCTCTCTCTCTTTCCCTCTCTCTGTGTCCCTCTCTCTGTATTACACACACACACACACACAAACACACACACACACACACACTACAGTATATACCCGGTGTATTAGTGTGTTGACATACGCAATTATAACATTCACAATACGCATCTGTCATAAATCCAAAATAATGATAATAATGATCGGTATAATCCCAAATTCTAATTGCCCACAAAAGCGTCAGTCTCCACAGTTGACTCACATGAAAGAAAAGTCATGGGGAGACAGGCTGTGAGAGGGAGCGACACTCGAACGGAGACAGTCTCCCTAAATCCAACGAGTGTCTCTACAACTTAGATAATGTGTTGGCAGCTCTGTTTTCGAAACGTCAATCAAAACATTGAGGTGTAATTTTCGGTATGATTCGTACAATTTCCCTATTGTGGATTTTCTTGAACACCTGCTGCTTTAGCGCCCCTTATTATTTATAAACAGCCTCAAACAAATAGCGGTGAATATTCGCTTGGACAATATGCCTCAAGCTGAGCTAATTGCGTATGGCGGATAATCGCACAGAAAGCAACCAATCGGAACAGAGATCGAAGCTGAGATCGTTGGATACTCTTCGTGCAATCATACTTACAGGAAAGTAAACCTGTATATAAACTGCTAGTAGATGACACGCCGAATCAAACGGCAAGGAAACCTTTCTATGACTGTAACATCAACACTTTTCATCAATGAAACAAGAAAGTCAAATGAATTGACCATCTACGGGTAACTTTGTGTTAAGTAAGCAGCAAAGGGATCTTCAGTGGCAGCAGACGTGATCACAAACTCGGCATCCAAGGGGTAACTACGTCCAGACATTTGTGACAGTCTATTAACTTTTCATCATTACATCATTTTTGTAATTCAAGTAACTTAAAACTTTAGTTTTTGAAAAAAAAACTTATTTTTCGGATAAAAATGCAGCCTTCGAGTGGGCCCCAGATGCCATTTGTACCAACCACAGCGTCGCCAGCAACGCTTATTCCTTTTTCGGGGTTAAAAGTTCCGAACCCGACGTACCCTGCTCTCTCGGCTTCTGGGTCTGGACTGTCTGCAGTCGCTGCCGCGGTGATGACCCATCCCAGTCTACTGACGGCCGAATTTCACCACCGGGCTCATTTGTATGACCTCTCCCGGCTACAGTATGGTTTTCACGGGTACCACCCTCATGCATTTTCACCCTACCATCCCGCCGCTGGGTCCCCAGGGTTTGCCCATGCTTTCTTGTACGGCAGAACGACGGCGGATCCGCGTACCAGATTTCTCCACGAGGAACCGAAACCCAGTCATAGCTATATTGGTCTTATCGCCATGGCAATTCTCAGTGTTAAAGAGAAAAAACTTGTGTTAAGTGACATCTACCAGTGGATTTTGGACAATTATGCATATTTCCGCACTCGAGGACCAGGCTGGAGAAACAGTATAAGGCACAATTTATCCCTAAATGATTGCTTCATAAAAGCTGGGCGTAGTGCAAATGGCAAGGGCCACTATTGGGGCATACACCCTGCAAACATCGAAGATTTCAAGAAAGGGGACTTTCGCAGGCGCAAAGCACAGCGAAAAGTTCGCAAACACATGGGTCTCTCCGTGCCTGAAGATGAAGATAGCCCAAGCCCATCGCCAACGGCTCCCCCCTCTGACTGGCAGAGAAGAATGTTTGCCGATTCTCCTTGCCCAAGTTCAGACGCAGACGACAAAGATGCTGTGCAAGATAAAACAATCGCTGCACCTTCATCCCCAGTGGCAGAAGAAGAGGAGTTGATAACAGTGCTCCCCATTTCCTCAGCGAGCAGAAAACGCATGTTTGATGTAGAAAGTCTGTTGGCACCGGACGATGATAGCAAGTGCAACAAAACTAAACGACAACGCGTGGAGGAAGATTTCGCAAGTACAAGTGAAACGAAGCTCACAGAAGATGATAATACTGATCCAGAAGAGAGAAAAGTGAATGACAACAAGGAAAGTCGTGAAATAAAAACTGAAGCAAACACATGTAGCAGAGAATCTCCCCCAGTAGCCAGACAATTAATAACTGGTGGCTACCGCCATCACACTGGGGAGTTAGTTTCGTTTTCTGGAACGGGCTTCATGTGGCCTCGTCTGAGCCCTCACACCGCTACCCTCCACGGCGCCTTTCCACAAACAAGCAGCGCAACGGTGACTTCATGGTCTACCTTGGCTTCACACAGCCAAATATCTCCTCGCTTCCTTCGACCCACCACGTCCGTCTCGCCGCGTGAGAATAAAGACGTTGACTCGTTCAGGTGGCAAGAATCGCTAGCTAAAATAATGGCCAAATCCTACGACAAAAAGTTGAGCAATCCTGACAGTGAGTAACTACAATATTTATATTATACAAGTTGATATCCACATGCCAAACTGTACATATATTTGTTATATTGTAGTATAGATAAGTGTTTACAATATGTTGTCATTAGTTTATCCAAAACCTGAAGTCGCATATTATATGGTTATACTGTTATTATAAAAAGGATAGATATTGCCACGCATTATTGAATTGATAATATTTAATGAGACTTTAGTTATAAGAACGAGACACAATATTTTTTTATTTCAAACGTGCAATTTAAATCATATTTATATTTTATCATTTTGTCAGTCTATTGTTACAAAGCGATTAGTATTTGAGGATTAAAGGATTCCTTTTCACTGAAAAATGTCAGAAACAACGGTTTTGTTACCAAAATGACATTATCTTTTTGTACTCCTCAGTACAAGTTAGGTGCCACATCGATATCGCACCTCCCTAAACATATCGATTTCAAAAGGGAGAAGTTTTTTATCATGATTAGGATACGCTGCGGTTGCACATGCGGTTGCATTTTGCAGTTTTTCAGTTCTTGAGATAATCGTTATTATTGATAAATGTATTTAATGATACAAAAATATTGTATATGTGTACAGCTTTTTCACACAATATGTATGTGGCGCCTTTAAATGTTCCGTAACACTTAGTATTGATCAAAAAATTAATGCTGTGCGTTAAAATATTGTTTCCATCGTCAGTGTGCAATAATCTTTTATGTTGTTACTTTTTTTTTCAATTGAAATAATTAAAAAGCATTAAATGTAGCTGCGTTAATGTTCCAATTTTTATGTTGTTATTTATTTTCAAATGGATAATTGAAATGTATAAAATGTAGCCACATTAAGGTTTCAATTTTCAGTATATTTTCATAAATGTTAAGAAAGATTTCTGGCAAATCTTTGCATATTTAAAGCGAAGGAACATAATCAATTTTATTACTTTAACAAAATTGATATTCATGTATCACAGTGTTTTGATAGCACTAGCGAGATTGAAAAAAAAAGCACGTTATATATGTATATCATGAGCAGTTTCCGCCTAAAGCTGCATGCAGGCAGCACAGTTTATAATCTGGGGTTATCTCGGAGAGTAAGAAAATTTGTTCATTTTAAATTCTGTTTTTAGCGAAAACGGATGTCACCCAAATTAAGGATCTGTATGTATATGAGGATGCGTGACCAAATGTTTAGGTCACGCGCATGTAAAATAAACATAATCACAAAGACGGGGAGTAACCCCTTTCAACTTCCTGTAGACCGCGTTTGACACTTACCTAACCTTATTACTTGTACTATTTTATAATACAAGTAATTCTAGGAACTTTTGTAAGGTGGAAGAACTTTTTACTTTACATGGGGCATTTTAAATTAAGTTTGTACATGAAAAATGTTCATGTGTGAAATATGTTCCCATTCTTCATATTCAAGAATTGCAGTTAGTTAAATATTGCAAGAAAAATAATGGAAATAAATAAACAGGCGAATAAATCGATGCGACTCCACTTGTCATTATAAATTGAAAATAAATGCCAACATAAAGGTGATATAATTGAACACTGAACGCAGAACCAACCAAGTTTATTTTATTTTGATGTTCCTGACAAAGCAAAAAAAAAAAATCAGTAAAAAACGTTTGCATTGTTTTAAATCACTTTTTGTTCTAATACACTATATACAGTGTATACATGTATTGTAGTCGCATGGGAGTGAGACAGAACTCACTGCATGTAACTCGAGAGTTCGGATCCGGCTCGCGACCGATGAACGCCGTGTGCCATAATAGGTAAGTCACTTCAAAACCAATGCCTCTATCCACCCAGGTGAAGAAATGGTTATTATCAACCTAAAGTGTTGAGGGTAATGAGCCTGAAGCTACACAAACCATGAGCACAAATCTTTAGTAAGTTGACTTCTCAGTGGACTTAAACTTTACAATATACTGTATTATACTGTATACATATATAATGATATCTTATGTAGTTATAATTTGTCAGAGTTCATAGATAATATTAGTAACAGTTGTGATTCAAATTCGATATTTGCCAGCGCGAAAGAATTTTGTCAGTGCCTCCCTTTTTTAATTGAACTATTAAATTAACATTACATTCTTGAAAATTAAATGCAACTCACTTATTTGCCTGAATGGAAGACAACATTGAATATACCTTAATTTTATGCCAATTAAAATAGCGGGTCGCAAAAAATGTGAAATTCAGGGTAGTTTTAATGTTCTATGTATTCACTACTTAAGTGACCAGTGTGCCCTTATTAATCGAGATAAAACTAAGGAAAAGTAGAGCTAGACAAGATTTCTTAAACATTTAATATAAAACACTTATTATAAAATTATGCTAAACAATAGGAATAAATATATGAATATGTACAGTATAACACGAATCTTACAAATAGGTAAAAAGAAAAGTGAAAGTTGTAAAGAAACAGAAGACGGATTAACGAAAACAAGTTTAAGCATAATATAAATAGAACTTATAAAAATAGGACAGTAAACATATGCAGCCTGAAATATGCAAGGGGCACTTAAGGTAAACGATCCGCTTTACCAAACAAACAGAGAAAACTTAGAAACCGTAACAAACAGTGGAAACTTACAGGGAATTTTTTCTTGGAATTCGGGCTTAAGTAATGAACTCAGTAACTCAATAGAATCATTATCAACAAACTAATTTTCAACACTGTGCACAACTATCTAATTTCAACAATTTTAATTTACACTATACAGTATGCACAATACAAAATGCCGTAAAAAGAATTTGAGAAGAGGACTAAATTACGTTTTGAATGTGGACTTTAACAAAAACAGAAGAGGAATAAGGATGGGTTGAGAAATAAGGCGATGATTTTCAAATGTATTGGTGTGAATTATTTGAAGAACCAGAAAAACAATGGATTACGCTTTGACACGCAAGTCCATAGGTGAGAGAGAGAGAGAGAGATATGCTATGTACAAAACAATATACACAGTCTATTATAAATCAGTGTGTACCAGTGAAAAAACAGTTACACTTGAAAGATTTGTTAAATTAGAACTATTACTTCCGTCCCGTATGTATATGAAATGCCCAGAAATAATATGAATTCACAGAATGCATCAAATATGTCTCATTTATTCCATGTGTGTGTGTGTGTGTGTGTGTGTGTGTGTGTGAGAGAGAGAGAGAGAGAGAGAGAGAGAGAGAGAGAGAATGGATGTTGAAAAATTAAAACTAAATTTTATCTTGGTCCCTGTAATACTCACCCCCGCCATCATAATTTGTAAGTTTTAGGACTGGGTTTATCAGAACTTATTATCTGTTTAACGGCCATAACTGTCTATAGGAAAACTATTAAGATCTAACGTTTGCCATGACTATTATATAAAGAAAATATAAGAAAAAAAGATATACACTATGTTGGTCTTAAAGCACCGTTGCCTACGCATGTCTCGATCTTTCTTGGTGATATCGCAATAAATAATGAAATCTTTCCCTTTCAAAAAACGCTGCTATTCTGAAAGCCTAATAATAGGTAAATTAATTTAAAGTATTGACAAATGAAAACTGATTATTAGCTTATCGCGTTGCTCGTTAAATAATGCATAAGAATGGCTAATTTCATTGGCTCTATTGTCACTTCGAATTTCTCAGCTTGTAAGTTTTCTTCAATTACCTGTGACGATTGATCTTGCGAGGCGAGACACGGCGCTTTACTATCAGATTCACCACAATCTCGACTAAGTTTGAGATACGTGTGGCCACAGATAGAACTCCCCTCAACTTCTATTTGTCTTTTTCTTAGTTCCCTAAGGGAATGGAACATGTTGTCTTCAAGCAGGTCTCTCCTGCTGCAACATAGTATCTTCCATCGTACAGCACATCTTCCTTTTGCAGATTTTTCTTGTTATTTATTTATTATTATTATTATTTGCCCTCTCTAGTATGTTGACATGCATTCTTTGTATTTCGAGCAAGCTGGCAAATATGTAAAATCATTTTATGTTCATACTGGCATCTTGACATTGTATTTGAATGGAGGGAAAGTCAAGCAAACAGACATCAGACCAACAGAGAGAGCACACAACGTGACCATATGCAGACGTCGAAACGAACATAGTGGATAGCTGTGCAACTCAAATAACTACTAACAATTGTTAATGTGGTTGCAAATTTCAAAGAGTGTCATTTCTGTGAATTAACTGTTATGTTAATGTTAAATTAAATTAAATGTTTTATTTGTGTGCGTGTGTGTGTGATGTCCTAAAGAAAAAGCATTTTATGAACAGAGATGTGTAAGTAAAAAAGCAACAGGCCTAAATTATTCTTTAAATGATGAAAATGCCATGCGTTTACTGACAAAACCCCGTGTACATTTTACACTAGCTATTTCCACAATTTATATGTACTCAGTACTTGTTCAGCTTGTTTGATTAACTGCCTTCTTTGACCAATCTGTATCTCACTATCATGTTTAATTCTTTGTGCAATTCACATTGAACTAAACATCAATGCAAACATTTCAAACGCCAGCCTGTTTACGCTCTCTTTCCTCACACTTAGGCAGTCATTGGCCAGGGAAGTAATAAATACCTTCCAGATAAACATCATACTCGGTGCATTTTTCCGCAAGCCATATTCTTATGATTCTAAGAATCCTTGAATTCACACGTCACCCGATACAGGGAAAAAGACCGACGTCTGGGAAAACTTGTCAAATGTACCTACCCATTTAAGGTAGAATGTCACAGTAAGTCTTTTCAATATTAGTCTTCATTTCATCCCTTAATGATTTTGTTTTCAAATTTCCGTCTTCATTTTTGAGTAATACGACCAGCATTATAGCTAATAGTACCATTAAAGATCATTAGATGTCTTTAAGCAACTGTGATATGTCAAACGATTTCTTTGGAGAGTTTACATTTTCCTCCCCAGACCGACTTTCCTTTGATTGACCCATTCATCATACTTCTGTAATTTGTCTTCCGATTTTTGATTAACGCCCTTCTTCGCCATCATGTTGGGTCTCTAGGGCCGCGGAAAATCTTTTAGGGAGTCTAATTGGTCGTAAAGTACGCCAGTAATTGGTTTTAAATATTATTAAAATAACTAATTACAGGGGAAAGACAAATAACTCGAAATGGCAAATCTATGAGGAGTTATGATGACTCTTGGTCTTCTAATGGTGCAGCGGCATGGGGTTTCGTTAGTAATTCAATTTCCGTACTTGAAAGACATGTAGCAAAATCTATGTACTAGGCGCTGCTGTGCGACGCCTTTGTGTGTTTCTTCTAAAAGAACACTTAAGTTTTTGGAAAATCGAAAAATCACGGTGTTAATGGGGTGTTATAAGCTTTAACGCCAGAGACTCGTGTTGGGGAAGCCAGTCAGCGAATCTTTACAAGCACAGAGGGCGTATACCATTCATTCGCAATATGCCATTTAACCTAAATTAAATTTTAATTCATAAAAGAAATATTTTAGACTTAAAAATCACAAAATCATTTTTTTCTTTCGTCAGATGTGTGGAAATATGTCTTAAGTTAAAATACCAAATTTGAATGCACTCTTACTGTTTAAGACCCCCCCCCCTTAACTGGTCATTGGACAAGTGTCGTTGTGAGGAGAAATTCTCCAAATACAACTAATCTAATCTTGTACCAAGACTTGGGACATAAGATTTAAAGGAATAAGCTGTTGAAAAACGCGCCCCCCCCCCTTTACAAACTTTGAGTGTTACAAACTTGGATAAAGAGTTGCACTGTCGCTGCATTACACTGCAGGAGACCAGTTCACCTTTCCCTTAATTGTTCTAATGCGTTCTCAATTGTTAGAAATCACTCTGTCAATCAGCCATTAATCTTGTAGAAAGGTTTATGAAAGTAATGAAAGCACATGCAAAACGGGAAAATGGGAAAATGGAAAACTATCAAGTCTCATTAAAGAAATGTCAGAGTTAATGAATCGGGTAAATTTTATTTCTGTGCGCATATGTCCCCAACGTGGCAGAAAATGCGATGGTTTTGATACAACTCTTGATCACTCACACGAATACAGACGCATATACTTTGACCGACGAGGCTCAGTGGTTTTGGCAAAAAAATATGATATAAAACGTTGTGTGTTTGTGTGTGTGTGTGTGTGATAATAGTTAACTATAATAGGCAAACTACATGGGCACTCGCTAGTTTGTAGAAAAATGTTTCAGAGAAAGACACGGAGAGCTGCTGACTGCCACAAAGTTACCCGTATATTCCAATAAAATCTAAACAAGTACATATATATTTCTTACATTTATTGTAGATTAGCATATGTCAAGGTTGTAATGCATGTATATTATTAAGCTATAACCTTTGTAAAATGTGCTAGAACCAATGAACACTATCATAAGTACATTGCTGAAAAAAATACATGTAACAGTGACAGTTGTACTATACAATGTCTTTATTATAAGAGGTGCGCGCTATTTGTGTAAAATGTTTTTACAAACAAAAGAAATGAACGAGGTATGAGTTGAACGAGACAAGTTACCGTTCATTTTAATTGAGTCCAAAAATACAAAAATACATATAGAATAGCTAGGCATAACTGATAAATCACAACAAAAGCTTCACGAAGCTTCCAAAAGCATTCCACAAGACTTGAAACTGATTATCACGTGCTTTTCTTACATAATTAATCTTCATCTAAAGTTTTCTATGAATTTTTTAATAGTCCTTAATCGTATCTGTTAAGAATATCATTTGGTTTGCAAATACGCGTTAGATAATGTCAATCTTTGTACTTATTTATACATCCATACCAAAACGAAAAATTGCAACCTCACGGATCTGAGGTAGCAATGTGCGCCAAATCGGAATGTGCACAAAATCGGAATTAGATAACAGATTTATACATTAAGCCAGTCGTTACTAAATCACATCATCTCTTCTGCTCGACTGGGCACAACCTTAAGACGGGTCGAGAGAAAACCCGTCAGTTGCATTTCCATATCCCTTCCAGGCGCCTGATTACGTTTCAAATGTATAGACGCTTTTCGAAACGTTTCCTTCACAACCTTTAAATACATCAATTAAGACTAAACTCTGTTGGAAAACAGAGTAGCGTGCGAGAAACCACATTGAAGATGTATTCAAATATTGTGAAAATAGTGTAGGAATAACAGCTGCAATTCTGTGCGACGTTCACTTTCATTACTTTTGCTGCTTTTAAGCAACGAGCTCAAGTGGAAATTAACTCCGGGGTGTACCTCTTATTCATGGATTCTAGATGCTGAAATTTCCGTTTTGATTTTGTGTCTAACAAAGCGGCACGCAAGAAGGAAAAAAAACCGAAGTGCATAAACCTAATGAATAAGTTTAAGGTACTTCTTTCATGATATTATCATGGCATTTTGCTCAAACATAAAATAAAACAAACATGTACACAGAAAAAAACAAGTGAGAAATATAGTATACATAATATAAAATTTCTTTATTAGATATTGTGAATATTAAAATCATATAAACTGGAAATACTGAGTGAGGAGAATGAATTTTTACCATACAGGAACCACTTTTACATGAAAATGTCGTAATGTATTATTAATTTGTGATAATTCACACATGTATAAAAACGTCATGTATTTATTTATAATAAGACCCGATAATTACTTGCGTTATAGAAAACAATATACGGTAATTCCTATCGTCATTATTCTTTCCTTTTGCGATAATTTTATCATTATTTTTTTCGCAGATTTGCTAACTGTCTAACCTAAACAGAGAGTGAGAAAGGAAGTGTTTGTCTAGATACTCTTCTGACCTGCCAACACTCTCGTCAAACAGCGTGTGTTATGGAAGGAGGCTTCCGTGGAATATGCCATTTATGCCATTATATGGAAACCCTTGTCAATCCTAGTTGACAACTTAATAAGGATTTAATGAAATCACAGTAGAAAATGACGGTCTTGCGCTCATTAGATAATTTTCTACGCAGGTATACGGTGAGTGGCGGTGTTGCAGTGCTGTGCACAACTACATAATAACGATCTGTTGACACTATTGTCGATTTCTATAATCCCCTGTTCCGCTGACAGCGGGCGTTACAGTCGGGGTTGATACAAAAAAGTAACTCTCACAAAATACGCGACAAATAGATTATTTTCCAAACTGGCTTAGAGTGACGAGTGACGTGTACGTATTGTAAAGTCTGCCGTCTCCTGCTGCCCTCGGCGCACATGGGAAACCGGACACCCGTATTAAGATGAGCCACTTTCAGCCGTGGCGGCTTGAAAAATCCGTTTTGTTCTTGATAAAGAAACAGCTCGCCACCTAGATTTCTTTCTTTCAGACAACATTGTCGATGGTGGTGTTGTTGGATATTCTCAAAATAAAATATCATATTGGGATTTGTTCTGATATTTCTGTAGAACCAGTGTATGCAGTCTTTTGTCCGGCAGTGTACTTCTCAGAATATCTACATATAGATAACATACTTTAGAAGTCAAAATTGATTTAAAATGATGGAGACAATCATAGTATATGTAGTAAATTCATGTCTTTTAAGACATTAAAATGTCTCATTTATTTTCTCATTTATTTATTTATTTATTTATTTATTTATTTATTTATTTATTTATGTTTTATCACACATATATCCTGTATTTCTGTTATTTATGCTTTGTTTTTATATTGGAACTACTTGCAATCGTGTGATGTGGATTACTGGAACCCATTTGATACAAGTTCATTATGGTCTTTTATTTCTCGCACCTAAAAGCAGTTGGATTGTACATTATAATTATTCAAAAAGATTTTCAAAATATTTCAAAAATAAAAAATATGCCTATATATGCATAAATACAATACAATAATTTTTTCTCGTTTGCAAAGAAATAATAAGTTGATTGGTAATTTTGGACCCTCTACAAGGAGTACAGCTTCTGATATTTAAGGGTAGTTGGTGGGAACACCTTGTGTTCATCTGAGCACATACTTTGAATCAATATTTCAACAGATCATCTCGCCAACTCTGGAGTGCTTTAATTTTTGGAGAATACATTGTGGGCCATTTCTGGGTGCATTATTTTGTATGCTCATTTGCATATACAGTATATTCAATCTTCGATTTTATTTTATTTTAGATTTTTTCCGAACTATGATGTTACGCAGGGCAGCCATATTGAAACACCATCTTGTCATTGTCTTGTACATTCGGAATTATATAGGTCGTTTACAGGCATGCTGGCTCAGTTGGATAAAGTTAGGTAATTAAACCGCCAGACTTGTCTTCTTACAGATGTGAGATATGCGCTTCTCTCTGCATAACTGCCGTTTTAGTTCACAGCGAGAGATAATGTCGGCGGTGTTATTCTTATCATTGCATGCTTATTATATATCATATATGCATGTGCGTAATGTATATAGAAAAATTTTGTGAATCATCACAACCATATGTTATTACGTTTAAGTTAGTTAGGCATTGTGGAACCATTTTTAAAAGAGATTGACAAACTCTATTCTCTCTAAAAATGTTACATGTAATTATGTTAAGTTTTTAAAGTCCTTTCATTAATCCAAATAATAATAATAATAATAATAATTATTATTATTATTTATGATATAGAATGTTCTTAATCAAATATCAGTCGCTATGAAAAGAAAAAGTATCAAAAGCATATAGACTTCTAGAACTTGAACTCGAGGGATTTAAAAATGCTCATTCTCTGTTCAAAATTCGTAACACCTAGAAAATTGTGTCATTAAGAGGTATAAGTTGCACAGAAAAGATTACACTTGACATCTTTGGTTATCAACCCATCAACCCTTTAAAAGGGTAACACAAGTCAACCATGGTCAACCAGAACTAAAAAGCTCTTCATGTCTTTCAAAAAGGGCACCAAGTATGGCTACTGTTTACAATAATATCTCAAAGGTTATTTTGTCTCCTCTTCACACGTGTCTGGAAATATATAATGTTATATTTCTGATAAATCATATATGGTAAAAATAATCAAAATAAAGTAAAAGAAAATTAAATCATCTGGAGAATATCTTGTTCGTTCAGTGTCAATCGTCAAAGAGGCTCAAGGGCGAATCGCAACTACTCACGCCCTCTATTGGAGAGACAAGAAATACACGTATTGGTCAAACGGTTGTGGTTCTATTCATTTCCTCATATACGACAATGAAAACAACAGAATGTATATATACAGCTTAGCTTAGTAGATTAATTATCGAGACAGTATCGAATATAAATGTTTATGTTACGTCGAAATGTTACGTACATGTTACGTCGAAAACTGTTTTATTTATTCATTTACTCTCAATGAGTTATTTATTAATTTTACAAAAAATTATAGTCTCAATCACATCAACAACCGTCTACGTGCCTTAGTTCTGTTACGAGGCACAGATCTTTGTTCCTATTCTTTCCGTCTATCTGCATCGCTATTGTTAAAGGGGTCACTATTTGCAGCTGATTATTACATCTTTACATCAAATCCCCCTTTTTTGCGATCGGTTGTTTGCCACTGAAGAAATATATTCTTTAGGGGCTCTGAAGCGGTGCAAATGTGGTGCATGGGGCATCAGTGTCTTATGAACACATTTCTAGTTTCTTTTTCGTCTGCTTTTCTTTTTCATGTTGACAGTTTACATTTTAGGTTCCCGTATGAACTGATAAAAGTTTTGGGTCACCACGTATCTTCGCTCTTGAAAGGAAACGAGATTTATCTCAGATGCGTATTTATCATGATAGCCTACAGAGAATTTTTTTAAGTCAACAATAAGAGTTAAATAAATTTTAATTGTCGTAGGCCTACATCATTTGCACTGTTGGCAAACCTTATTAGCAGCGTTGGATTATTAATTACTTCCCATGTGAGTTGCTCACCGTGTCCGGTAACTGATTTGTTTGTTTGCCATTCACAAATATCATTCATCTTTGAAATCTGTTATCATTTCACATAATTTGTATCTGAAGACTTTTATTCTACACATAAAAGTCTTCAGATACATAATTTGTATCTGAAGACTTTTATGTGTAGAATAAGAGCATATACCTTTCAAGTTTTATCTACAAAGACTAAAACAATTTTAGACGTGCAAGCAACATGCCATATGTGTTTTTTTTTTTTTTTTCAAATTTGAGTTTGTTTCTCGGAATAATGAAATTGATAATATTTTTAATTCTTTGATTACACAAGTCTGGCTTGTCTGAAAAGCAGGAAGACGAATTTCCAAGGTAAAAATCCATTTCGCCGGACATGCGTCACTTTCTTTGAAAAGTGACGCTAGGCATGTGTTGCTACCTTGGCAAACAGGAAAGTCTGACGCCGGAACTAAAGCAAGCTGGTAAGCTAGGATTTGAGAAGTTTCATTGGGGATTTAATAGTGTATATTAATATTATAGAGTAGAGTGGATTTGTTTTATTGTTTCGGTGCGACAATATATTGGTTGCCATCCGTATTTGAAGGGAATAGGCCCTAGCTGAGACGCCGTATTTTTTTACTCGTATCTTTTCCTAGGATGTAATAATAACTGTCCGATTGAGAGCATTTCTGCTATAGAGGCAACCATGTCGAACATCATTTCCATATCATTTCTTGTTTACTTCCCATATTGCTGTTGCCAGTAGAAATACACACGTAGTTGTTTCCGATTTCCCTCATTCTGAAATAACATCTGTAGTTTCTACATGCTGAATTAAGATATGGTCGGTCCACTGAGACAGCGCAATACATATAAGAAAGTGGAAAAATCCATGGGCAACACTGTCAACAACATCTATTTTGCCCTTGTGTCCCGGCACACGTACGACCGTACGCTCACACACACACACACACACACACACACACACACTAGAGCAAACTTGCGTAACTACAATACGTGTATGGTCTACATAGTATTACTGAACAAAACTTTCCTTTTTATTTGTAATTCACCTGCGATGTGCACAACGTATGGCAGGGTTACATGTACCACAATGTGACACAGGTCATAATGGACTGAATTTTCTCTGATCATATTTTGTTTAACGTAAAGTACAACTGGATCCGCTTTATCTGATTTGAAAATATATCAAAATACAAAAAATTTCTTAATCAATAAAATTTTTAATGTCACGTTTAAGCAATCAGAGTGTTAGCATACTGCTGTATTTTCATGTATTCGACTGCAAGCACATCTGTACTTTTTGAGAAATTAAATTAAATCTATCACTCGCAGACCTTGTCACTACAGTATGTCCTCTGGTAATAACTTCGCGACACATTTGAATGGCAAAAAATGAAAGTTCCAGTGAATGATTTATTCAACGTCAGAGGAAAATTATCTGTAGACATGAAAATGCAGCTGGCCATGTACTGTGATGGTACTGCGAATGTTTACTTACATTGTCGCTTTTTATCTCTCACTTTGCCTTGCTTTAATTTTTTAATTTACCCTCGTTAGCCATCAATCAATCAATCAATCAATCAATCTGCATTTTGTCATGTGAGTAATATACCAGTATAACTGTAATTCTCATCTAATTTCCGAAAATCTCAGGCAGTTCTACTTTGATGAAGCTGTGTTCAGTTTCCCAACGAGTCCATAGCTGTAACATGTCACCATAACTGTATAGGCCTACATGTATGTGCTTTCCGTCTATCAAGAGACAAAGTTGGAACACCATACATTTTACCAGTTTCGCAAGCCGTTTGGACACGGCCCTAACATGGATCTAACTAAATACCAAATGTCATATCATTAGAGAAGGTGACGTTGCAATTTGTCTGCAGGTTTAGTACACATAAATAAAGATCAACAACAATCATTTATTTCTATAACAGACCAACTGATTGTGACAGTTGGGCATCACAGCAACCAGTGAAGTTGTCTTTATCACAATCACAACAACAAAAATGTATATCGGTTCACCTAAAACAATGACGAAATTATATTTCTCTGCACTGGAGAAAGTGAGTGCATTATACAGCGTTTTGTGAACATTATACCTGGACTTGAAGTTGGTAGCAGATGAATCACGTCTTCTCGCTCTCTCTCCTGGAGATTGTGACCGCTGGATGGCTGTGCTTTGAATATCAAATTATTTTGTTGTCAATTAGGTTGTAGGTTTTATAGTTATGTACCAAAAATTAGTTATTCTTTAAGCTACCCTTTTTTTGTGAACATTGCATCCATTAACCAACATTACTTTCGTAGATTTTGGAAATTAACAGATATTTTTCGAAGAGATGTCGTCACTACATGCATGTATGTATGTATGGAAAAAACGCAGCAGGTTTCAACTTTAATATATGAAAGATGATCTGTCGTGATTCAACAAATTACACTTAATGCATTGAACAACTGCATGGAATTGTCACTCGCACATAAAATAATTGATTCAATGACTCTCACTACATGCCTCTAGAAGTAAAAAAATGCAATAACAAAATTATATGCACCTTGCAAGCTCATAGATGATGGCGCCGGCCTTCTTCCGGCCTCTGTAGCTGTTAATTGCATTGGTGGTAAAAGATAATCTTGTGCAAATTTGGTCTTTATTTCTAGAGTAGCAAGACAAGATTTACCATCTCCAAAATGCAATTCAAGGAATCATCACACTGGCCTCTGCCCTAGCCAAGAAACCGTTTAAAGTCTAGTGTCTCTGGCCGCGAATTAGAATACCATATTTCAGAACAAATGGCGTATCTCTGGTAGAGGCCAAAACATGTGCTTGTTTAGAAAAAGAGACACATAACTGAACTGAGTGCTGAACATTTTTGTAAGAGAACAGAGTTAAAACCCCGGAAGTGTACTGTTTTTGTGCGTCACAGGTCTGTTACGAGAGTATAGCATTGTCAAATCTTTCATGTATTGGAGGCAATAACAAGTGACATTTCAATTGATAGCAGTGGGTGGTCGTTGAGATATGTTAATCTGAAATATGAAACATATGCCAGTAAAGTTCAGTTAAGAGGAAAGAGTCATAAATTCTTAATGTCATACACAACGGATTTAGAGTGGTGTCCAAGTACAGGGGTACACAATACCTGGTGATATTGTACATGTAGTTCTCAAAACGTTTTTTGTATATTCTTCTAGTCATCTATTCAGTTATGGAAATTGCATTCACTGTGTTTACTCTTAGGTAGCACCTTCGTGAACTCTGATTGAATACCTTAATATCGATGCCACATTGTGTTTTTTCTGGGAAATCGAGCTTATTCAATCGCCTTTCCCATCAAAGCAGGTACACGTAAGAGTTAATTTATCTCATAATGTGTGACATGTAACATTTCTGTGTAAGGGTGTTATTATTGATTAGTTCATGCCACTAACAAAAAATGCTTTGTCCAAATACGTACGTAAGTCTACTAGGCGTGTTCAAAGTTTCCCCCTTCAAAGTCGAGTTACAGTTTCATTTTCTGTTCTTTCGGTTAGGAAAAGCGCCCAATAAAAGTCATTTTATTGTAAAGAAGCATGTATCCTTACTTCAACATAAACAGTGCGCGCGCGCACACACACACACACAAATTCACGCGCACGCACTCGCGTGCACGCATGCACATATATACTTAAAAGAACTAGAGGATCAGAGAGGCGAAAATGCCTCCATGCATTTTACCACCAGCTGGAGTAAGCGCATTTGTATGGAAAATAAAAAAGAGGGACACTACTTCCAGTTTTGTGCTTGACAACCTCTACAAAATACGGTAAACAAGAGTTCTCAAATTTTATTTGTAGAAAATTACAATTTATAACAAAATTGTGGGGAAAAAGTGAGGTCAAATCCAAGGTTGCAGAAAGATTGTGCTTATGAGTTCAACAGAAAATATAAGAGCTTGGAAATTTAATTTGCGAAGTGCGACTCATGGTGAAAACTAGGTCAAAGGTCAAATTCAAGGTGACAGTAAGATTACCAATATATGACTTCCAATTCAAGTTTAGTAGTAACTAAGGGCATCTCTTAATTTGCTAATTGCAATTCGTTGTGAAAAGAAGATTAAAGGTCAAATTCAAGGTCATTGTAACACTGCCAATATATGACTTCCTATTCAAGTTTAAAAGTTAATATGGGCACATCTCTGTCAGTTTGCTAGATACCAAGGTCAAAAAAATTGCAAAGTGCAGTTCAAGAAGCAAAGTAGATCAAAGATGAAATTTAAGGCTACAGTAAAATTGCTAATATGTGACTTCCCATTCAAGTTCAATAGTAACTAAGGGCGTATTACTACCAGTTTTGGAGATATATGGGCCGGAAAGTTTAGTTCATGGTAAAAATAGGTCAATGGTCAAATTCAAGGTCACAGGAAGACTGTCCATATATGAGTTCCTATTCAAATTCAATTGTAATTATGGACATATTTCTGCCAGTTTTGGAGATATAAGGGCCGGAAAATTTGCATAGTGCAGTTCATCATGAAAAGTAGGTCAAATGTCAGTTTGAAAGTCACAGTTAGACTAAAACCATGTGTACCGTTTGTGCCGCACTGTTGATACAATAAAATAATGTTTATCCAACCTTTCAGTTTCTTTGAGTAATGAAAAGACCAGTTAAATGGTAACTATGGGCGTATCTCTACTTTGGAGATACATGGGTCGGAAATTTTGCAAAGTTTAGTTCATGGTAAGAAGTAGGTCAAATGTCAGTTTCAAGGTCACAGTTAGACTTAAACCATGTGTACCGCCAGTGCCGCACTGTTGATACAATAAAATAAACAATGCTTATCCAACCTTTCCGTTTCTGTGTGTAATGAAAAGACCAGTTAAATAGTAACTATGGGCGTATCTCTACCAGCTTTGGAGATATATGGGTCGAAAATTTTGCAAAGTTCAGTTCATGGTAAAAAGTAGGTCAAAGGTCATATTTAAAGTCACAGGAAGACTGTTCATATATATATGAGTTCCTATTCAAGTTCATATCTCTGCCAGTTTTGGAGATATAAGGGCCGGAAAATTTGCAAAGTGCAGTTCATCATGAAAAGTAGGCCCAAAGGTCAATATCAAGGTCACAGTTAGACTAAAACCATTTCTGTCACGTCTGTTTAAAAAAACGATACATCTCCCAAAAGCTGGTCTCAATGTTTAAAAATGAGGTTTATTTCAGTTACTGATAAACCCATAGTAGTCCTGTTAAATACACTAAGTATTGGTCTGAAAAATGAACTCGACGCAGTATTTCATTTAATTAAGGAGCGATATTTTTAGACTAGTTTTCGTGAGAATGCTCTTTTATGAAACAAGCCTATTGACTTAACTACATCAAGGTAACGTTTAACTCATGTATATCACCTTCCTTGTATAGCTTGCCACTATATTGAAGGTCTGTTCAACAAAGCCGCGATTGTTAGCTAACGATTGTCGTTAGAGGCGTTCGCTTAATTTAGTGTGTATTTGAACGGATATTTTAAAGCTGGCGTTCCACACGAAGAGAAGTTGTCCGCTAACGAAGACGGCGTGAAAGGGGTTGTTGGAGCGCAACAGACTGGAATAAAACAATACTGTTTATATACTCCTCTCAAACGTAAAAGACTCCTTAAAAAAGAAATAAATATGCTGATGGTTCAAACAGAAAATACCATACGCCATACGAGTCTGCCCGTTGTCTGTTTAAAACTGCACTGGAAGTGCCATGTGACGTAGTGGGCTCCAGAAAAAACTGCAATGGACATGTTGCCTTTATTTTTATTTGAATGAAGGATTTTGGGATGGTGAAGGAGAATAACAGAAGTGGCTGATGTGATTGGACCTGGGATCCCTAAGAGGGAGAAAGAAACAAACGGGTAAAAAACACACCACATTCAGACCACATGTCTGCTATTCACAACGGTGAAGAGGGGACTAAATTGTTCTCCAACCCCGTATAACAGTGCCTTTAGTTTATTTAGATAAATATCTGGATTACTTCAACTTCATAGATTACATATATAATTTATCTTGACTAAAATTCAGGGGGGTTGTGATGGAAAGAGAAGGGGTTTAGTCCAATAGACTCCAAAAGACTAAGTTTGGCTCAGTCTAGCTCATTTTCATTTCTTTGTTTTTCTAGTTCAAAGTAATTAAAATTGATACATTACAGTTTTTAAAAGAGGTATGAACGTTATTTTGGATGTGGCAAGTAAGGTATATGTACAACGAATAACTTCAACGTGATCCCACGTTCTACCTATTACAGTTTTACGTGGGAATCACATTCAAAATAACGTTCTATCCATTCTCACTTTTTTAACACTGTCCCTGTGTGATATTGTCAGCTGGGATGTTAATTGAAATCTTGAGGGACTCTGGTCTACCCATGAGTTATCATACATGTACTAAGTATTTCGTCCAATGGCATCAGTATAACATTTAAATATTCTTGAGATAATAAAGGAAAACAAGTTTCGGAGTCTTTTACGTCTCGGTTTAATATAATTTTATAGGGGAGAAGACGTCGAGGCAAGAGTCTGTATGTATATAAATGTGCATGTGCGTGCGCATGTGTGTCAAAACCCATTGCTGTAAGTTGGGAACCCTTGTAGCACTTTTAAAACCTTTCTCTGATGAGCCTTCACCTTTACTAGGTAACTATTACCTTATATTGGCAATTTTTTCGAGCAGGAAATAAGCGCTCTTTATTGTTTCCCGCCTTCCTTTAGCGTGACTTTCCGCTTTTTAAGTTGGTAAGTAGCAAGTTGATTAGATATAAAGTTTCTTAACATCTGTGACTCTTAAAGATGCCCAACACGGTCTTGACAATAGACGAACCAAACTTGATGTAAATTGAGAATGAACTTAGACGCACGTGTGCCGGAATGTTCTATTTCCTCCTCAAGACTGAGAAATCATTGACTTAAATTTAATTCCTAGAGAATTGCACATTATTCTCACTGATGCTTAGTTTTTAATCGGATTTTTTCGATGTGTGAAAGAAAACTTCCAGTAGTTATTTGTAGGTATGTACCGGTATCAGACGCAAGAAGTATAGTTTTGAAAAACATTTGTAGAGCATGTATGTCAATCCAAATGGTTTTAGTAAACATTTTTCAAAAAGTGAAATTACTTTAAAATCCACATACAAACTTTGCATTTTACGCATCTGATACAGACATAAAAAAGATACCCATTGACATAAATATCAGGCATTTTCTTTTGTCAGAGAATGTGTTAAATGATGTTTTCAATACAACTTCGCTTATAGTCCATCGTGCGTAGGCACCCTATTGACTGTAAAATTATCGGTTTCGTTTTATCCAAGTTATCTCGATAGTACTGTAAAGTATTGTGTACAATATCTATGCATGTTTTTATATCTGGGTCGCTCAAAATGTGGATTTGGAGCAATTCCTCTTTATGGACATGCTTATTCCACAAATCAGCATAATGTATGTTGAATGCTAGGTTTGCTGAATTAAAAATAATAGCTGAGATTATCGTTGCTATTTCCCTTCTTGAAACCCTCGAAGGAATAGAGAAACCACAGAATATTTAAATGTGATATCTTTATACTAAAATTATTGATAAACATTTCCCAATAACTAAGTCGCACATGTATCTAACAGTGGCTTTAACACTTTTATTCATGAAAAATATAACGATACATTACGCAATGTACAGTGAGTGCCGTTATGTAAGTGTTATTTTATAAGAGGCGTTAGCAAAAACGAGGTTATCGTCTACAATATGATACCATTACACAACCTATTGTCTATTCTGGCATGCACTGTTTGTCGTGTGACTATCTCTGCTATTGTGACCTGCACCTCAGAGATGCTGGTTTGACTCCTAATTAAGTACCACCAGCTGGGTTTGTTGACTAGGACAGTTTTTCACCAGAATCCTTTTCAACTATGGACCGCTTTGTTGTTAGAGAGAAAAGTTATCTCATTCGGTAGATACAACATAAAGAACGAGACAATATACTGTTACCGACTCATCAAACGACACTTCCTAAGACATAATTTAGGGGATACGGATGCGTCGACAAACCTGTAGGTAAGTTCGGGAAGACCAAACCAAATGAGAATAGATCGATTAAAACCGCCATGGTTATCTTTTTAGTACAAATTGATCTTTTTCTACCTAGATAATATGACCCTTTAAATAGGCTATTACGGGTAGGATCAGATTCGACACCTTTTGATAAAACTTTTTGCTCAAATTACATAATAACTATGTTCCTCGTAATTACCATTATACAAAATTATTAAACAATTTGCTGATTTTCCCTTGGGGTGCTCCACAGTGTGTGGTCTACAGAAATTTTAGTTAACAGACATACATGTACAGGTACCACCAACTTACTCTCGGTGCACCGGTTTTTAAAAGGACTAAGGATAAAATATTCAGAGGAGTCTGAAAATGATTTGAATACAGATATAGCTTTTTAATAATTTTTTGACATTGCAAATAAAAAGTACTGGGGTATGCCTATCCTTAGCCATTAAAGCTGGTAGTACCCGGTACATGTAATTGATCTAATAGCTTTTTACGGACGCTTTGCCCACAACAAATGTGGTTGTAATTAGGCTACTGTCACAATTTTGAGCAAATAATAAAAAATTAATTAATTAGGATAAGTGTAAGGTCAAGCCTTAGACTGAAAAATGAGTAAGCGGCCGAATGAAACGCAACTGCCTCAGCTTAAAGCGATTTTCGTTTCAAGTTCTTTTGTCAAACGGACCTCAGGTTCGTAGGTTCAGTGGATTTTTATATGACAAGATTTAAGCGCGACGTAAAACGATGCTGCAATGTTAGAGAAAATTGTGGAATGTTTATGTGTACACCATCGCATCTTTAATATGGTGCAATACAATATGCGTCTGCATTTCCTGAAACATTGAAAAATATCATGTCTGCAGTCAGCATAAAAAGCGTTGACTGAAGACATGAGTAAAAAAAGAAACCACATCAAAGCTCTTGATATAACATAAATGAAAATCGTGACAAAGGCACAAGAATGAAGAAAAACAGTAAGTACTGGCATAGCAAAAATAACCCACGTTTTGTCTTGTATTTTCCTCAAAATCCAAGCAAATATAATACATGTACCTGATCCTTTATTTGTTTTCCTTTTTTTCGAGACATCAATTTCAATTAAATACATGTATTTTATTCTGATTTGTTTTTCTCTCTTTTTTTTCCGAGATATCAATTTCAATCATTTCTTTTTATCTGTTATAAATTATGGCTTGCACATAGGGGTTTGGAGTAGCACGGTACTTTATGAAGTGTAAGCAGTAAATAGCGTTTTGGCACCACTCACTTCGGGACACACAAGTACATACACTGTAGATCTCCATGTTAAGTTAATATTTTCATTTTTACCCAAGGTAGACTTGACCGCTTCTATCCTCGTTTAACTCAAATTGCGTAAGACTGACTTCTTGGAGATGGTTTGTTTGGACAGCAGAATACACTGCCAACACAATGAGTGACAATATAAAGGTTTCTCAGCCCTTTACTCTCTGTAAAACTGGATTTGGTTGGGCAATGCGAATATGGTAGTGCTCTGTCAGTTAGCCCTTAATCTTTATTGGACTGATATTGACTAAATTGATAGGAGGGGAAGAAATATAGTTTTTATAAGAAAACCATTAGATATATATACACATAATCCCATATGAAACCCTTGTTGATTTCCCTCATGGATGTCATTCATTGGGTGGTAATTGATTTAAATCCCCACCAAAAGTGAAACATAATAAGTATATTTACAGCCGCATATTTGCAGGATATTCTACGGGTCTCTTCATACTTGGTTGTCAACCAATGATTGCAACGTGTCGTTCTATTTTTACTAAATACGCTACTCGTCGCGTGTTAAGCATAAGATGAATATGTGTGGAAAGGTCAGCACAATCCTACATGCAGAACAAACCACCGACCCGACAAACTCCCCCGGCCAATCTGCCACGGACAATTCTGCCCTGGACATCCCCTGAGGAATTCCCCCAAGATAATTTCCCCAATATACCACCGCACAAGAAATTGCGCTGTTTGTAAATTATCTTCTTTAAGAGAACCACATCCAGACTGTAAAAATCATTTCGTAATTCTGAGCATCCCCAAGACTGCGGTGATTTCTATATCCCAGCCTTAATCATTTTATAAGATAATCTGTCTGCAATTGAGCACTTAACTTGGTTATTTAAATGGAACCGGAGATTACTGCCTAAAATTTAAGGACTGATCATCAAAGTTATTAGGCAATTGTCCATATGATTACAATGCGTGCTCCACTAGTGTATGATTTGATACATGTAGATTCTATTTCTTGTTCTTCACAATCACGCGACACATTTCCAAAACTGACAACAGATGGTCATACGAAAAGGAAATTTTGAATTTCGCGTGAAGATGGCCCCAAAGTAGGTCAACAGTCAATCACGATGCCTTCAAACTAGATCACAAAGTCGCCACCTGACCTTCTGATGGTATAATACCTCCTTCAGCCCATCGTGTAAAAGGGCGGAAAACAGTAGGCCTACACACACTGGACAATAGAAATGTCACCCCCACTGAACCAATACTTTGGGGAAGATAAATGACGTGGAATGATATGCTCCTGGTATCATTTTATTAACATTAAATTTCACAAAAAGACCAACAATACAATTCCATGGTACAGCGGTTTTATACTCATTAGTTACATTATAAGTAGACCAGGCATTATAACTACTCAAGATCTACCTACTTTGATAACTCTGATTCAGGGGGTGACACTTCTAATGTCCATTGTGTGCCTTCTCTTTATAACTTCTTGATGTACATTTCTGCCTTCTTTCAAATTTAAGTCATTTTTATATTTGAACGTAACCATGACACATGGGAACTGCTTGAACTATTCAAATTCCGTTGTTTTCGCCGACACAGTGGTCTAATCTGGCATTGCTAGGGCTTCATATAATAACATTCCCTTCCTCAGACAATCTGGCAGCTTTTTTTTCGATGGGCGAAAAATGTCCAGTGGCACAGCTGATCACGAAGAAAAAGCAAAAATGACACACTTGACAAGACATCTTCACGAATTCATCACGAAAATGAACCTTACAGGGTTTTTCTGCATTTTTGACATGTCAAATTTTTATCAGCCCTCAAGAAGTTGTCGGAGAATAAGAATCTGCACCGGCTGTCATACGATGACTTAGGATGCCCTAATTAATGGCCTGGTATTTTTTTACAATCAGAGCCAAATTTAAACATTCCCTTTATCGTGTTTCCATCTCGTGTCTATTTCGGCACAGTGTGAAACCAGTGGTAAGGTATATCACGTATAAAAACTTATCAGCACACTTTTTTGGTTCCTGGTCTACATGTAAAGGCAGTGGTATCGGCTATCATAGGTATGTTAGTACCATAGTTTGATATGTATACTGTGGCGCACAGTCCTTTGGCTCCTAGTTCAGTGATCTGGAAACGTGTAAAACTGTCCATTGGGCCGTTTTTCTCCAATATTGTCCTGAGAATAATGAAGAATTCAAGTTGAAAAATATAAGAAAATGTCTCGTAACTGTCTCCCCCTCTGTCTTATCTTCCACATTGCTAAGTTTCCAGCAAAGCTGACTATGATGGACCTTTCAGGATGGCATCGTCGTGTGTACTTGAATATGTTGAAAATTGTCTGCAGCGTACGTAGTCTAGCAAGGCGTGCACTATCGGCCTTAAATGTAAAGAATATTTACTAGCATTACGTATGATATACGATAGGCAGATAAAGGGGTAAAAAGTGTCGCAAAATGTTTCAATTGGGCCATTTCCCAAAAAATTCTTTGCTCAAAAGGAAAAAAATTCAACTGTCCCCCTTTCTTTTAATTTTCTGGATACACTATAGTGTTCGTACGTACGTAGACCTACATGTACGTTTGTCACATCAATCGTTATTATTACATTTGAATTTTGAATTCACAACATTTAAAAGATTCCTCAAAGAGAAAACAAGGTTAATACAGGCATTTATATTCTTATGACGGGCATATATTCTTATGCCTCTTTGTTAATACCATTACTTGACGCATGGCTATCAGACTAAAAATGCAGAACATACGAAAACTGCCTCTGGGTATTAGTAAATTAGATATTAGTAACTACCACTTACATCGATCAAAGCCGGTGTGACAGGGATGGTAGTCCTAGGAATGGAAACCTGGGTTGCCATATGATAAGTACAGTTTGGGGTTAGCCCGAAATATCAAGGATAGTATATGGGACGAATTTCACCTGGTTCTAAACAGACTAATATTCCAATCACACCGGCATAAAAATTAAAGGGTGAAAAATAAAAGAAGAAAAAGCAGCAAGTTGGCGCAACATATAACAGCATAACTGCATTTTACGTAATCGTCACCCACATTAAACCTGTCTCTTCCTTGTATAGCAAGCTGACGCCTGCGCATTGTTGTAGTTCTCATCGCACTTTTTCAGGTAATGAGTTTCATACGTCACTTTTTCCCGTAATGAGTTTCATAAGTGCCTGTTTAAGAGATAGGTCCTATCTTACTCTATAATTAATAGCATTCATTGAGGTTTCAAGAGACAGGCCCACTCTTGTGCGTGCCAATATGTGACAGGTTATTTGTTGCAATTGTCCGATGCCATTAAGTACCTGACGCAGGACGCTTTGCGCAATAGTTATCAGCGACGATAAAGTGGGTGGACAAAACAAATCGTTCTGATACCATTTACACATGTCAAGAAAAGTATTTCAGAAAACCATCACATGTGCTTTAGGTCCTATTTACCCTTTTTCAGTAATCAAAGGCCAAGTCATCAACGGATCAAATGCATGTATACAGGTACTTCCAGGCATAAGAACGGGTTATTGTATGAGCTTCCTCTCCTACCATTGAGCCTTGTGCCTTTATATATGTATATATGTAATTGCTTTCATTGCAAGTAGTACCACTCGTTACATTTCTGTCTTGGTACCCAAGTGGTGTCTATTCGAGCCTTTTTTTCTTTTTTGGCTTGCTAATCAACGGGAAAAGAAAAGAGAGCAACACTTGCTATTCTTGCTGTGAAGCAATGTGTCCTAAAAGTCATTCACTGACCTGTCCATTTATTACACTTAAAACAATGGCCTTCGAGAAAAATGTTTATATTGACTTCCTCCTTTTAAGGGTTTCATTTATTCATAGTTTACCTGCTTAGACGCTAGAGCATTCATGTGGCGAAGCCCATGACAACTCGCTGCCGTTACAGTAATATCTGACATAAACATCACACAGGCATCTTTGTTTTTCTTCGATGGTTTCGTTATATTCATTGTTACGAGCTGATAACGCAGTGTTTGCAGTGCTACTGCTGCAACTTCGATTTCTGGAGCAAGTTTTATCGCTGCTTGATTTAGAACGAGAACTGGTCGCGGAGCTGGAGTGGGAGTGCGACCGTGGCAGCATGCTGGCGTTTGATGTCGCCCGTCTCGATTGGGTAGGGAAGGGCTTCTGCACCGTGCGTGGGCGTCTAGATAAATAAAATGGAGTGACCTATGAGAATGCAAAATAGGCCCAATGTTCGTTGAGCAGCAGCGAAAAACAATGCTTCTTGTGCCTGACGCATACAGACGCTCTTTATAATTATGGATGGTTACTAGGTATATGAATTCCAGGAAAAAAACTTCAATAGGGATTTTAAACATGCGGGGACCATCAACATGCGTCACGTTAATAGAACAAACATCAGGTCCAGATAACGATATAGATTTGACAACAAGGAAAAAAGAAAAATAATAAACAACGAAAGTAGTAATTACAAATAGTTAAAGCAGGGCACTTTTCTGCCAGTGAACCTATTTGTCACTGTTTTTTTATGAACGAGTGCTTTTTATAATATCAGCCTTCTTAATCGCTAGGTCTCAGCATTGTGGTTATGAAGTTGTTGGGCCAAGGACCGACATGTATCATCCATTTAAGTTACATATGAAGCAAGTATAGATTCCCTCTACAGTAAATCACTACCATTAGTTTATTATTCGACTCAAACAAAGTAGGCCTACACAAGCCCAAGGATAAACCAAATTAATCACCTACACAGCAGAAAAAAAAAAAAAAAAAACTTAAAAGAGCACTTTTTCAAAGTTCTGGTTGTTAACATGACCTGTTTATCTGTTTATCCGCCAATCCAGTTCGTAAATGTCTGCCAAATAACCTAGTAATGTGTGACCTATTACTCCTGCGCAAGCAATTGCATAATTATTCAAATTACAGTTGACGGAAACGACCGATATATAGTAGGCCTACAGAAATAAAGTAGAAAAATAATTTTCAAATATAATTTTTTCGGAAAATGTGAAACGATAAACTTTGGTATTTTTAAGTTATACTATTTGAAAGTATATGGCGGGGATTTGGTCGGGTTTAGTGGCAATTCGAGAATGTCAATTCGCTTCAAATGCATCTTTATAGCATGGGGTGGCTCATGTTCCTGCAAATTTTATTAATTTTCTGTACAGTATTTCAATAAGCATAACGTAATGTTGTTTGTTCTGGCTTATTAGAACAGAAAACTGCGACATATATTCTAATCATCTCTTTTTAGTATTGTGATATATTTCTTGGAATGGACGATTTTGGGTAATGGTCTCCTTAACCATCTCTTTAGACAATCAATCACATTCATATCAAGCTTTCATTGTTGCGTATTACTTTTCCAAGAAAACATTCTGGGGCTTATCTACAGAGAGCGATAAAATGGAAACAAGCACGCAGGCGTGAACACGTCATTTCCATAAAAAGACGATCAATAAGCCCGAAGAGACTAAACTTATGTAGCGGAAGTATATCGAAACAAATTTTCGGCCCCTGTTTGACTCAAAACTATTCTCTATCCTGGAACATATTCGACTTCTTTCCACCCTAGGAAAGCCTTATCAATTTCGTTTACATATTTTTTTTTCTGAAACATTCGTCAGGAATAATGGATTGCCCTCTCAACCTTTCGAAAGCCTTAATCCTTGACATGCATAGTTTTTGTTAAATTGTTTTATTTCTTTATTTATGCAAACAGCACTGCTTCCAAAGATATCCCCTGTGCTCAGATATTAAGTAGGTTACATTTATGACGTATAGAGTTAGCTTACGTACCGTATTTTTACGTGTACATGCACAAGACCTACTTACTAACTCTACTGAGATATAGAAATATATTCAGTGAAGCGGTAATTTTAAAGACTGATGCAATTCCGTTTCAACCACCAATACATTTGTCTAACAATAGTTTCATTTTGAAAAATCTTAACAACCATTTGAGCAAGAATCCTTTTGTCAGTAAAAAATAAGCATGGAAATCGCTATGATGATACAAGTAGTATGAATCACCAGGGAACTCGCGCTATCGCTTCTTCTGGGATTTTTCCGTATCATATTCAAAAGCAACCACCCAGTTGATTATTCGGTAACACACCTTCTCACTGTGTGGCCAGAAAGGCGAATCTAAATTTTCATATGTTTCAGATTGTAGTCTGAACGGGGTATTAAATATCTGTTATGAAAATCAGATAAAACATACTCTAACAGCTAACTGTTTGCTTTTATTAAAAGTGGGTTCGCAATCTGGTTCATGCTGACTCAAGAGGAAATACATGTAGGCCTAATCAGATTTAAGGAAGCACTTAGATCGATCAAGTAAAATTTCCCGCTAGACATTTCACACTGCAACCCCCAATCTCACCGCGGGATCGGACTAGATTCTGTTTAATAACGTTAAGTCCATATCTGCTATAATCAGCCCTGGAGCCATTGAACGTACGTCCTTGGTATAAAATCTCCCGTAGATTCATGCTAATACTGGTCCACCTGCTCCGAAAAACTAGGAGAAGAACAGCTAAGCCAATAGTCAAACTGAGTCAAACGTTGCGGGGAATCAAAAGCTAGGAATAAAATGATAATTAGTGCTTTGTATTTCTTTACTGTTAAGACACAATGTCAAACATATATTGGCAAATCACCTAGAACCGTACCGTGTGTGATACGCAACTATTATATAATTATATCCTTGTTCCAAGAAACTGTTTCATATATATGTGTGTGTGTGTGTGTGTGTGGCAAGTTAAGCAGATATTGGTAGGCAGGAAAATGTGCCTTATGTATAACAACGCAGTCGGTTTCTGGATATTGAGTTCTAAAGTCGGTATTCAGAGCAGACTGGGTTGAGTAAAATTTCCGTTTTGCCAATGCCAAGTTGTTCCGCTGTAGTTGCCAAGCAAAATATTGCATAATAACAATACAAGCTGTATCAGTACTCCCAAACAGCGTATCAAGCTTCGTTCTTAGTAGGAAATGACATACCCACGATCTTTCAGCGCACTTAGAACGACTGCAGGGTGCTTTAAACAGAATTGTATTAACAACTAGATTTTGAATAGGGTCTCGTTAATATCGTCTGCCATTTCTCAGCAAGTGTTCCACGTTATTTGTGATAAGACAAAGAGTGACTATGACCCGAACCGTAAAGGGGATCCCAACGCGTTTGAACCCCCCCTCCCCCACAGTCACAAAGTCTATATTCGGCTACACAGCCAAGTGGTTGTACAGCTTCTTGACAAGGCATAGGACAGCGATAACAAACAACCCGCAAAAAGTTGCAAAAAGGATGCAATGCACGTAAAGGCACACGTCATTCTGGCCAGTCATTTAGAACTGAACTTTTAAGTTAAAAAGGAAAAAGACGTCGAATCCAAGGGCAGGGACGGGCCGAGCAATAGTTCGCGAGAAGGGAAAATTGCCCTTCACCCCAGGAAAATTCATTTTGGCGGCTAAATCCCGTGGAGAGATCTTTAAAGGCAGTCGTAAAATGTGATATTCTACAGTTTATCTACTGCCTGTCTGTTAACGGGCTGTCTCGAATCATTAATGAATAAATTCATGGTTTTGTTTACCTTCGGGTGTCGCATGGCGAAGCATTGCAAGATGAAAAGTTAAAGTTACTAAGGACCATAAAGGATAACTTTGCAGAAAACTTAGCCAAATTGAGGTTCGTTTAAGATGAAATAATGCATATAAATGTCGTAACGGATTTTAAAGAACCATCCCATCGGTCAGTGCCTTTTAAAATTTCGGTGTCTTTAAACAAATGCTCTAACAGTCGTTTTAATTTTTTTCTATTCAAAGCCATATTATATTTGGCTTAAACTTAACGACTGCAATTTATGAAATGCACAGTCAGGACCCTTATATTCATTATCTCAGTAATTGTCATTGTTTAGTTAAGTACTAGTAAAGATTCACTTAAGTATTTTCTTCAGTAGTGAACGTTAGCACTTGGTCTAATAACACAAGCAGGCCATATTTTATTCTAACATAGTGGATAGTCTTTGAAAGCAGTTGCTGATTTTCGTTTCTGCCATTGAGTACTGTGGTAACTAACCCACGGATTTCCTGAGGTTTGACATATGCACAGACCCTTTACTATAGAATTAAAGGGTCCAAAAAATTAACATCAAGAAGTAAAATATTTGCTTTGATAAAACATGCGAATGGTTATCATCCGAATAAAATGCATATCCATTTTGGGAAACAACCATAAACACTGAAACACGATATATCTAGGACCTACGGCACATGCAGGAGTTGTTTGCATAGCATATATGCAGATGTGAAAGCGGAAAGGAAGAGTTTCTGCGAGAAGTAATAAGTCAAAACGCGCTGCACTTTCTTAGATGTCCAAGAATATGGAATATCAATGCAGTTACCGCTAGATGTCTTTACCTAAAACATTTCTTGATTACTAAATACCTCTGGTATTTTAAGGCCGTTCATTTTAAACTACATGTTGCATTTTCCAAATAAATACATTTTTCACTTTGAAGCAAGTAAAAAAGATACGTTACGTGCTGGTATGAATATAGCCTACCAAAGTGAGCGAGAATTCGAAATCATTTTCATTTTCACCGAAGAAAGAAAGTAGATTTCTGCTATTATCTAACTGATGATTTCTAATGAATTTTTGATTACTGTCTGTTAAACTGGGGTTTATATTTTCCAGAGCATTTCTAGTCTAAAGCAAATCTTTTAAACGTATTTACTCACTGATTTAATTCGCCGTGACTAGCAGAACAAACACGGATGGTTAATGTATGGGTGTTTCACGTACTTGCAGATGCCATGCACAGGGACGAGACTAAAGTGTCACACAGTCAGATTAAAACGGACCTTTGGGAAGGTAGGTGCCAGTAACAAATTTGACATGTCTCTGTGGGAGAAGACTGTATTCAGAAATACGGGGCATTCAGAATGAGAAGAGCCGAGTGCTAGCTGGTCCACGGCCTAAATATGGTGGACCTACATGAACGGAAGACCGCGTAATGGTCTCTCCGCCTCTCACACGCCTCGTCAATCGACCGGTCGAATTGAGCCGAGATTTAATTACTGTGCCCCTGCAGGGACGATACGTGGGGAGGCGTGAAAGAGGCGGAGAGACCATTACAGGATTAAGCGGTCTTCCTTTCATGTAGGTCCGCCATATGTCGGCCGTGGACCAGCTAGCACTCGGCTCTTCTCTTTCTGAATGGCCCCATAGTGTACCTTTGACTGCGACATATGTGGAAGGCTCCGTATATCATCGGGTTCACCATGGAGTTCGCCATACCGAAGAAGAAGACCCAGGTTCCGACGGTATTACTGTCGTTATCCTGTGAACTTTGTGTATTGAAGGTATGCCATAGCCAAAATATGTAATATGGACTCCAGCAGACTATGAAGGCTACCACAATTATGGTGGTCATGATAAGTGACTTTGTCTTGGCTTTTCGAAGCAACTGACTCCTTACGTGTCCACGTGATACATCAGACGATTCTTCTGAAAAGGGGTGCATAATTCCTAAGCACAATAGAAATTTAAATTCTACGGGACCGTTCAGAAAGAGATACATGTATGCAATGCGCACTAATTTCCACGGGGAGTCTTGCTGAATGCTATCAGATTAACTTATTAACATGCCTTTTCTTGTTTCTAACGTAATCGTATAATCAGCTTCTCTGCATTCTACTCAACGTCAGGAGGAGGTGTGTTAGTCTGTTAAACATGTTGGATTCAGCGAGAGTACCCGTGGAGTTAGGGCGTATTAGCTAGATCGATATAACTCATTATTAGAGAGCTTTCGCAACTGCACGTTTAGGCGACCGACTACATTTAGCTATCCGTAACCGTAAAGTGACCAACGTTTATTTTTTCGTGATTTCGCAGAAAGACCCGGTTAGCCTTTACGGATAGTCGAATTGTATAGTAGGCTGATACATGTTTCCCGTGCTGTAAGCAGAGACGTTAAATGAGGTCATACGACATTGGACAGGTTAGGTAATTTTTGCTGCACGCGGGTGATGAACGAATAGGCATGATAAACATCACAGGGGTAAACACACTTTAGACCACGGTGCAAGTGAAGAACAAAAGACTCGGACGTGGTGTAACTCGCATAACCGCACGTCTCGCATGAATGCGTTATAACCTGTTTATGGACCGTGGTCAAAATAAGATAGACCCCTCGTCAGCGGGGGTTATGTGACATCCACTCGTGCTACGCACTCGTGTATGCCACATAACCCTCGCTGACTCGGGGTCTATCTATTACTAAAACTACACACGCTTCAGCATGGACCTCCTGCAAATGGCAGTTCAAGGCGATGATGAGGAGTTGATATACGCTCTCCTTCGCGATAGACCTCAGAAAAGGCTGATAACCTATGACCCTGAATGGCCAAGTTTTAATTTGGGTACCCTTACTAACGATCAGTGTTTGAACGACTTTCGCTTTGAAAAGGAAGATGTATATCGCTTGGTAAGGTTATTAGGACTTCCTGATATGATAACTGTAAGTAACAGATGCAGGTGCAGCGGACTTGATGCCTAATGTATGGTTTTAAAGAGATTTTCGCACCCAAATCGACTGAGTGATTTGGAAAGATTTTTTGGTCGACCTGCATCGACCTTATCCGTGATCATCAATCACACTGTTGGTCTACTCTATGACAGTCATCATCATCGTTTGGATACACTGGATAATCCGTGGTTGGGTCCTGCACAACTTCAAATTTATGCTGATAAAATACATGAGAAGGGTGCGCCGCTGCAGAACTGCATAGGTTTTGTGGATGGCACGGTTCGTCCTATAAGCAGGCCAACACGCCATCAACGTGTATGTTACAATGGACACAAGCGCATTCACGCATTGAAATTTCAATCAGTGGTGATACCTAGCGGGTTGATTGCGCATATTTATGGTCCTCTAGAAGGGCGAAGGCATGATTGTGCACTGCTTCGTTTGAGTGGACTGATGGAACAAATGGAAGCTAGAGAGCTTACTGATAGGAATGGTCTACCATACGCAATTTGTGGAGATCCGGCTTAACCCATTAGAAGGTATCTGTTGAGTCCCTTCAGAGGAGCAAATTTGAGTGCCGAAGAAGAAGAATTCAATAGGAGAATGTCATCTGTCCGGGAATGCGTCGAGTGGGAGTTCGGAAACTTATTGCGAAACTTTGCCTTCCTGGGCTTTCGAAAGAATTTAAAAGTTCTGTTGTCTCCTGTAGCTAAGTACTACTTGGTAGGTGGTCTTCTGGTTAACTGCCATACCTGTGTGTATGGCAATCAGACCAGTCGGCACTTTCAACTAGATCCTCCCACCTTGGAGAACTATTTAGCATGAACTGTACACGTGTAAATTGTGCGTATGAAAAATTAAAGAGTAAAATCTAAAATTCATACAGAAAGCAAACTTTATTGAAATGAAATCTTGAAGAAAAACAAAGATTTAACAAAGACCCATCCCATGTGTATGTTGTAGGCAGCAAGAGCCTAGTATGTCAATTCAGTTTTTCTTTTTAACCAAAGACATATATATATAACCATCTCCATCATGTGTTTGTCTTTTCCAATTTTATTTTCTCGCTCTTTGTTTTCTAATTCAAAGCGTTCTTTCTCGAAGGCCAAGTTGTCTTTCAGGTAACTGACGTAATCTGCTGATGAATCAGTTCGGCGCTTCTTAGTTGGCGGCATGTTGTCGCAATTTTAAGCTAAAAAAACAGAGTCACCAATTAATGCAGCGTCAGTTTTGTTACTAATATAATTAATATTAATCAATATTTCTCATCCCAAAATTTCAGAGTACAGATTCATTCAAATACACAAAACAGGACGCCGTGTGACTTTCGAAACAAGGCTTCATAAAATTTGCATTAAAAGTCAGGGGATATGTCTCCTGTCAACTATGGAGAAAATCGAGCTACTAGTACTGTCTTACTAAACGGCACTTACCTGACGGATATCCTGCTTGTTACGCGTCAAGTGCAGACGGCTAGTCTATAGACCACTTATAAAGGCATGTGTACTCGTAAAAACTGCTCACAAGATGATGACCTAACAGTCTTATAATACAATCCGTGACGCGTGCGGAAGGCCAGTTCTGACTACCTTGTGGTCAGTGGAAAATGCCCTTTTTACGGGTATAACCTATATTTCAATAGTAACAAAAACATACACACAAATAACAGAGACAAAATGTTTCACATATATTGCAAAAATAAAATGTCCAATACGATTTTAGTAGAGAAACGGTCAACTTTGAAAGGCTTCATTTCATGAAATTATGCTGATTTGTCAAACCGTTTTTCATTGACGGGTAGCAATCTAGCTGCGGATAATGTTCTCTCTAACCGTATGTGTACACGTCACTAGACAGCAAATTTTGATGACCTAAACGTAGTCGTTCGCCTAAACGTGCAGGTGCGAAAGCTCTCTATTGTAAACGTTCCCTACGTCAGTTTACACTTAAGCATTAATCTGACTGTTCTCCGGGGAGAGATTAATAAATTGAAATATTAAAAATATGTAATTGTTTTATATTATTAGTGTCAATCATGAAATATGTTTGCGACCACAAGAATTTGGTTGTTTTCTCTCACAGGTTATTTGGTCCTGCTTTTAGACTGTTTTCAGATATGAGTAAAAGGCTTCATCATCCAGGTCGAGACTATTTGGTTTGCATGTGATTTCGACAACCATTGGATGAAGAAGGTGTTTCTAGAGTCACTTAATTCAACTAAAATTTCATTGATCATGGGATGACCCACTTGTGTGTTTCGCTTTCTCCCGTTTACCTTAAATCTAAATAAACAAACCCTGATAAGCACAAAAGGTCTTTTTCAAGTAATAAGCTATACTGTAGGAAAATTGCCAACCAGTTGAATGTGCGCAGTACTTTTCTATGGGCTACGGAAATGAGTAAAAGCTAGTAGCCTTAGCCTGCGTCAACCCAGGATGCAAAAGTGCTCCTAATAAATGACCCAATGATGAGAGTTGAGATAATACTATAAAAGCAGAATGATGAAATATGTGACAAGAATAATCAAATCACAAAAGGTCACATTCACAAGGTAATGATATTGTAAATGAGGAGGAATGTCATTTACAGCACCGAAAGTCATATTGGATATGGGAAGGTATCTTACTGGAACATGTATTTGCATGTGCGTTTGCGCTTGCAAGTGTGTGTTTCGCTGTGCAGATGCCAGGACCAATAACTTTACAATACTGGCATTAACCATTAAAGGTATAAAAACCGATACACCGGCTTGTATATAATAAAGTAAAAATTTGACAAGTGTGAGTTTTTTTGGGTATGTGCATATTTTTCAGACATGTTTATTTCAAATTATTGACCGTGACAAGGGCGAATAAATAATGAGGATATCAACTCATAGCCTCTCTGGAATATGCCTCATATTGGTGGTAACAAAGCCTGAGCTAAAAAGTTGGTATTGATAAATTCATGTGCACAAAATATGTATATGGTCTCTCTCTGATATACTGCATCTTTTGTTAAGTTATTGGTCATAAATTGATAAAATAAAATGTCGACCACATCTGTATTTCATATAAAGGCATCAAGGGGAAATTGTCAAAGTAAAAGATAAAAATTCAGTAAAATAACACAATGTTGTGAAAGAATTAATCCGTAGTGATAAGCCTAAGACCCCATTCCCTGAGATTAGATCGATCCAACTAGATCGACCTAACTCCCTGGAGGTTCACGCTAAATAGTTGTCAGCCGAGCGGGCACAAAAGTTAATTACCCCCTTACAGCTTGTAGTAGGCGGGGCGGACATTTAAGCCGGATTATCTGACAGTAATCTAGTGAGACTCCCCAGGGGGATAGATCGATCTAAAATCCATGGGAATGCACCCTAAAAGTATTAAATGCCTCCATTTCATAAATAGCACCCAAAATATCATATCATTGTCAAGAAGCCTCCAAGGTGCTACTTATCTCTAAATAAATTCCATTTTATGATACGTCCATACGAAACTTACCCTGGAAATCCTTAGAAGTCCTCGTAATCGCGAGGAATATGAGAGCATAGGCAATTATCATGGTAAGCAGCGGGAGAATAAACGTTGTTATGATGGTCAATATAGCGTACAGCTGCTCCTGCCATTTCTGAGTCAGGATGGTGAAAGTGACACATTGGTAGTAGTCAATCCCTGCGAACGGTGCTTTTTCTACTGTGAACACAATAGCCTAAAAAAAACAATTCTACATGTAGAGTAAAAGAGATTACAATGAAAGAGAGAAAAGCTCGTATATTTCATAATCAAATTTGACCCTTCCATGCACAGTCAAATATTCAAGTTGCATCTACCAGACGAGCGTGATACCGACATGACGTTTGGTTAGATGTCAAATTCCCAAGATTCGAGACTTTTTCTATCAATATTGTTTCTATTTTAATGATTTTAATAAAATGGATCATTTTATTAAACCAAAAGTATCCTAGAGAAATCGAAATAATATTGTGACTTACCAATGATAGCACATGTTACGAAAACATTAAACTTACATAATTGACACATGACACATATCTTATATATGACGAGAGAATAGCCAGTATCCATGACTGTGCCATTTCAGTTCATGAAACATTTTAAATTGAGAGTCAAGGGAGGCCATCGGGAGAAGCATCGCATGCTGTATTTCCTTGTATAACATCCAAACGTTCGTAGAAAGAAATCGTCAGAAGACAGTCTATCGGGCTTTGCAGTTGTATATCTTTGTTTACAGCTTGGGAGTCAAGTAAGAAAGTAAGAGGGGGACATCACGTAACTGGTTATTTTGTTGTTTCTTTGTATACAAAATACATGTATATCTGTTAAATCCCATATATTAATACATGCGCACTATCCTCCACATTCAATTGATACTTTTCCCGAACAACCATTTTCACGGAAAAACAATCGACCTGGTACCACATTAGGTTAAATGATTATCTTGGTGAAATGTTAAAGAAAACATTACCGTTGTTTGACAGAGTGTTATTCCTTATGAGTAAACATTCATAAAAATTGTTTCTTGGAAGCATGTCCTTGTGATAATAGTAGATGGCATGTGCAAGTAACGAAATATTGTTATTTCAGCAGGGCACACTTCCAAAAGCTTATACCAAGAGGGGTTTATATCATTTTTCCGATAGACTAATTGTCTTCTGATGATTTCTTTCTACGAACGTTTGGATGTTATACAAGGAAAAACAGCATGCAATGCTTCTCACGTTGGCCTCCCTTGACTCTCAATTTAATATGTTTCATGAACTGAAAAGAAAAGAAACAACGTAAAAAGTATATCAGAAAAGAAACAACGTAAAAAGAGGAATTGCTTGGAAAACATTTCACAATACAAATTTCACGTCCAGTGTTTAACAGTTGACCTTCGTTTAACTTAAAACCACAATATGAAACTTGATCTTCTAGTAATAACGTAAACATTTAATCAAAAATATCAAAATTGCTGCCATAATCATTGTCCCGATATGAGAAGACAATGGACTTGACGAACATCAAGATCCCCAGACACAATGTTCGAATCGGCACTCGTTACCCTCTTTGAATCAAGGTTTCCGTTGGTATTATTGTTTTAACTATATAAGGCGCAAGTCTTCAGTAGGGCATCTCTGGGAGTATCTTTTTATCTTTCGAAGTAACTCCACCACAGGCATTGATATTTTCAAAAGCAGTTAGATTAATGGCTGCATAATCAGTTTACAAAGAAATATGTTTTCTATCCTTTCCTCTAACATTTCAGTCTCTTTACATAAATTCAGATATATCGACAGGCGATTCCAAGGGATCAAAATTGTGATAATAATTTGTTTGAAGATCACGAACGTTTGACTAATTTGGCATTGATATAAACTCTAAGTTGTGACATGCTGTGCCCGGATTTTCATTTTGCAGGCGTGCATTTAATTATCTAATGAACTGATTTTCAGCTTCACGAGTTTTTTTTTTTCGAAAATAAGACCCTACCAAAGTATTTTTTCTGAAATCATGCAAAAAGGCTTGCATGGGGTTTTGTTTGCAGTAGTGCTCTGATTGTTGCGACGTGAAATAGCAACAGAGTCTCACAGACATTGAGAAGTGAAAAATAATACTTAAACAGCTGTACTAAGATTATTCATTTCGCAATAAATTTGGTTTTCTACGACTTACAGATGTTATGGCCTCCTTGTGTTCTACGGCCGGTTAATAACACATTAATGTCATCGTTGAGATTCACTTTTTTATTTACCGACAGCGACTTAAGCCTGATAACAGCTACCCGGAGTGGAGGCACGAAAGCTCCTTGCTGTATGCTCTCTCAGACGAAGTGAAGGGAGCTTTGTGCTAATTAAGACAATGAGGGTGCATCTAAAGGGCTAAATTCATTTGTGTTTTTCGTTGCACGTTATTTTAGAAAACATTCAGTCAGTATCATTTTTGAGAATGAACGACGCACGTGTTTCGATAACGACCACTAAAAGTAGCTGGGGTTAACTTAATTGTTTCATCATCTTAAACACAGCTGCAGTTGAATCGTTGTTTGGGACACGGTATATCTCAAAATGTTAAAAACGAGGCGAGTGCATGTCGCCTTGCTTTGACCTTCCAAAATATCAGATTTCTTTTATCATTTCGAAATTATACATGTAGCAACAAGGTATTATCCAGTGCAGGAAGTAGTAAAGCTAAGTATACCATAACAATCCTTTAATCGGGGGATGTGAAATAGAGAATAAATGTACTTTTTTGATTCAATGTCGAAGATAATTGCGCGATACCACAATCTTGCTTATGTGGGTTTCTTCAGTGTTGGGTTTTTCTTTTTCTCGTTTTATAAGAAAAACATAAGTCTGATGTTGAGTGGATCGGGTAATACAATTGACGGGCCAAGAAGTATTAAAATATATAATCTCTGCATTTCACTTACTAGCAAACAGTCTTTCCTCAAGCACCGGGGGAATATAGCTTGACATCTAAGCGCTAATACCGCGAGGCATTATGAAATACACCAAGCAACTAGTCAATAACATGTGGTTTAATCATTTAAAAAACAGATACCACCAAAGGATTTGGTCGTATCGTATTCGTCAATGCGGTTGTTGGTTGCATGAAAAAACAAGGCATTCGTACTTTTCTCGGGGGATGGTTACTTAAGTGCTGTTAATTTAAAGAATCCTTCATACTTTAGTTTAAAATCCCATTCTTCGATTAAATAACTTGCACCATGATAACAACGGTCTAATAATTGTAACTCATATTACCGCCAGGTGAGCGATAGGAAAATTTAAAATACCAAAAGCGGAAGTGTAATTGAGTCTCATGGAAACTGCCATCAGTAACTTATGATTATAAATTTATAATACTGATAATTATTTGATCAGAAGTAACTCTGAAACACAGAAAATCACTATTTCTGAGTAAGCCGAAAGAGATTTAGTTAGACCTTTGTCATCCTTTGAAGATCCAAAGAAAACCAACAATTAATATAAAATCTTCCATCAAATATATTTCAAGAATGACCCGTTATCTTGACACAGCATTTCTTTTTCAAATCGACTTTTGAATACTTATAATGGATTCAGATCCGTTTATAGGCTTATTATGGAATTTATTACATGTAAACCGCTATTGCAGCTCGATCGGGTGGAAAAAGAAGCAAGAAACAACCATTCTAAATGGCTAACAGCCAGATATGTTAGTTTGCCCTTTTCACGGTTAAATGGGCTTTGATCCTCACAATGTGAGTGTGCACACTGCGTGCAGCACTAGTAACTGGATCTAGATACATGTAGCTATATTGCAAGGTTGAAATAGCTACATAATTTGCAAAGAAGTTCAGCAAACGGCAAATGAGAATGCCTCTATACTCTGTTCAAGGACGGTTACAAAAATTAGCATTCATGAGCAAAGTTGTAACCTACCTGGATGCCAGAGATAGCATTGTGAAACAATATTTAGCCAGGTTGAACACTATTCTCAAAGATAAAGACTTACAAATAGTCATCAAAGGGTTTGATTTAGAATGACATTTTCCATAAAAATTATGATATGTTTAAAGGAACCATGCTGAAAGGATTTGATAAAATAGACACCATTATAAAGGTTTGATCAAATAGAGAAGCAGTAACCTGAGAATCCTTATGTAAATTTTCTTTACATTAAAGGTAACAAAACAAGGCTTAGGTTCAACATGTATGTATTTATAGACCACAAGAATCAAATACCGACTTCTGATACTTTAAGTAAATTTTGCCGGCATGTATTTTAATATATCGCGTAACAGGTTATTGATTACAGGTAACGTCTCTACTTCCAGGGCGAAAGAACACTCAATCTAGATCAGCTAGCTATGAAAACATGGGAGTCATAACCAACAGCGTGAAATCCCCTCGGGTGGGCAATTGGTCGAGTCACTTTTGCAGTAAAATATCATGTCTGATATAGATAAATGGGTTTTTGAAATAAGTATTTTAATTAATAAGCACTTGTAGACGATCTTGCAACAGAAAACACTATGGGGGAGCATTGCATGTTATCCGATATGCTGTTTTTTTTAAATTTCAACACAAATTAATGAATTCGCACGCACTTTATATCTCTTTACTTTCTTCATCCATCTATGCTCTATACTGCAGCCGGAAATTTCAATAATCTGCTAACGCATTTATCATCCTTAGTGCAATGTGCTAAATTACTATACAGTTAAACGGCGAAAGTCACACGCAAATCATATATTCATCAAGGTCCTGTGAACATGTCAAATGAATTTTAATCCTGAGAAATGCAATCGACCCTTGGGAAAACATAAGCATCCTCTCAATGCGACAGTTTCTGTTTTGAACTGATTGCCTTTTTTAATGCCCTTGACGTTAACAGAAATTGGACTTGATATGTTTTCTTTTATCCGTACATTTACACCATACTGGAATTGTACAAAACTAAATAATTATTATAATAGATTGACTGTCAGATACACAGAAATACTTGTAGTTATCCAACTTTTGAGTACACTGAAAAAGGCCTTAAAAGTGAGATTAACAATCAATAAACGCCACCGGGTGGACTTTGCCGCCAATTTTCTCTCTCAAAAGGTAGACTAGGGTATTAAACTAAAGCCATTACCATTGCCTCGCTTATGTTGTTCATAACAAATGTGAATTTGTCGCTATTGTATCATACCCTGGCATAGAAGCCAAAAAAGTAAATCCCAAAAAGTAAATAAATAAATAAATAATATCAGTCTATACCAGAAAAGTATTGTGATAAATATCTTAGCATTAACATTGGCACTGCGATCTAATCACCACAGTGCTGCGTCACAGTGCAAATGCCCTGGAGGAATTTTAACGCGCGTTCCGGGAACATTTGTAATTGCTTTCACACATTTGTGTGCTGCGATATAGGTTAAAAGGATAATTACTTTATTTGCTACTAAAACATATATTCTCACCTACTAGCGAGACGCGACGTGATGTTGATTAAACATCTAGTGAATCGATCTATCTCCGTTATCACAAGTACGTATCAGTGTACACATGACGGAGGATAACGCGCCCATTTCGTCTTCACTGTCTCCAAATCCATATCACATAAAACGAATAAAAGTCCATCTCATATTTGTTGGGAGTCTGGATATGTTCATGCATCACTTATTGCAATGTATATTGCTTCTAATCTCATCAGTATGGAATGAGGAGCAATGGCAGCTGTGGAATGTTGACGCAACCCTGCGTACAGCTTAATGTTAGATTTATGTTTTGTTAGATGACAAGTGTGTTTTGGGTTGTTTGCTCCTGTTTCTGTATTGCACCATGTGGATCACTTAAGATTAACAAGACGATTCCTGGGATTGAGAGAAGACATTTCAACACAGTTCAAAGGATATCCATGAATGCATAATTGATATATTCATCAAATTTCAACCTTTTGCTTATCAAACCACCTATTCGTACGTATTTTGTTTATCAAACCAGCTGTACACTTTATAGCACTGTTAGAACTACAAATATCATCAGCGACATTAAACTGAGGAAAGGCTTGAGATATTACGAACATTCCTCTTTTGTATTCAAATGCCGACTAAACGATTCCATGGACCGGAATGCAAATGCAGGCTACGTCAATTAATTAAATTTGTCATATTATTATGTCAGTTCTTTAAAACCTTGTCGTTTCGAATTCTTGCAGAATAGTCCTAGCAGCATTGTAGTTTCGATTGGTATTATTTGCATGCGTCCAATGGTATGTATTGAATATTATTATATATTCAAAATACCAGGTATAGGATAGATCCGTGCACAAGATTTTGTTGCAAGAAAAGAAAACCAGTATGGGAATATGATTATCATTCACCAAGTATTAGGCAAGTAAAACGTTTCTTATGTCCAAGAGCAAGTGGTGAGAAGCAAATACACTTACCTGCGGGATACTGAATAAGGCACTAAGGATCCAGGCGACAATTATCATGGCTCTCACTCGGTCTGGGGCTCTGTTTCTTCTTAGGGGGTCCAAAATCGCACAGCATCTATCTAAACTGATAATCACTACCGTATATGTAGACAGATAAAAACCAAAGACCTCCAGATATTTCATGAGTTTACACATAAATGTCCCTGCCAGCCACTGAACTGTAATAGTCCAGGTCATTTCTGTCACCATTACAAAAAAAGAAACCATCAGGTCAGCCGACGCAAGTAAAAATACTAACGTGTTGATCGTAGATTTCCGTCTCCGCATCCTATACACTTGTACCAATGTCAGCGTGTTTCCTACAACCGAGATGAGAAGAAAAATACCGAATAATATAGTTTTGATCAGAGACATGCGATTGAAAGAAGGAATGGATGGGCGATCATAATCCCCATAGGTGCTATTGTTCCACCTTGCAGACATGTTGTCATTTGAGCTGTTCTGAGACAACAGAAAGTGTACACCTGAACTATTTAGCATGGAATGCGAGACATTGAAATTTATGGAAGGTGTCGTCAGAAAATGCGGTTTCTCCGTACTGAAGCTCCATTCAGCGTCCTCCAAAGAGTTCCCCTTCATTATCATTAAGTTCCACTGCAATGCAAATGTTTTCATTAATCGTAAATCAATTATATGCTTTCATGTAAATGCCGAGAACCATCAGCTTAGATCCGGTCTGATGGTGCTAATATACAAACCAGATGTATATCAAAATCGATTCCGTGATCAGTGTCAAAAACGTGTCCCGCATGTGAAGAGCAAACCACTGGAGTCGTACCTTTTGACTTTTACGTTCTCTTTAGGCTTCTTGTTAAGTCACAACTTAATGAAAGCAAAACATTTTCCAGATTGTCAAATCGCTGACTTACCAAGAAGCTTCCTCAATCTAATGCTCTTTGTCTCTGTCACTTAGACAGGCAACTAGAAAAGAAAGCCAGTGTTTCCGGAGCCTTTCGAAGAAAAGAGATGAGCGCAGCTTTCCAGGTTAAGCCCGAGGAGTGAATGATTACCACTGTGAAGTATATGTTCATACACCTGATAAAGGTACTAATAAGCAGGATCAACAATCCTTCTTAATAATTTCAATCACATAATACGTGACTTTTCACAACTGTCCATTGATTATATAAACGTCCTTATTGCCTGCTTCAAGTGTCCGAAACAATATTTCACCAAGCGTCAGGTCCTGGCCGCCGTCATCTTCGAGCACAAGGTTTCAAATAACGCTCTTGCTTGTCTGGTTTCAGTACGCAGATCTGAAAAGAACATAAGAGCTAAAGATACATCACAAAAAGGCGGTCGTAAGGTGAGATCAATCATTGAAATTAATGGGAATTGGACGCTTTGCTTGAACTCAAAGCCATGGAGGTTCACAGCGGTAATCAGCAATAGCGGAGATGTATTTTTTCACGAGAGCTTTGTTTCATCTCTTTGAGTATGAGATAAAGAAGGCGTTTTAGCCCCATTAAGATACATTCATAATCGGTATAGCCATCAATAATTTTGTGTCGAACTTGCTATAGCGGCCTATGTTAGAAAGTACTTTCATCGAAATGTAAACTTACTTCAATCTGTGAGTGCTACTTGAGTTCTCTGTAGCGGACCAAGCTCTTTGTCCTCCCTGGGCATTTCATTACTTTTCATAGGTAGTAACGTTTATGCTTGATTTAAGAAAAGCTTATGTTTTCGAAGGTAAAAATGCTTGTTTGTTTTAATAATCTAGTGAATGAGCCAAAATGGAGGGAGTTTAGCTACAAATTAGCGCCCTATTACTAACATAAGCCATGTATAACATGTTATAACTGCATTAGTTGTTAAACTACGTCGGGATTAGAGATCAAGAACTGAAGCTGATGATGGCGAGAAAAGGCAAGGCCATCAATTCCGATGAGAATTTCGAAAGAAGTTTGCGAAATGATCCAAACTCGTTTAGATTGTTTTAAAAGAATGGGAAAGATGACGTTAGCAGCAGGGTATGCATGTTATGAAATAGCTAAATACAGGACAAAAGCAATCAGAGAGTAGCACAAAAGGGCACTATTGTAATAAATGGGAAAAAGTATCTAGTATGTAACCAAAATTAGAATCCGTTATCGGTCCCGATGTATCGATTATCCTACGACGTCGATGTGTTCAAAGCGATTCTACAATGCATTAAAACAAAAGTGCAAAGATACGTGAAAGTATATTAATGACAACCATATTTTGGTTCAATGAAGACAACGATGGAATAAATGCCCAAAACGGTTTGTCAGAATGTTTTCAAAACGATTAAATCAAAAACATTGTCGTTCACTTGTCAACCCAATTTTGTTATTACACATGATTAACGGTCAGTTGTACATTGTCTTTGCAGCGATTTGCTGGCCCTTAATTTTGTAACCAAGGTTTGTAAAAATGACTAGTTAAAAGAAAATTTTTTAAGTACTGATGTGAAGACGTAGAAAGCCTGGCATGGATCTTAAGCTTAAAACAATACCCACGGAACGGATTGTAGCTTTATATAGGCGAGAAAGATTTTTCTGGAAGAAATGTTGATGGAAAACAGTGTAATTCAAAACCCTTTTAAAAAATATTTTAAAACTTGTGTTATTGTAGATGTACGTACTGTTTATTGCCCGGTCAACATACCTGAATAAGTACAGAAATAACAATAACAGACACGTTTTCATTAAAATTTACAGATCTCTTCTTTTCAATAAAAACATTCATTATTTGAGGCACTTGTTAAAAATATAAAACATTTTGCACGAATGCACAAACGAGGTGACAGCACCGAAGGAACACCTGAATAAATTAAATAAACATGCCCGTCATATGTTGAAATAAAACCATGAATTGCAGCCATAACTTGTAAGGATTCTATTCTGTAATTAACCCCGTATTTGGTAAACTTAAGTGACCTCACCGAACAAATGCGGTACATATGTGAAGGGAAATGTTTGCCAAAAGTCTTTCATTTCACGTGAATATATTTCTTTTTGCAGTATTTTATGCCAATATTATACACTGTACTAGTATCGATATGCTGTAGATATCGCTACAGGCAACTAATTTCCCTTTATCGTTGTGAGCAGATTAACACCCGACTCATCAACCTGAAAACTGCTGCAATTACCGTAGGTAACTGATATCAAAACTTTCCATGCGTGTACGATGCTAAACAGTTACTGCGTAAACTTGGATTGGAGATAACTTTTTCTGACTTGAATGTACAACTGTACAGGCACAACGCTAAACATTAACAGTGTTCGTACTTTTAAGTAAACTTGGATTGGAAATAACTTTCTGTTTTGATATTGACAATTCGAATAAATTTTCGCTATTTTGCTTATGAAAATTTATTTGGATTTTTTCTGCAAGAACACCGGTTGCTCGGAGGTAGAAGCAATTTGTTGCTATAGAAACCATGGACCATAATTGTTTTGTGTGTGACGGATATTACGATAGTCGGTGGAGCGTCTTTATAGCATGCATTTTTATGAAAGCTCTTAATACATTGATCATTGGCATTACTATACAAATGCCCCAACTACTCATGATTCCTTTGAATGAGAATGTTATCGCATGTACCATAAAGCATACCTTTTAGGCGAACGTATTCCCATGAAAAACAGAGCTGTTGCTGTGATTTATATTTCACGAGCGTCGTCACGTAAACAAGAAATTTTACATATCTCCTCCCTTCTTGGCATTTCCCTCTCACTCAACAAATTAGCTTGGTGTAGCATTACGTGTATTGCTTTCCACAGATATGAACGTGTATTCAGTATCAGAGATTCAATGTAAGGCGGTACGGGTCGACTCAAACAATGAGTAGGAGTAGAAAAACAGGATAACAGTATCTGGGTAAAAATACTTTAAGACGGTTTGATCAGACAATCCATAAAACGACCATTTAGCGTCTGTTTGCACTAACAATTATCGGTGCAATCCATCACCTTAACCACATCTAAGGTCCCATGAGAACCGTGGTATAACATTAAGACAGAAAAATTGTTTTTTGTTTCCTTTTTATTTCAGTCTGCTTAATACACAACACAATTGTGCCAATGTCTACTCGTGTAATTACCATTTTTTTAGTAATGCATTAACTACCCTAACAACCTTAGTAATAACAGCACAAAGATAGCTAACGCTCAATTGCTGAATAGCCGGCTTATGTAATGTTCAACATAACGGAGGTCACTGTGAATTTTGTAACAAACATTACGAGTCAGAGAATTTGGCCAGATGACAGTACAACGCCAGGTTCCCCTCAGAATTGTCGGGTAACGTCTGAGGGATACCGCCGTTCTGTGCACAAACAATCTGGCAGCCAAACATAACAGGGTTCGTCACCAATAGGCTATGTGCCAAAGAAGCCATAGCATCAGATGCTGGAGACGGATCATTTAGACGGATGAATCTCGTTTTTGCGTTTAATGATGATGATGAAATAGAATCTGGTGCAGGATAAACATCCGCAACCCACCGGTTCAGGACAAGTTAGAGTTGTGGAGAGGAGTCTACAGAGAGAACGGGCGAAACATGCCCCGACGATGTTTACTTGTGGTTGACCACCATGGTGGAAATATCCCTTATTATTGAAAAACTGCTCATCAGTTTTTGAGAATTACTGTAGTTCAATGTGGAAGCGTTGTACTTTCTAATAAATGGGTTAAATTAGGGTATTTTCTTCGATGCCAATAAAACTTTAATATGCATAAATTGTGCCCTAACCACCGACGCTATTATTTTCAAGTTTTCATTATGATGTCAACTCCATGACCTTCTTTAATGTTTTACTAAGTCTTATAACATAAGACACCACGAAAAATGATGTAGTTAAAACGAGACGTTGAAAAAACGAGACTGCCTATATGCTAAATTTGTTTAAATAGCGCAACTCGGTATTACTAGTTCAATGATAAAAGTACACCTGTTGGAGCAGATAAGACTCAGTCGTACTCATAAAGGTCTTATAAATAGATCATCACAACAGAAACCGTTATAGCCTTTTGAAAATATTCTTTTGAAAACCGGATGCTTACTACCGGTAACACTGTAACCCATCTCATTGTGACGCGGCGCACAACCAAACAGTGCACTAACACCGACATGCCAGGATGTAAATAACAAGCCATTATTTAAAGGAATGTACTTGTACTTGTACTACTGCGTCCACACTCCTTTAAAGTGTGCAATCAAGATCGCAATGCACATCATAACGAGCAGTGAATCAAAATATGTATGAGCTTTGCCTCGGCCTTCTCTATTAACAAACAATCGTTCTTCGCTAATACAATTCAGTCATGAACTTTCTGAGTGGTATGATCAGTTTTATTTTGGAAATCCGTACCTACGAGTAACTGTCACCACCTAACAATACACCTTTAAAAAACACCCAAGCAATCTTAAGTGCCATTCCAATGATACGTGAAAAATAGCGTAGCGCGAGAGTTAATCTATATTATCATAGCAGATCCCCGAAGTCTCCGTTTCACGTCTTCTCCCAAACTACAAAGATCTGTTGACAACTGTGGTGCTAGCAATATCTTAGGGCAGTGGGAAGATAGTGGTCATTGTTTGAATTTGATGATAACTGTTAAAAGTATACTTTGAAGGCATTTTTGTAGCCTTCGGCAATTTCCGTAAAGCTTCGGCATGTGTGACGGGTATCATATACCGTATGCTTTAGTCCTGAAAATGACATAACTATCACCACATGCTGTTTCACCACAATAGCAAGTGCATGTATTCACAGCTTCAATATCCCATGGACAATGTCAATCGCCCTATACCTATTTCAAGCTTCGATTGATTTAAGATATAATATACATGTACAGCATATATGTTAGCAAAAACCATTCCTCTCGTTTTGAAGCAAGAGAGTTATGCTCTTAGGCCTTCCCTTTAATCTTATCAGAAGTGCCGTTAGATCCTAGCGCTCTCTGCTTTAGTACTGAAAATGACATAACTATCACCACATGCTGTTACACCACAACTGAAACTCATAAGACTAATGATCTGTACCCTCATTGGTAAAAAGTGTTGATTCCAATACCCGGAGACGATCCGTAAATTGTGCCCATCCAAAAGGTTTTATTTCTTGATAATACAATTAGTGCTTGTCTATTATTTTCCGTGAGATACCGGCACTATAGAAAATGCACATGTTGTACAGTATTGTACCAGTATAGTACCTCGTTAATGATTGTTGAAAGATGATTTGTTTAAATGATCACCATTAACGAAAATGAAGAACATCAGAGCTGACGTCGACTTAGGCTGCAATTAAACGAACTTTAAAGAGGTTTGGAAGAGAATGGGGTCATAAATAATGGCAGAGTAGCGAGTGAAGTGCGGCAGCGATTTTCGTGTGTATCGGGCGGCTAAGTGCTCATTGAATTTGGTGCACTCAATATAGCACAGTGCCGGGGTCATATTTAATGACACATTTGGGACAAAGAAAACCAAAACTCATACTCTTACATACTCCATGCACATCATTTTGAGTGCCTTGTGTGTTCTGGTAAAAGACACAAAATGTCTGGGCTCCGTATCTCGAAAGGTTCGCTATGTTGCGCACGTGCGCAAGTGTCTCGATTCCATGACCGATTCTATTTCGAGATACGGGGCCATGAGATCGAGACGCTTGTGCACGTGCGCACGTGCGCAACATAGCGAATCTTTCAAGATACGGAGCCCAGGATTCTCTTACCAACATGTACTCAACGCACATGTACTCAGTACTCAACGCACTTTTGGGTTTTCTTCAAAAAGAGATACCTGATAAACGGCGTTGAGGTAGATGCAATGTACAATGTATAATGTCTTGGCTGCCAGTGACCCTTTTCTGCCACTAAGATTATCTTTCGCAGATAGTGGTTGCTACCATCAGCTAATGTGAAAGTCACGTTATCAATTCTCCCACTTGCATGGATATTTTCCACAAACATAAATCTTTACTCAGGAATTAATCACTGTACTCTTCAGGTTTTCTTTCAACACAGCATGATCGAATGGTCCAATTTTTTGATGAATCGGAAGACGATGCTTTTTGTTATCATTTTTCTGAAAGTATGACTTGCTACCATATAATTTGCAACATACACGTTTAAATGAAAAATCTCGATTAAAACCCTTTTGATAAATGCGCGAAGAACACATTTAAAAAATGTATATTATTATTAAATAATCTGGCAACTTATAAATAAGATAAATATATACCAGCACATTGGATGGCTAAATACATATACACTGTACGTGTATACAAGCATATTGCTTGTTTCCATTATATGCCTGGTTGTTATGGATCTCTTTAATCCTGATTCGCTGTCATCTCTCGGAAACGAGCACTCATAATTGTAATAGAAAAAAAACAAATAAATACGTCTTTCAAAAATACTTTCTTTTATTTAAAAAAAAAATTTAGATTGAGATTTCCAGTAACGCATATAAACCACTTCAACTAGTTTCTGATACGACTAAAATAAAGTCGACATGCCAAGTCATAAACCAAATTAATCTGTTGTTCAGCAAAAAAAAAAAAAAAAAAAATTTAGGGCTGCATCTTCTTCAAAATGTTGGTGGAAAATTGACCTTTTTCTTTGTCCCTCCAGTTTATAAAGGTCCGCATAATCATCACTGTCACTCCCATGTATGGATGCGCGCGTAATTGCATACTTATTCAGATGTCACAGGGCCATATTAATAGCACAGAAAGAAAGCAGAAAATATCCGTTCAAATATCATTTTTCGGAAAATATGAAACGATGCCGTTTGGCACCGGTATTTCTCAGTGGTATGCTATTTGAAACGATATCTTTTCCGCCCACAGCCGCTTTTGTTACTGTGTCACCAGAGGACCAAATTAACTATAAGTGACTTGACTATTTGTTGTCTGACACTGTCGCCTGTCATTTGTCAAAGGAAGCAGTTAAATGTTTATCAGCACGTGGGAGTGAAGATAGAAAAGAGAGGTTTTAATAAAGGCTTTAGTTTACTTATATCGATAGACAATCAATTGGCTCTTCTTTGTCTAGTTCTAGCCTACGCGGGATGCTTCTTCTTGTCCCTACGCGTCATTTACATGTTGAAATATACAGACTCGCTGAAGCCACAGTCGAGGCTTTTTTAAGGTAATAAATGACAATAATAGCGTCAGGGTCACACTGAGGAATGTATATGTATTGTAATCCTAAAAAAATCTCAATCTGCCAACTGTTTGCAGAAGTCACAGGTTATAGAGAGAATTATAGTTGCAATAGTTGCAATCAAACGTCTTCTTCAAAATGTCAAAACTAAACATTTTTTATCTCTTCAGGAAGTCCTGAACACATCCTGAGGCTTCAAACAATATTCTGTGACATCATGGACATATTCATGACAAATCACCGGATATTAAGTTAGCAATGTTTTTTTATGCTTTAAGCCATATGGCTACATGTATAACTAGCATTTATAAATCGATTACAATTTAATACTGATTGAAAATTAATACCAAATAAATCTGAAAATTCAACAGACACCCAACTCTAAAACTGTAAAGTTTGATGTTTTCAGCGCAATAGGCTGACCTTTGTCTAAAGAAAAAAATTTCACACTTAAGTTCCCCAGACGAATTACTTTTTTGCCCGAAACAAACGTTAGAGCTTTCTGGTCACAAGTTACAGTATAGTTACCCACATTCCCAAAGCGACAGCTCACTTTGGTTAATAGGGTTATTGAAAGAGATGGAACTCTATTATGACCGATACCTTTACTAATTGGAACAAGATGCTGTCCTTTGCTTGAACCTGTTTAATGAGATCGGATATATATAGGTGAAGAGGTGGGACGATGAGTCTGACAATTATCATCAGTTTGTTTTTTACTTTCTAGCATCCTAAAATAATTTGTTCCGTTAAATTGATTGTTAAGTTTGTTTTTTTTTTTAAACAATGAAAATAATCTTTGTGGACTCCAAAATTGATTAACTTTATCATGAATATGCAAATATTAAGCTTCACACAACCTGCTCATGTCAGACAGACTCTGTCTATCAATTACTGTCATTATAATTCTTTTTTCTTTTAAAACTCTTCAAAATGTTCTCTATAACGGTGCTTTCAAAACACGCTCTAGATAGAAGTACATATTGCTAGAGACGTTACGAAACAGCGCAATATAACAGAATACGACGTATAGAAGGCCTAATCAATAACCGAGACAGAAACCTTAAAGCCATTAGTCTGATAATGACCGAGTTGGTGAGTTGCTCATGTTTTTAGACGACAGTTGTGATTAGCAATCCAGTGTTCAGAAAAAAAAAAGAAAAAAGGCTGACTTCCTTATCACAAATGGTTAAACGGATCAACAAGACGAAGCAGTAGATATATTGAATTGCCCCGAATCCGTGAATTTGCTATGGCATTTTTATCAATCCTGTAGGTGTATGATTGGCCGTTGGTTTACTAGATGTGAACTCTACTGGTACTTAAGTTTCCGTGCGTTGTAGAAATATAAACAATGAGTAAGGGTGATCACCAGCATGTCCCTTGGTCTTCTGAAATGCTTAACAAGAAAACATTTAGTAAAAAAAATGTAAACTCCGTGTTCAAAATGTGTAAAAGTAATATTTTTTTTATATCTATATGTCCTGCAAAACTACATATAGCTACAGTACCAGGGTATTTATGACTAAGGTAGCTGCTCATTCCCTTGGTTCTGCAAGTTATCTGCTATTAAAAGTGCTCTGTGTGAACCGACAATCTCATCATGCAACCTGTAATTGTTCCTAAGGTGCCCCCTATCAAATGATAGTCCAGTGACTCCCAGATCTTTCTTTATTTGATCTGGTTCAGATTTTCATTGATGACTACCATGGCACCAATGTGGTATCCACTCCAAATACTGACGCTGTCTATGACCCTAGTCACTTTAGACGCGTCACTCGCTTCGTCGTACATGTAGACCTCTTCAGGATATCTGTAAACTCTGTTTTGACTAGTTTAGCGGTACAGGTGAAATCTGACCTCAATAAAGAAAGTTAAGCGGTTTCAGTGTTCTACCCAGAAACGATCATGGTCCTCAATTCATTAGACAAAGAGACGACGCTGTTTTGCTGTTTACAATGACTTCCTCAGAGGTCATGTGGTATTCTAACCTGCTAAAACCAGTTTGGTGTCCACTAAGGGCCTTGAAAAAACGCGTTTTAGTGGAAATTTGCCCTCATTCTGAACGGACTGGGTGGTTTTTGTCTAGCATATCAGGAAAGACAGTGAGTCTTACTCACTGTAATACAATTGTATCCTGATGGTAACATTTTGATCCATTGGGTGTGACCTCATTTTACGCACTGCAAAACCGACCGCTTGCATGCAACTTTTCAAATTCGATATAGCATGAACATCACGGATTAAATATGTTTAAGTGTATTTGATGAGCACAAGAACAGCATTAAAAAGACAAGAGAATGTACTAGTATACAAATAATTTTTCTTAAGTGGTAAAACTATATCTAAAGTTGCTTTAAAATGTGCATGCAACTTTATTCATCTCACCTGCTTTTAAAATGGTTATGTTCCATCTTTCGTGAAATTTGTTGTGAATGAGAATGTCAAATCATTGACGCCCGATGTTTGCAAATTAGTTGCATGCATGGAGGTTTTTATTTGCGATTGCATGTATGTACTTACACACGCATTTACTGTAAAGTGCCCCAAAATTAGAAAATATCTTTTCCATTGTGGTTTGGATGGCTTATGTTTGTGAAAGTGCCATTAGATATAATGTCATTTCATGCGTAGCACAGTGTTTTATTGTTCACTAAGTAAATTAGAAAAAATGATAATAATTGGAAATAAACTTCATCATTACAGCATGATATTAAAAATATCGATGAAAACAATACAATCATACATCCCAGGAAAGCTGAATCTTTGGCACACCAAAACTCCGAAGTTCCGATGATGCTAGGTCTACCAATTCTCAAAGTTTCAACTTACTCACTCTTTTGGTGTAGGACAAGATAGCGGGAATTACAAACGCTCGGACGGACGGATGGACGTAATGACTGACGGACAGGTGTGATAACATGTCTCCCGACATGTCCCAAAGGTGCAGGTTCATATTTTGGAAGAATTAAGGCAGTCAATGCAACTTCAGTTAAAATTCTTGATGCTTCCTGTCGATATATTGGTAGATATATGAGCATTTCAAGACACCCAATAAACTAAAGTGATTGAGAATGATTTGTCACAGCAATCTGTCAAAAATAAGTTTTTAGTTAAGATTTACATATGAAATTAGTCACACCCAAAGGGGCTGTCACACTACAGTGTATGTCACTAAAGGTACTGTCACACTATAGCTTTTACGGCTCCGTCACACATAGCGTAAGTATCGGTAATTTTTCTCATACGTTGAGGCCATACGCAAGGTGTGACAGTGCCTTTAGCACTAACCGTTCTAACGTATGAGAAAAAATATTCAGACGAAGACAAATGCAAGAGGTTCGTTGAACTTACGTCGTATAAGAGCGCATTCTCAACGAATTAAGCCAGGCTTTACAAAGCCGCAGGGACGACGTGTGGGGAGGCGGAGAGACTATTAAAAGATTAGGCGGTTTTTCTTTCATGTACGTCCGCCATTTTTAGGTCACCGGCTTTGTAAAGCCTGGCTTAATTCGTTGAGAATGCGCTCTAAGTACGTTTACGCAGAGGCGGATAAATGTTTTGGCATGTTCAATTGTTTTTCAACGTAGAGCAGTGTAGGAGCATAAGTAACCCTTAAGCTTCAGATGCGCTAGGCATACAAAGAACCGCTAAATATATGTTAACCTAACAGTACGTTCCTCAAACGGTTGTCGGTGTATGGCGAGCGTATGCATAACGTGATACTGACTGTATGAGTACCGTAGATGAGCGCATGAGTAACGTATCTGTGGTGCTTCACTGCTTTGTTGACAATTTTGAACTGCCAACTGGATGGTACAAAACGGCTATCTTGAACAACTGTGATGAAGATGTGGAAGGTATACGTTAGGCTAAATTCGCTTATATACACTAGGGTACATTAGTATACGCCAGGCAAAAGTTTACATGTCTATTAAAAATTGAGATGTAACTATAGCACGGTAGTAGGCCCTACTATACAATTCTTCCTAGTCATTAAATATAAATCTCAATCGCGGAAGAGAAGCCAAAGTAATAAATTTAAATAAAGAATGTTTACCCTTTTTTAAGCGGACAAAAATGGGGACTCAGTGACGATTGTAAAATTGTAAAAATACTTTGGCCTCATTATTGTCATTTGGCTAGTTTGATCTCGAACACAATTATGTATTCAAGTATAGTGAAGAGTGAACAGAACATTTAGCCTTGGTCTATGTATGCTAACTCACAAATGGCAATTGATATTTGTTTATTTTCTATAAGATACCTTTGTTAATTGCATTTTATTATTTCTTGATTGACGCCCAACTTCTTAGCACACAGCAATGTTTGAAAAGTTTCCTTAACCAGCAATCTAACCATCAGTTATACCATTCTTGCAAACACAAACACAAACCTTAACTCAGAAAGCAATCTATTTTAATATGCAGGAAAGCATAGCATTTGCGTCAAAGTGAAGAGATCCCAAGAAGAAAAATGAAATATCTTGCTCGTTTATGACACACTCGCTACTGTTTCTCCTTTCATTCATATTAGAACAACATTAAAATGTCAGTATTGCCAAAATGCCCAAGAACCCACCCCCCACCCCCACCCACCCACCCACACACCAAAAATGTAATTTAGCACTTTCAGGTTCACTTTACTACATACATAACAGATGAACGTGGATAGAAAAATTTTTAGCCATGATCTACAAAGCATAATCTCTGAAGACAGACCACTCAGAGCATTTAACCATTATAGTGGTTACATCGATAATGGGACTCCGAAGCCGTAGGGAAATGTTTTTGTCACTATTTCCCACATTTGAAAAGTAACAGAAACAGAAGGTCACAATTAGATCCAACCTTTCAGTATGTTTAAACAGCGCTGCCACTAAGCGGCAATGCCACTGCCTTTAATGCCAGGCAGTCCGTGTGACACAGATCGTGTTCCAAGGTTTCAAAAACCTTCGGGATCACGGAGCAGAACATGGTCATGCAGTTATGTACTGCCTTCTACATATAATATCGAACAATACTTAGGTTAAAATGAAATAGTTAAAAAGGGATAAAATATGAAGCCAAGGGATGACCAGAAAAATTGCATAAATGAAGAATTGAAAGTCGACATCCAATTTACCTCATCAAGATAACGACACGGAACTGATCCCTTGAAAGGCAGTCTGTTTGAATGGACAATGTACTATTGATTAAAAAGCATTTCTTAATCCAGAGGTTATAATTGATAATAATCCTTTATGTGCTACATCGGCATTTCAAAACACGTTTCGAATAAAACTATGGAGATAGAAAACTAGTATTCATTTCGTTTTAGGGCAATTGTAGGGAAAATCCAATGACTGTTTATCATTCTTTTATTTTTAAAAAAATTGTATCTTTTTTAATACGTACGGTAAGTGCCTTGATATTGGTTATCAAAAACCACCGGAGATAAAAACAAGCTGAGAGAGATACATTCCAGTCAATTAATCTAATATGAGTTATTCTAAGTCTTCGATTAAATACCACATAGGACTTGTTTAATAAAGTAACAGAAATAGATTAATACAATATCACAGTGTTTATCAAAACAGATAATGCTGACAAGGACGCTAGAGATCGGGAAATCACATCCAAATAAAATCACTGGATGCAGCTTTTACAGCTTGGAAAACGGGAATATTAATCAAAAAACGGATTTGATTCCTCGTGGCCTACATGTTGATTAAGCAGCCATGTTATTAGATAAAAAACTATCTTTGACCTTCTGTCATCATCGGCCACGGGGACTCGCCTTGGGAGGCAATATGTTGTAATTCCCAATATAACAGTTTCGAAATTGACTTTTGAAACTTGACCTTTATATTTTATTCGAGTAGTAGCATACAAGACGAGGAGATGCATAAAGTAAACAATGCTGCTGTTGCAGTTAAATTGTGGGTTTCGCACAGATCGCGACGGTTGCGTTCCACATATACATGCATACATACACACATACATACACACACACACACACACACTAAATGAATAGATAAATAAATAAATAAAAATAAATAATGAATGGTAGCTTACGTTTTTGCTTATGTCCCTACAGCAAACTGTGATTATCTTAACATTGATTTGTATTCTCAGTGGTGACAATTTAGGTATGTCAATTACATTTATTGTAGACAGCCCTTGGCAGATCAATATTTCAAAGCCGGCGTTGTGTAGTTCTGTGCTTGACAAGGCATACTAGACAATTACAAATGCTGAGCGGACATTGGATAAACTTTCCCCCTTCTCCGGCCTATTCGATATCTATGTCCCCCATTGCCCTTTGAAGCCTAATATAGTTCATTCCAAAGTACCAATACAGATTCCCCGAGTTTAAGAGTTGCAAATAAAATTTCAAATAAAATAACTATCTGATAATTCAGTCTCGTGTATTTAACAGGTAATTTGGTCGAAGTAATTAAATTTTGCGGTAGACAGTCGTGATTAATAAAGCACTGTATCTGCACAATCTGCGTCACAGATAGATAGGATGGCAAATTTTGCTTTCGTTTCACTCTTTGGAAAACTTTAGCTTAATTAGCTTTAGAAACCAACAAGGTGCAAAATATGCACGGTTTCTGAGCCCCGCAGGTCATGTGTAGTGATGTTGGTTATCCTCTCAGCTCAACGTTTTCTCAAATGACGTTAGGGATTTAAAGACCTGGGATGCATAGGCAGAGAATGGTTTTACATATCTTAAGTTTATTCCAGATGAATACTTCCTTTTAAACGTGTTAACGCATTACTATTGCAATTTAACATATGTATTAGTTATAACCCACTGTAATAACAGGCTAATAGGTAAAGGCAAGATATGTGGTGCTTGGTAAGATCTCCTTGTAAAAATTATTTGTTAAAAAGTGAAGAAAAAATTCATCTAGATAAAAAAAAAGTAGCGCGAGCACTAATAAAACTGATTATATGATGCAAACTATGTTCATAATTGCATCTGGTCTGCTGAAAGTGCTCTTAACTTAAGGCGCGCCTAGTGCGAGAAAGAGAATTCCTAAGGACTCATGCTTACTGACGATCAATTTAATCTTCATAATAGAATGATGCGTCAGATTAATACCCGTAGGTGTAGAGGTGTCCCCACCACTCTCCAAATAAAGAATCCATCTCATTCGCAATACATGCAAGAGTAAGCAGACAATACCACTCCTTGACATAACATTTACGTACACTGCATATATCAAAATCAAGATCAAGATGAAATATCACCATACAAAACTATTCTCAAATTTGGAAACGTGAGGTAAACCAATTTTATAATTTAATATGTATTGGGAATGAAAAAGTCACAGCCTTTGTTGCCGAGAGAATTACCGTATTTCCATCGTATATCAGTCAAACGGTATTTTGGCTAGTCACCGAGACGCAAACGATGATGTGGGCGTGCAAAAAAATAACGTAATTTCCTCTTTTTGACATTTTTACATCTGAAATGTTTCACCTTATTCAATTTCATCAGTATCTCCTTAATGAAATCAAATGGATTGACTCAATTCGATCAATACTTTACGTAGCTCATATCTTACTTCGTGGCACCGAAAATAGTTTTTGCAATTCTTCGACACAGCGATAGTATTCCAGTAAACAAATCCATCCTTACACCATAAACATTTTCATTCTCTTTGTTCCTTAGCTCCCTAGGAATGTTGATTATTATTATTATTAATTTGCTGACCCTGAGACGGTTTTGAGCATACAGGTAACGCCAACTGTGTAGACTAAACTGTGTAATTCTCTCTCGGAGTATAGCGAAACTTAAATATAACGTTTTTATTATCCGTAGGCCTACAGATCATACGTGAGCACCACGTATCAAATTTTAGATTTAGATATACCCAAATTACTTTGTTTAAACGATATTTCATGACTGCCAATGAAAATGTTTCTATAAGAACTGGTTTTCCTAGCAGCTACGAAAATGGATCTGTTGTTGGAGTTTGATTATTGAATACGTAGTGATCATTTGTCGTTTGATATTATTTACCAAATTTTGTCGTGCATCAGTGGGCATGGACTAGTAAGGTAGGCATGTAAAATTTAGTAAAATATTGCCCTGATGTGATCAGTGCCGTTCCCTGGGTGTGGCATGTAACAGTGTATGAAATTCAAGGAAATTACTAGCCAGACCGCCGGGCAGGTAACTCTGAAAAGTTACCAGCCCGGCCATGTAGTTACCTGCCCTAGTTATGATAACCCCTAGAGTTAAGACAGGTATGCTGAGGGGGTCTAGAATGCATTCTTGGGAGAGTAATTTGGAAATGAAAGGGCAATATCATGCCTTATGCATGGAAATTTAGAAATTGGTTGGAATTTCTACTGAATGATACCTTGTCAGTGTTGGATTAAGAGGGGGTCAGGGGGCTCCTGACGCCCCCCCTTTTAATTTCTGTAAATAAACCTCACCTCTTGAAATAAGACTTTCACTAGTTGAATCATAGTTCTAAACCATACCAAATGGCACCATTCACCATCTAAAATACCAAAAATTTCCNATATCTTACTTCGTGGCACCGAAAATTGTTTTTGCAATTCTTCGACACAGCGATAGTATTCCAGTAAACAAATCCATCCTTACACCATAAACATTTTCATTCTCTTTGTTCCTTAGCTCCCTAGGAATGTTGATTATTATTATTATTAATTTGCTGACCCTGAGACGGTTTTGAGCATACAGGTAACGCCAACTGTGTAGACTAAACTGTGTAATTCTCTCTCGGAGTATAGCGAAACTTAAATATAACGTTTTTATTATCCGTAGGCCTACAGATCATGCGTGAGCACCACGTATCAAATTTTAGATTTAGATATACCCAAATTACTTTGTTTAAACGATATTTCATGACTGCCAATGAAAATGTTTCTATAAGAACTGATTTTCCTAGCAGCTACGAAAATGTTGTTGGAGTTTGATTATTGAATACGTAGTGATCATTTGTCGTTTGATATTATTTACCAAATTTTGTCGTGCATCAGTGGGCATGGACTAGTAAGGTAGGCATGTAAAATTTAGTAAAATATTGCCCTGATGTGATCAGTGCCGTTCCCTGGGTGTGGCATGTAAGACCTACTGGAGTATATAAATAAAATGTCACCCTTTTCTACTTGAGTGTTTCATCATGGAATGGTCTGTCACACATAGTTTTAAGAGGTTCGTATGAGTCCATTCAAAATAGAAGATCCGAGGCCGAGCCTACTAATTCGCTGATGGTCCCCCCGCCTCCAGACGTCTATTTATAAATTATAGATTATAGATTCACAACAAAATATGTATCAGTCTCATATGTGTTACTTTGATTGATAAATTATATGAAAAGAATGCATGGAAAGTTTTCGATGAAAGTCAGAATAGCCTTGAGGCAACTCATTTGACAAGGGCTAGATTAGTCGGTAATTTTTAAACTACATATTACATTGATTAAAATACACGACATATTCTGCGATTTAGTTCGGCAAATGACATCCAAGTGGGCATCAACAGTAAATATATGAAAACTAGAAATGAAATGATATTTGAAATATTTATATCAAAAGGCGAACAAAAGTAGAACACAGCGAAATACAAAAATTGATATAAAGAACACGCATTCTAATTACGTTATAGAACAAATTGATACAAAAGGCACAATCAACATTGGACTTTCAGGAAAATTTATGATATATATAGCTGATAGAATTTAGCTGAGTGCTTCGCCGACTTCACCTTGAAAGATATGCTAAATTTTTGCCATTGTGCCGAGAATCTAATCCAGTAAGGTGATATACTTACCTCCGGATTTAACACTGTGCCAATGGCCGCTGGTGCCCTCTATGGCATCAAACCTATTCCTGGTGATTCTTGGTTACACTGACGTTAACATTATCTTTACTGCTTTCACGCTTAAAACATCATGCGATATAATATTACACAAATCCCCGTGGAGACACACGATGTGTCTTTGAAAAAGATCGATGCAATATATTATTCCCAACAGATTTCTCTACTCTTGAATCAAGTGCACAAAATTGGTGATGGTCAACCTTTAACCAAAAACTGTTTGACAAGCAATCCAATTATACGAGATGTTTCACTTTAATTTCATGAAAACCAGCTAGACGTTGAATGGTTGTGGTCTGTTGCACCAGGTTGCGAGATTTCACACTCAATAATGCGAATGCATCAACACTTTAAGCTTAGTATATGTACTCCCTGGCGTATTGAAGAAAGTTGAGAGCACACGGGGTTACAAGCTCAGCTCGATTTTGATAAGACTCCAGACATGGTGAGAAAAATCAATCGTGCCTTAAAACAATACAGTATAGATGTGTCTTAAAACCCCCTTTACACTGGACGGCATCCTTTCTGCGTCCCTTCTGCGATCAAACGTGTGGTCAGGACGCTCAACGGTCGCCAAAGAAATTAAATCGTGTCTCAGTGTAAAGGCGTCTGCGTCCCTTGTGCGTCCTTTAAACGACCGAATCTTGATTTTTACCTGTGAAACTGCAACGACCTCTGCGTCCACTGAGCGACCTGCCTGCCTCCCCTATGCGTCCCATGTGCAACCTACGGCGTCCACTGCGATCAGTGGCAACCACTCTACTATCTTTCAGCCTCCTGCTAGACCGATGAGCGTTGTTTGGGCGTCCTTCGATATATTCGGACTCTTTTATATTTCATCAGTTCTAACCCAGTCATCCAATTAAAAGCATCTCCAGGAAACGAAACATAATTAAGAAATAACTATTTTTCAAACTATTCTAATGCAAGTTGTGCATGGACTGATAATAAGCCAGATGATCATTGTTGCCTTTATAAGACGGGTGGACAGGCGCTAAAGACGAGAAAGGCTGACTGACACAACACAGAACTTTGAATCCCTTTTCAAAAGACGCATTCTGCAAAAACTGCGACAAGATCTGCAAAATGTTCGTTCTATAATTACCTCCTAAAATCGGTTCAAGAATTTTAGGTAAAAATACCAACTGGAGGCTGGTATGAGACCACTAGTAGCTGTAACCCAAAGATTTCCTGTCTCTGGTGAAAAGTACCCTAGTGCGACCCCGTTTGAAAGTAAAAAAAAAACTTTACTTGCCGGTTAATACTCCTAATCTACAGACCTCCCGTTACTGAATTTTCTCTTGTTGAAAAAAGGTTACCCGAACGCAACATTAGCTCATTATTGTTGGGGATTTTAATATCAATGTGGATAACTCCTATTCTTTCTAGGCGCCAGTCTTTATTCAAATTATACAACATACAGAGATTCCAAATAACACGTCAGCTTCCAAACCCACTGAAGAGGGCATATTCTTGACTTACTGATAACACGAGCGTCAGGTTATCTCCTTGTCTCAGTTAAAGTATTAGATTACATGAACCTTTTTCGGTCAAAATCACTTATTTTACAGACATCTTATTGACAATTTCAGAGCTGTCCTTTAAAGTTTTCCAACTCAGCTAATTATCGACATTCTTTACAAATTTACAATTACATTTTGCTTTACCGCTTTGGAATAGATGGTTCAGTACAAGCTTGATTTTCATATATTATTTTGCTTTGGTGGTGAAAAGTAATGCCATGTAATATACGTTTTAATTCTATCAGCACCATGCGGATTTGCAAAAGCCCATGCGGCCAGTTTATCACTGTTCGATTCCCATGCAAAAAGACACAAGGTGCGTAATTAAAATCACTGTCATACGCAATAAACGTCAGGACTAAAAACATTTGCACTTCGGTGAAGTATGCCATATTAAAAAATGCACATTTATACACTAACTGTATACTAATGTATATAAACATAGAAACGCAATTGTTTGGTGTAGTTTGAGATACATTTGTTCTGAATTTATATGTGTTATGAAACAACTGAACAATCTGAACCATAGTCATGTCACGGTTATGTTCAACAATGTCAAACACTGGTTCAATCCTTGCGAAGATGTTGTCAGCCTATTGTTGTGAACCTAGGCAATTATGTATGTTCCAAAAACATAAACGCTGACTGATGCTTGATCAAGACTTATAATGCGTGGGGCCATTATTCAATCCAATTCATGAATCAAAATAACATCACGTTGGTTATTTTAATGGTCACATTCAAACTTTGCACCGCCAAAGATAATGCATTAGTAGCGCTAATAACACCGATTCAATTTTTAAAATTTAAATTGTGGCATCATGTTTAATAAGCAAAGCTGATAACCAGTTATTCCATTCGATACCGCTTGAAAACGAACTTGGCTGTCCCTGGCTTCAAAATACAATGTATAAGTTTCGTCTTTATAGGAAAGGATCTTGTCCATCATATACAACAGTGTGTACTATTCTATATGTTGTTAAGAAAGTCTGCTAATGTGAAGTACATTTTGCACTCAGTTACTACAATAACAAAAACAACAACAATAATAATAATTATAACAACAACAATTATAATTATATTTAAATTAAATATATTAAATACGGTATTTTAATAATGTAACAAAGTTGCTCAAACCGTAAGATTATGGGCCTATCTGTCTCTTTATAGAATTTTGACTAATGACCATTGATGGAACCATTATTTGTCATGTTTTTACACTGAGCAGTGTACATGCATTTGCAGTTTAATGTTTAATTGTGGTTAAAGAGTGTATAATGTGGTTTTAAACACAGAAAATTGAATGTCTTCTTAAACTAAAATCAGATGCCTCGAGCATGAGAGTAATTCATTGCTCCCAGTTAATATTTTCCGTATCAGCGGGCTATGGTCATATTTTTGAAATTTCGCATTTACTGCCCAGGATTCTATTCACTAATACGCGTTATTTAAAACTGATGTTGACCTTGATTCGCTGCAGTTTTTCGTCACCATACCACATTATACAGTGTACATATCGAAAATCGTTAGTCTAACAATGACCCCGTCAAAAAGGTATTGGCTGACAGAGATATGGCTGATATTCAGTATCACTTAATTGCTGTTGAGCGCTTAATGACCAAAATGCGTAAAGATAATGAAAAATAATAACAATTTATGTCAAATTGAACTGATCCGTTCTAGGAGAAAAGTAGACTACATTAAACGATTAAAAACATTTTTATTACCAACATATTCAGATAAAACATATACAAACATGAAAAGGAACATATGGCGTTGAAAAACGACGGTTTAACACATTTATTACATTGGCTAAATTTCTTACACGTATTATCTGCTTAATTGAAAAAACAGCATCAGGCATTATTTGCTTAATCAGAAAACGACATCAGAAGTTTGTTGCATCAAATCCAAAGCCCCAAAGGTCGTCCAAAATTATCTGTCCAATGAAAAACATCATTTGTAGCAGTGAATCCGAGGCTGCAATATTTTTGCAGTATTGAATCCGAGGCTACAATATTTTTGCAGCACTGAATCCACGTGGTTTTTTATGGATCCACGCTGTCGCATTTATACCATAAGTGCCTATATATTTGGCCTTCCTCGATCCAAAACAATAATTCACCATAGAGCGCTATTCTCAATCACAGCATTGCTCAAGCTGCCCAAAGTTAAATATATATATATCAAACATAACTATACTTTCTTGGCACAAAAACAATCAGCAGGTTCGAAAATAACCATCGTCTTAAGGAACTAAAGACGAAATTGTAATATTAGGCAAACTAGACAAAAATACTACCTTTACTCTTGACTTATGTAAATAATGCTACACTTTGTTCACAGGAAGCGAATGACTCTTGATGGTCCTTGTCAGGGCACCCAAAAAAATCCTAGAAGCGGACCGGTGAAAAAGCCCGTGAAAAGGGCAACCCGAATTCAAAAGAAAGCAAAATATTTGGGATAAAAAAACAAACATCTAGAAAAATTTACTAGCTGAAAGGGGCGGTCAGCGAGCAGATGAAAGAAAAATATAAAAAAAAGACAAGTCAGGCGAACAGCCACGAACAAAACAAACAAACAAACAATAGAGACTGAAGACAATATACCAGGTATACCGAGGATTGAAAGAAGCTCTTGCATCTTGATGCATGAGACTTCGGAACTTTCCTGTTTCATCTACCGTGGTATGCCGTTTTCATCTGTGCTGTTTCAAACCTTTACACTATTCTCTTTGTCCTTCCTCCTCATTATCTACTGTAATGCAACACCTACATAATCTGCGGGGATGTCAATGTCATCACCAGTGGATAATCAACGGGCCCTTGACATGGTCAATAAGGTGGAAAAATGAGTTCTATGTCGGAAGTCTTGGATAAACTGAGCGTTGCAGCGGCATACTTGGCTGCAGCGAAGGCTGGAAAGCCCAATGCTTCAGCAACTTCCACACACAGGTCACCCAGCAAGACATGCGGAGCTTAATCTTCTCATAGTCCCTTTCAGAAGCCCACTACGATTTTGTGGTCTATCAAAACACTTTCATTTTACTTTAACTTTTCATCTTCATATAATCACTTCCATATCAGGTTAAAAAACAGTGTGGCCGAACAAAGACTAGACAAGCAAACTTTTATTACATCACCATATTTTTTTCAAATGGGGATGGTAGAATGGAGAGTTCTACTCGCTGTAAGGCTTATCATTGTTAGGAAAAGAGCGTAGACCTACCTTCCCCTCGCTTAAAAGTAGGGAGTCAGGGTTGGGAAGCACGCCACAGCTCATCTGCAATCCACCGATGCCTTTTCTTATTAGCTTTACTACATAAATTGATTTTCCTATTTTTCAGGCTACCTAAGGCTTCCAAACCTGCGACAAATGGATAAATTACAAAATCATACCTAAATCAGCCTTCTATGCAACAGCATTTTTTCTGAATTAAAATGCAGTGCATCTGGATATGATTATATATCAATATAGATATTAACATTTAATCCATTAAATATGCGGTTGATCAGTAAGATGTCGATGTCAGAATATATATTTAAAACACTTACCGGGGTATGATAAGTTTCAAACAATTGCCTCTATTTTTAATACCATCATGTATTCAAACTGTAATTCCACACACTAGTTGTAACCTCCGTTTTGATGGCGATGATTAAGGAGGAAAAAGGAGATTTATTTAAATTGACAACCAGGTTCACAAAAGAAGCTGAAACATAAATCCAAATACCAAAAGCTCCTGAGGTGAAAAAGTGTACTATTCATTCAGAAATAGTAATCTGAATTGTCATGTCATGTCATGTTTTGAATACTAATTTGTCTTATAACACCAACATGACACGCAATTCTAAAATGTTTGCAAGCTTAAAGATGCATCTTCTTCCATGCTATGTAAATAGGAACTGCAGATATTATACAGATATAGAGTGTGAGAATGCTTTTTTCGACAAATGGTTGAGGTTAAGATTCCCTTTGTCTCATTTGATCAACTGGAGCAGCAAAATTTGAAAATTCAACAGTAAAACACGGGAAGTACATACCGCAGTGCATATGTTACTCTCGTTTTTAAGAGACCATAATCTACGGCCAGTAAAACAAGATACATTGCCTTTGAGAAACGGAACAATAAATTGCAAATTGTCCATATTCCCACAAGATTACGCTTAACTTGAGATTTTTCCATTAAGAAATAACAATATTATCAATATACTTAATTTAGCTCATCGACTTGCTTTTTATCAGGCCGCAGTATATGGATCCGCTCGGGAAATGAACCGAGCAAATCAAGAAACGAAGCACTATCTCAAACATTATTAAAAACCCTATATGCCACACGACACCGGCACTAAAGAAGACATTCATGTATATCGATAAAACTTCATCTTTGATATAATCTTAGAGTCGTGATAGGGTTTACTTTAAAAAAGAAATTCCAATAAAGCCGAATGGCTTCAATCAAGCTTACAAAATTCTCCGCTGATAATTCTGCATGCCTTCACTTGATAATTGATAAACAAAAATTCATCAGAGACCCACCGCAGATCGTGAGTGCAATGTTCGAAAATCAACGGCTTAGCCCTCAATTTAACTGAGGGGCCATTCAGAATAGAAGATCCGGGTATCAGATGGTCCAAGACTCAACAATGGCGGACCCTACATGAAAGGAAGACCGCTTAATCCTGTAATGGTCTCTCCGTCTCTCACACGCCTCCCTACGCATCATCCCTGCAGGGGCACAGTAATTTACTCTTGGCTCCATTCTACCAGACGCGTGGGGAGGCGTGTGAGAGGCGGAGAGACCGTTGCAGGATTAAGCAGTCTTCCTGTCATGTAGGGTCCGCCATATTTGAGCCTTGGACCAGTTGATACTCGGATCTTCTATTCTGAATGGTCCCTGACAGTCATATCAAGGGACATTATCTGTCCTCTCCTTATCCAATTGAGTTCAAAAATAAAGCATGCGCAAAGCATGTGAATCTACATTTACTGGAGGATAGATGAAGTCAGAAACACGGAATATAACAATCATTTCTCCCATGTGGAAGAACTGTGTCTTCGCGGAATAGTGAAATATGAAGATCCATGGCCGTCCCTATTACGTTAAAGCCTTGCTAAAGGTGATGTCACACGTAAAAGAATACGCATGAGTATCGTATGTAAAACCGATTATTAGCACAACATTGAGGGTATGAAATCTCCCTTTTTTCAGCGTATGAGAAAGAACAAAAAAGAAGCATAGAAATAGTGTATTACAAGTACCGTATATAAGCGTATGATTAACACATATACATGTGCGTTTTAGTAATGGGTAGCGTGCTTCCGTTTTGTTGATAATTATGAAGTAAGAACTGGATCAAATCCAACTGGTAGTAGTAAATATCTACATCTATCCTCTTCATCTGGGGCGATTATGATGAAAATGTGCAAATTGAACTCTTGTTTTATCACAAATGATAAAACGCAAAGAGTGCGTTTGCCATACGGTAATCATGCGTTATGCGTTAGGTAAACGCAAAATGCGTTCGCCATATACTAATATACGCAAAGGTTATGTAAATATACGGCAGACAGACGTTAACATACGTTATTTAATCGTTTGAGACGTGCGTTGCCATACGGTAATCATGCGTTAACATGTGTTATCCATATAATTTTTTTATTATTATTCAGTAGCAAATAAATATATAATCTTACAGTTTTTGACTTATGAATCGCACACAAACACACACACACACACACACACACATTTACATACTTGGACTCTCTTTCTCTCTCAGTAAAAAAAAGGTTGTACAGTTACAGTATTGCATAAACGGGTATAAAGTAGTGATTGACAGTTCATGTTGTTAACCTTACAATTGAAATTCTAAGAGGTATATCATCAGCTTGTTGCTTGTCAATGCGTTCGCCATATAATTTTTTTATTCAGTAGCAACATGCGTTCGCCATATAATAATGTACGCAAAGGTTATGTAAATGATACGGCAGACAGACGTTAACATACGTTACTTAATCGTTAGAGACATGTCCCATACGATACTAGTTCGTCGATACTACGCTGCATAAATGCAATCCATACGCTGCGTGTATCAAACCGCAGCATTAGAAGCTTACCTTTATACGGAATACAGTCTCACATTGTTGTTAACAATACTTTAAAAAAAGTTCATTTTTTCGATTAAATAATACTAATATAGTTGACTTCCAAGTGGATCAGATCAAGGCGGCGTCATAAAAGAGCTACTGTTTCGGTCATCGTTACGTTTCTCGTAATTCTAACTTCATTCTACCTTGTGCCTAGCGTATCCCTAACGTATTCCAAACGCAGGTATACATTGAAAAAATTTAACATCTCCCTTTGTGTTAATACAAACGTACACCAACGTTTACCTGCATACTCAAAACGTAAGTCTAAAGAATCACTTACGTTCGGCTGCGTATGTGTAAATTTTCTCATACCTTGGTGCTATACGCTATATAGTGTGGCAGGGCCTTAAAGGCGGGCCAAAATATTCGGCGTGCGTACAAAATATACGTCTTTGCAAAAATAAGAAAGTTTCGCCAGTTGTTTTAGAAATAGGACTTAAGAAAAAAGACACTGGTTTTCTTTTTTCTCTTTAAGTTAACGGAAAATGACTTGAAATCCGTGGACTTAACTTACAAAATGATTTATTGCGTTTTCTTTTTTTTATTTTATAATCTTACAAAAATTTTATTCAACCTACTATCTATTTCCAATTCTTTACCTTAACGTGACGCTAAAAGTTGCCCGATTTTTACCCCTCGTTTGTATCATACACACTTCTGCTCAATTATTGGAAATTATAAAAGCTAGCGACAGATATTAGGCAACAAAACTGACATAAAAGTGTACATTAACTCACCCGTATTGACAACATTCCTTCTTGCTGAAGGTCCACCTGCGCCCGCACTGTCTATTCACACATTACATTCTTTTCTGTAGTACTGTTCATCTGCCGACGGTTTCTGTACACTGAAAAAGGAGTTTGAAAGTGATGATCGTGTAACCTCCATCTAAATAGATGTCTGAGAACATGCAAAAAGGAAATATTTACCTACATTGCCTGACACCAACAGTGACGTTCACTTTAGCTGAGCACGATTTTGAAAGAGAGCTTGGCAAGACACGCCAAATTCATTTTCTACATGTTATTGTGCCAAAGCCTCCCTTTAGATAAATTCTCTCTTCCTTCACATTCGATCATCGCATGAATACATACTGTCTTTCTTTGTTGCATTACACTTTGGTTTTATACCATTTGGTTACTTGAAAGCCTCAACCAACACTTGACTTGTACATGTAAGTAGTCATTCGAAATTGTGTAACTTTAAATCTGTTTTATCCGAAAAAACAGGACAAAGACTTTTAATCAACGACCGCCAGGAAGGGGTCACTATGGAGATGCGCAGAATGTTACAGCATAGTTACAAGTAGGCCTACCTTTTGAAAGGCTGATTACCGTCTTTTGTCAAAATGACAGCGTATTTAGACATAAAATTGCTTGTCGACACTGAACAAATAGCTGTGACTACGACCATCAAATAATGCGGAGGTATTGTGTAGAGGAAGACCAAGTATATGCTCACCTCCTCTGGCAAGGAAACAACTTCACTGTTCCCCTTTTTGCCTCTATGTTCCCCGCTTCCTGAAGCCTTTGTCATTTACATAATCTCGACGAAGATCTGTTTGGGATCAGATTACAACAAAAGGTTATATATGTGCTACTGTTATCTGTTACTGTACTGTTGCAGTCAGCTGTATGACTGCGTTACATGACAGCGAAAATATTACCCGTGGACAGGTGGTTTAATTAACATAATAACAACATTTTCGAAAAATTGGGCAAAATGGGGAATATAACTGTCTTTAGTTTAAGGTTTGATGTGTTTCAGTACAATTATCAGATAATGTAAAAACCCTGCATGTGCATGCACCATGTGCAATGAAAGGCATAATGCTTTATCTGTATCTGAAAAGACAAAAACACGATAAAACATACATCTTTATTATCTCGTTTGAAGCTGTTTTATGTCAAATGAATAAATAAATGATTCATTCACGATGTGGCATTAAATTTGTTCCAAATGCTAGTAGATATGTTTACGTGAAGCATTATTTTAATCTTTGTGAATGACAAAGAGAGAGGCCATTTACATCTTGTAATGCAAAACAATAGACCCACAATTGCTGCATGTATACATGTACAGATGAGAGACAGCATCTAATTTTAAAAGCCGAGTTGGTAGCAGCACAAGGATAATGGCTCAAAACTTAAATGGAAATCATCCAGGATAGCTCAAACGAAAGTCTCGCGACTTGGCGTTAAATCCAGCGAGAAACCGAAAACGATTTTAATACCCCCAAAACTTGTCTGTTACATAAACCGAGTAATACAGGACTTGCATTAAAAATGTATTTTAAAGTGTAATCACATAATCTTTCTAAAGTGGATCCTGTTCAGCACGTAGCCAGGCTGTCGGATGACGGCAGCTTCTATACTACTTTACGGTTTTAGACGTACAAACATGTTTCGTCATAAAACATCCATCATTAAGTTTTTGCATTTTGTTGGTGTCCGGTTACTTGCTTAACACCTTATACTAGAAATTAAGATTGCCATAATGTGTCTGCACCTAACTTGCGTCTAAAGATTGAATCTCAATATCTTAGTGTTCGGGTTATTTGTTGACGTCATGGAATCAGACTGTTTTTGGCGGATTTGCAAGATAATTCGTTTTCTATTTTAATGTTACAATTCTCATGTCTAAACTAATAACAGACTAATTAAATCTGGTTTTCTCATCGGGACTTCAGTTTTTATAGTGACATTTAGTAGCCTACATTTCTTTAAACTCCTACTACTATATGTAGCACGGGTATCACGACACAAAAACAAGCATGACAAAATATCTCTTCTGAAAACGTTAATCTTGAATGCTGAATGACCTGCACCTTAATTTCTAATATGAATATCTGTAAATCGGTAGTTGATCTGTTATATAAGTGTTTGTTTGAAAAATTGCATAAATTTAACTGCAATTAAATATTCGATATTTCTGTTCCGTGGACACAGGTGTGAAATTAACCAAAACTAACGGATAGCAAAATCCCAATGCCATTATCATCGCTTTGGAAAATAACCCGCTGCTGTAAGCTAATCACACTCACTACCTGTTGTCCAATATTTAATACCAAATCTACCAGCATGCGGTCAGCAAATAATGTAATTATAATAATAGTAATAATGACGATAATTATAATAATATTTCAACTGTAATTGACCAACTGAAAAGTTCCCGGAGATACATTCTTATGTTCTTGCTTGTTATTACTACCGAACCTTGACTGGGGCACCATAGTGACCAAATAAAGGCAACTGCCTACCTGCAACCAGAAACAGGGAATGCCAATTTAACGTGCCTGTTTCAGGAAAATTGACAGCGAGTTTGGCTGGCATGAGCTGCTCGTCGTGACATATCCCTGCTGAGCCGAATAAATCAATTTGTTCTTTTGGATCAGGGATTTTTTTACAGTTAGAACGAAACCTAAGAAATCAACTCAACCTAATTCAAAGTGACGCATCTGGGTTGTTATACAAGATATATGCTTCTAAGTCCTAAAAAATACCTAAGCGTACACGCAACTGCGTGGGTGATATTAAGTCAGTAACCAGTTACAAAGACCCAAAGCTGTTTACACACTCAAAGAAATCCTTGAATAAACTCATCCACTATCAAGTCACACTTTGTTGGTTACAGACTGCATTGCAATTCTAATTTCATGCCACATGTATTCCTGTTCTCTTACACACTGGTAACAGTCACTAAACAGTAATGCACACACCACAAGTGATCTTATCCATTTGATGTACCTTGGTATGTGATTTGTGGTAAAGCTGTAGCCGCACATGGAGGGTCACCACTTTGCCATTAATTTAGAAATTATCTCGTGAATGTGCTTGTTTCTTATTACCCCATTTAATTAATTTTGAATGTCACCCTCTGCCCAAATATCTAGTTATGCCAGCTTTCATCAAGGGTCCACCTTAATCCCTTCTACAGGCGACTCTTAAATATGGTTGATACATGTAGTCCACAGCCAGTCGAACAATCTTCCATGGCAAGTTTTAGTTCTTTAAAAAATTTGTTCATACCAGTATCTGTGAAAAAGGCAGCAAGCATTTTTAGTAGGTTCAATCCTAATGCAAGATGTCAGAGATGCAATCCTCGTTGACACATTTAATGGTTATTTCTCTTTGCCTCCCATAAATAAACAACTTGTCCATCGTATTTTGACAATTGCCATATGATATATTATAGCTCATATTGAGATTTATTTATGACAAAGTAGGTAGTGTTGGTATATAATTTGCTTACATTTCAGGAAATCTTCATTATCGATACATTTGGTGATGTGTTGCTGACAATTACTATAACATAGTTTGAGATATTGCACAAAATTCCAGATTTTTGCTTTCTAATATTATCTTAATTCACCCATGTTGTACATGTTGGACACCTTGGAAGCAAATACAGTCAGGGAATCTATAGCATAGGAAAAAAACGTCTGAGCCTCGTTACAAAACAAGGTGACACAGACAACTTGGGCGTGTTAGAGACTGTAAATACTCATGCCGTAAATTACATTTTATGGTAATAAATACATGTAGGCCGAGAGGGTTTTCTTTTAAGAAAGTTTAAGGTAATTGGTAGTGAAGATTTTCGAAATAGATCAGAAGTCTTCAGAGGCCTGCCATGCCAAAAACTTTATTAAGCTAAATTCAACGAATCTACAATTGTGCTCCCATTGAGAATTCCTTTTGCCTCGCTTTAGCGAGAAAAAAAGAAAATGTCAATCAAAACGCTAAAATCGAAGATAAAATGTTATATCGATTACTTGTCGCCCAAGCAAAAGTTTTTTATATGCATTATTAATATAGATTACCTGATAGTGACTTTTCTGTCAGCCAGCAGACATCAGCATTTTCCTTTTCCTTCAGATGAACCCATCGCGAATGGTAGTCCAAACAAAGACTGAGCCACCTCCGCGAGAAACAGTTTTCACCACACAGTATTCAGCAAACCTCTCACGGGTTTGGTATCGAACACAGAATCTGCCATCCACACGATGAAAACGGAATCTCAATAAATCAGAAAACCAGACATGCATGGCGCAGCTGACAGAAGTGAAGTTGACGGGTCCATTCTAAGTGGCGGTACTTCCTCTATTGGACCAAACGGGATTTCTAACGAGTACCCTCTGATTTCAGACCACGATTCAAGACTCACATGTTGACTGCTCCCCTGGAAGGCAGTTCCCATCTGTCCCTCGGAGAAGATGCAGATGAGGTTCTCTTTCAATGCTCTTTCATCGACATATCTGATATAGTGTACTTTGCTCCCTGGATGCAATCTAACAAGGAGAACCAGTGCTGAGGCCTGGTCGCACGTTTTCTGTAGTGCGATGTCGTTAGATTCTCTTCCAGACGGTCCCTTGAGCCATTCCAAGGTGAACCGCAGTGTCCTTTTGTTTGTGTCTAGCTTGCCTCATCTACGCAATGTACCAAACTTTACGTTTGGCTACAAGAGGCGGCATTATTACCTTCAATTGTGCTGGGCAAATTTTGATTTGTAACTGCAAACGCCAGTGATTAGGACATCAATATGAGTGTGTTTTTGATAAGTTGCTTCTAAAACTTTATTTTTTTTACCGACGTCCGACTGTTCATTGGGTTTAAAATATCGGAATAAAATAAACACGAAAACTGTCAAGTTTTACGGTTCTCATACGTCACATGACTGCATTATTATAACTCAAAGGTCAACTAAGCCTAGGTTAACGATTGGTTCATTTTCACCATTTTTGTTAGCCAATCGGCGGGAGAACCAGTGGGCTATGTAAGAAGTAATTCTTTCGCCACTGAAGTATGGCTGAGGTTATTAGTGACTGGTAGACAAAAAGATAATACATGTATGTAAAAGGGTCAGCCCGGTCGTACGAACGTTTAGATACTGTAAATGACCGCTTAGTTTTCAGTCTTAAAAATTATTGCTCCGACTACGACTGTAACACGGGGGGATTGTTTCAAAACGGAGCGCAAGTTGAGACTGAACTGCAAGCAATCATGCATGTGTCCGAAGTGCTGGACTTTGGTAAAAAATACATCCAGATTATTTTGCCCTTGACCGACGAGAACAGACAGAGTGGGAAAGCGCCCCCCCCCCCCCAAAAAAAAAAAAAGAAAGTCTTCGCTGTTTTAATGCTGCACGTACGTGCTTAATATGACTCATGGGTCTCTATCAAAAAAAAAAAAATGCGAGTGTTTCATTATTTGTAGATAACTTTGTAGTGTTTCATGAAAATCTTCAAAGTTTATATAGACATGTTGAGAATATGTTTCATTGCACCTTCACAAAAAGGTCCAATGCCCTTACACTACAGTGTCCACAGGCAGAAGGTTTCTGTTGTATTGTGAATTTCTTTTATTAATGTTAGCCTGGAATTATAACCTTTAACTGTCATTTGTTTTGGATAACAAGCCTATTAATGGGAATCCATTAAGGTATTAAATGTAAGCTCTGGATTATTATTATATTAAGAACTAATTGTTTCTATTAGGAAAGTCAAAGTGTTGTTGGTGAAAAAATATTGGTGAAATCACTTTGTATCAATAAAATAAATATCTTCATATAGGTCTTCTTGTTTTTTCAGAAAGTTTTTTGTTCGATTCGTTTGCATGAAGTATATCATGTATTTTAGAAAAATGAAACACTTCATTGAATAAGAATCGCTGGTTTTACCGTTTTGAGATATGGCTTAGTAAGTTAAAATAAGTGTTAACGTTGTCAAAATGATTTTAAATAGTGACAAAAAGTCATTATTTTGCATTTTTGTATTTCCCCCATCCGACCCTTGATGAAAATAAAAATTGTGCGATAAACAAGTAATTAAAAACACCTAACCGTTAATCTTTCATTCCGCTCAGATTCACTACACACAGGATATACAACTCTAGTCAATTATTGTGCATTACTCAAGGAATTTCTTCCACTTTCGTAAATTGGAAATCGTTTATTTGACATTGATAAAGTCAGCTGTATTAAATATTTTGTGAAAATATTCACAGTGTAATTAAAATTGATGATAATATCTCTAATTTTCAAAATAGTCCTTTATTTCAACCAAGAGTGATTTATCTGCCAGAAACCTAACCGTTATAATTAATATCAACAAATGCATTGACATTTGTTTCAAAATGATTTAACTTGTAGATAGCCTGTAATATAAGTGTGATTCTTATATTTGTCTATTGCTTTATTTATAATATTTTGTTTAATTCCAGTGGCGGATTTAGGGGAGTGTCGGGGGGTTCCTGACCCCTCCCCCCTTCGATTTCTGTAAAAAATCACACCAATGGTCCCCTTGAAATTAGAATTTTGACTAGCTGAATCATATAGTTCTAAACCCTACCAAATGGCACCGTTCGCCCTCTAAAATGCGTAAGGTGTAATAAATCTGGCCAATACCGTTACGAGGTTTTCAGCTTCGTAACTGTTGATGAAAGGAGTCAGTTCTCGGAATATATTTTATTTCTGAAGTGCAGCTTACAAGATTTATAAGTGCTAACTTCAACCCTTTAAGTCACTACTCTCACGCGTTGCTGATCCTCTGCTTTAGCACTTGAGCTTTTTGGAACTTAACTAGCTTTACAATGAATTTCACATATATTTATATTATAATAAATAGTGTACGTGTGCAAATACATAAGTACCGTGTGCATTTTACCATATATGGTCAGAATTACTTAACTTATTGAACAATGCTGATTGCATGGACAATACGTGAAATCATCAAACCTTGATGCTGGATGACATGAGATTGGACAGACCATTTACAACATGCAGCTAATATCTTTACCTTACATGTATTATGTATAATGTGATGCAGGAGGCAGGTCATTGTTTTTACTTAGGTATCAATGTCCAAATTTCCATAACTAATTGTCACACCTCAAAAATGAAACATGACTTCACAAGTTAAATTCAAAGACGATCATCCGGTGCATAATACAGTGCATAGGGTCAGATAGTACTCGGTATATCAAAGAGGGGTTTTCTAATTCAAAATTTTCATTTTAAACGTTATGTTACCCCGTGACAATACTCTTTTGGAATGATAAATATAACGTGTTAAAAAAAACTACCCTACTCAAAATTCTAATTACCAACTGGACAAATCATGCGATGCAGAATCTCGAAAAACGACATCCAAGAGACTAAAGTTTAATTCTGATATAATGTTTTTGTTCGAATGCTACATAGTTGTTATAAAGGCAGTTGGGCCATATCTTTTCTGTGATAGAGCCAATACACTGTATTGCGTGGGAATTTCTTAAAATAATTATAATTAATTATTTTTGGGGAAATTGAAATAAAGGGTAATCCGTTTTTGCCCTATCTATCCGATGTAAGTGATACGGTCCAAATCCACCGCAGAGCGTACTGACACTGCTTATCACACGGTAAACATTGCTTTATGGGACTGTTTATGGTATGCGTTACTCTATAAATGCCTTTTGTCTATTCAGGTAGTCTTTTCAGTATACCGAAAAGATCGATATTTATTTGGTACGTCCCATTCCATGAACTGTCTATTTGAATAAATAAAATGTTTTCAAAAATCGTTATCCCATTCCATGAAGGGTCTCTCGCCAGGTGCTCAGGGCCGATAACACTGTGAAACTGAACCCGGTACATTACTGAACTACACGTAGGCCTACATGTACCTCTACAGGTCAAAATATCTGAACTGTGCATTATCTACTAAAAACTTTTCCGTGTCCGTCTTTGTTTCACAATTACAGGAGTTGTTGGATCATTAACCAGACATCTTCAAAAGCCAAGGAAAAGCTGCTAGTCGTGTTTGACTAACAGGTAATTAGTAAGCGATAATAGGATAAACACTCGATCCCTTTCATTTCCTATTCTGGAAACCCGTCTACAGACCAACACTGGTTTGCGAGTCAATATGTCCTTGCTGCTGTGAATACATCATCAATGAAATGAAATGAAGAACATTTACCTGATGCCTAGGTTGCATTTGATGCGTGTGATAACGTGCACTGCCTATATGTCTTCTCTCGTACAGCGAATTCATACAAAGTCTTACGGATTGACGACCTCCGTAGTCTCTATTTTTTTGTCATGCCGAAATATAAATGTATAAATGTTTTAAATCGTAAGCTCGTAGGCCGGAGCAATATTGTAGATGGTAGCCTATTTGAAGTTCTGCGTTTCCTTATTCTGGCCACGTGGGTGCTAAAAACGTGCGGGGCTGCATCGACAGCTTACCATTCTTCTGCAAGGAATTTGCAAGGAGGGTGTACCTCAATTACACTGAGACTGAAAGGACACGTTATTAGGCTAGACGCTACGGGCCTGAAAACTTTTACCTATATCCTCGGCAATCCATACTCAGTTTGACACTTTTTTTATGATAGACAAATGTATGACGGTCTATTTCTGGGCGGTTGTCCTATAAAACCAATGGGCCATGACAGAGGGCGGTAAAGAGGGCCGTGATAAAGGGCGGTAAAGTCAGCGAAAGGTAGGAAAAACGTTCATTTTAGCCATGTTGTCATATTTGATTGGTAATAGGCCTAATTAATCCCAAAAATCTATGAATCAGCCAACAGTGTTACTTTCCATAAGATAATTAATTTTGAAGGTTAAGGAACAAACAATCATTCCATAATCATAATTGAAACATAGTCTACTTTTCTATACTATGGTGGTCTTTAGGCGATTATATTTCTCTATATAGGCCTATTGCACTGAGAATAAGACAATTTGCCATGTCACCTTGACGCATGCGCAGTAGGAAGTTAGAAAGTAAATGGCGGTCGCGGTTGCTTTGAACAGGGGGTGGAAACGCATTACTTATATGATTATGACGAGCCTAACCGTCAGTACCGGATATAAGTTTGTGACCTTGAGGGGCAATTAAGCTTGGTCTTTGAGGCACGCATGAAAAGTAGTAGATCTACCACACCTGGGTCTTTTGATTTTGACAACTGTTCACTCGTCAACGAGGCGCTTGTTCAAGACAACAGACTGATATCTACTAGTACTACCAGTGGCTTCATTAGTAACGTTCCCACAATAGGCCTACATGGTTTTCTGTCTGTGCGTACATACCCTGAATTTGGTTAGCCTCACTGACGAGAACAATGGACGTTTCTCACCCCTCTCTAGGATTAGGCCTACCCCTGCTTTGAAAAATGTGTTTGTCGATTTTGTGCAACAACAAGACGAAGAAGATGAAGAAGCTATACACACGACAGATATGAGTGCAAGCGATGCGTCAAGGTATCAGAATCTCCTCCGAGCGCAGCCGAGGCTTTGAAAGTAACACGCTCGCGCTGCCAGTAATTACGCCGCGGGGTATCCAGGGCACAGACCGTGATCACAAGATACCGAAAATAGATTTTTAGATTTTTAGAAAATAGATTTTCCATGTGAACGGAGCCTTAAAGTCTTGTACAAGGGCGGGTTTTGAATTGAACAGTGGAATCAAATCATACAAGAGTGAAAGAAATCTCACACCGTTGATTAGACCCTGTGACTACTGCATCTGTGGCAAGACGTAGGCCTACTTCAAGTTCTAAAATTGAATCTATTGATTGGTCAGTGTGCAAAAGTCAAAATGTAAATCGGTGTAGATACGTACACTATACTGTATCTACTTATAAGTAGGCTATAGGCTACAGCAAACGGGTCTAAAATCATTCTTGATGTAGGCCTACATATAGCTGGGGCATAAAATGGCAAGTCTAATTTATGTCTATTACAGAAAAAGACATCTAACTGCCGCTCAGAAAAGCACATTGAAAAATGTAACATGTATGATGAAATGTCTGGAAATGGCAAGTGTTGACATTACTCTTGAATTAGACTCAGGGAAAGCTTTCGACTCGACATTTTGCATAATCCATGTTGCAAACGTTAGGTCGTTGTAAGATTGACAACCCAACTGGATGAATAAAAAATACATTACAGAAAGTCTATTGTATTTCACAAGCAGGCCCCGAAGCTCACTCTCGACCACTCCAGCACGATTGCTTCGAAATATGGGGCTTTGGAGAAACCCTGCATGCAGCTAATATAATAAATGCATGCATATTAACCCAGTAAACGTTGAGGACATTCATCCTTCATCCGTGATTTACTTTCTATCTCCTCTTATTGTCGAAAAAAGAAGAAAATATCTAGTAAAACACCGTCAGGTAAAGCCCTATATTTTCAATAACACAACATATAAGTTAAGTATTACCCCCGGCATACCCTCTGATATCACAGGGGCCTCTGAAATAGAACATAAATCGAAGAATACAATCATATTTAGCAGACTACCGGTGGACCTTGTGGTCAGAGAGTAGGCCTACCCATGACGGTGATTCGTATGGCCATTGCAAAAATTAAAAAATAAAAATTCTTCATCATTTTTGGCATTGCACCACTTACACTGTATGCCTTTATGGAGGTTGTAGAAACTAAACTAGCTTAAGAAGTCATAGATGAATCTGAAGGGATGGAGGTGTGCTGCTGTACAACATGATGCCGAGAGTTTTGGAGCAAGCCGCAGTAGACAACAGTGACATTATCGAAAAAAACACTCGATGGACACAGAACAAAACATATATGCTACTTCCTCCATTATTTATCAAAGACTGCACTATGGACCTAACCCCAAAAATGTCCAAATGTTCATGTATATCTCACATGGGCGGTATCAGATAGTAATGAAGATATCGATAAAGATGAAAATAGTAATATTTTGCATATATTGCAATGGCTTAAATGACATACATGAATGTATTCATGTTGTTCATTGAATAGTTATCCACTGTATAAGTCAAGTACTCTAAAAAACTACAATATCTGTTTTTAACTCGTGTTAAAATTTTTGAAATGCAGCATAACGGCATTTATTGGTTTCACAAGTGTGAGTTTATATAAGAAATATGAATATATGACTTGATAGAAATGGCAAATTTGGTTGATATAAATATTCAAATTTGTATATCATTATGAACTATCAAACCGAGTATAGAATGCTGAGGGAATAAAATTTACTTTATATGCCTCCTTCTAAGATCAGCGTCTAGTCTATATGATCACTTCTCAACTCACAAACCAATTTTCCCGACGTCGACCTGACCCTAAAGCCGTGTCGGATAAACGGCAAGGCACTCGTACAAAATGTTACCATACACGCCGTAGCCCATCGGCACTTTGTCTACGATGTAAAAAATCACACGGAAAATCGTATACGTTATCATTGAGCGTCGCCCGTGGCAAATGTAACATAGGCATAAATGTATAAGGCAATTGAATGCACAGACCTTTATCCCGAATGACTGAACGTCACAGTATTAATTTCAAAATAAGACACCGAGCAGTTTTGAAACCACCACTTTGAGAAGAAACATGCCCTTCGTATTTGACAAAACAACTGGATATATCTAATTACAAGTTGGAAGATGTTTCTGATTAATTCTGTCCCCCGTGACAACTTTACATGCACTGGGAAGGACGGTAATAGCCTGTTGGGAACCATTACAGAGAAGAGCTGATTTCGATAATAGGGCAGAGATACCATCAACTAACATTATGATGATAGATAATGTTGACGTCAATACCCACAGTCTTATTAGGACGCTCCAACAAACGCTGCCCTTAATTAAGGAAGGTTAACATATGTCATTTGCAATTAAAACAAAACCTCCTCACGCAATATATGGTTGAAAACAAAATTTAATTTGCCTATCGTCATGTGCACGTGTACTACATGTGCACCACGACTAATATTGATAATGTTGAAAACACTTTATGTTACAGAAATCTATACTGTATATTTCGCATTCATCGTTAGACATTTTCCTTGGCCTTCATCTAGCGCTTTTTAAAGTGCCCTTTTCGCTTATTCTTGAAGTGAAGACTAAAGCCTCTCTTACAACCCGTCGTGCGTGCTTAGAGATCGTGCGTCCTCGGAGTTCTTGTCAGACGTAGCGTTGTCGCAGGATGAAAATTAAATCGCAACAGACGAAGTAGTAAGTACTTTATGAGTAGGTGTGTTGTGCTCTAAACGTGGGGCCTTTTTTTGGAAGTAGGAAGAAGTAAGGAGCACGTACGATCTGTACTTGTGTCGCACACAGTGAGTGAGATAATCATACGTGTATTGCAAGCGAAGCGTACGATTTCAGAAATCGTACTTACGAAGTAAGAGAAACGTAATAAGCACGGAAGTGGAACGCACGGATAATCAAAATGAAATAAAAGGGAGCACCGAGTCTCTTCATCATTTACTGTTTTAGCTACCAAAATGGCACTTCCAAGAAGGATGCGCCATCGACTTCTACAGCTGCTAATGCTAGAGGAGGCCGAAGATCGTGACGCAATTCTGGCAGTGGTTGCCCGGGATCGCCTGCACTTTTATCGTGCAGGGCACGTGCGTCGTCTTAGTGTGACGCACTTCACAAGTATGGTAGTAGTACTCGCCACGCACTTTGGAAGTAAGATAAACGCACGGAGGAAATGCGCTCACCCCCCTTTTTGTTAACACGTACATTGAAAGCAAGTTGAACGTACGAGTCTCTTGCGTGGTAAGTACGTCTTCGTGGTAAAATACCCCGGAATTTCTGCATGCTTTTCCTGCGTTACACGCACGCCTAGCGCACTTACTCAGTACTTTTGTCTTGCGTGCTACGAGCGTGCTCCAGGCGTTCAGACAGGTCGTAGCGAAAAACTGGCCGGCCAGTTTTCGGGCTGCGTGCTTTGCGTCGTGTTTGCGTCCACCAAAAACAGTACGTTCCACGTGCGTGTATCTTACTACTTGGCCAATTTTTTGCACGCAAACCGCTCGTAGAAGCACGCACGACCGGTTGTAAGAGTAGCTTTAAACAAATTCAAACCAAATCTATGAACTTTACGTATTGCATATTATAGTCATCTATGAGATTTTTCAAAACATTAAATATTTTTGCGCATTAAATATTTTCAGTAAGGCAAATATGATTATAATATAAGTGTCGATTCAACTATGATGAATAAGATGCACATTCAAATACACTTACTCTCAGTGAATTGGTAAATATTAAAGCTTTGTCTATCTTCCAAGCAGGAACAACAATTGTGATCACATTGCAGCTGCTGAGACGTCCGTGAAACCACCATAAGTTCGAATGCTATCTTGACTGTCAAGTTTTCGAAGTAAATCAGTATTGTTTTAATAGATGTTCTCGCTTTTGTTCACGTTACCGGTGCAAATATCTTAAGGGTCGGAATACTTGAAGGAAAAAAAAGTGACGCTATATACACCGGAGGTAAAAATAAAACTACAGTACATAGGATATAACCACTTTTGAATTGTTCTCAAACACATGATCATATCAAAAATATGCGGGGGATAGCAGATTAGAACTAAAGAAAATGAGATTTCTGGAAAATGTGTTAATTATTTTTGATGAAGATCGGTTGACTGGCTGGTCGAGAAAAAACACTGATCAAATTGACTGACATGTACAGCACCAGCATGTGTGTTAAGGGACCGTCAGTAGTCCACACATTTTTCATTTGATAATACATCGTACAATCCATCGTGCAATACAGTCGGAAAATTGTCCAACTTGTGAACACTAAAGTTCCAGATTCCCATTCATAAAATAAGTAAAATATTATTGTTTTTCTCAGATGGCGTATCAAATTTCGGTGCTAAATTAAACTCTAGTTTGAAAAAGAGGCCAATACACGAACAGTACATTTCCTGATTCCGACAAATCACAACCATTCAAAATAGATACCTCAGATTCTTCTGTTGCATCTGATTTTAGTGCAACTCATAAGTCAAATCACCATACAAATCTGTTACTGATTATAGAAAGTTTCAATATAAACATCATAAGCATCTGCACATCTATGTCCAAGAGAGAAAGAAATCTAAAGAGAGAGAGAAAGAGAGAGAGAATTGCTTTCATTCATTTATGTGCAAACAAAGATGAATTTTGTATTGTACGATCATTTTGTGCCTGCTAGTCTAACCTTTCAGTTGTTGACGTTGTATATTCGGAAACCAAGCAGAGACCGGTCTATTTTAACGTGACCGTTTGAAACTTCAGGCAGCTGGTTGATGCAGTCGGTAAATCAATTATACGTAGACCGAAGTATAATAACACGTGCTTTTAACATACACGCACCCAACCTCAGTCCATGAACCAAACAAGATAGATAAATAAATGAAATAGAATTAGATGAAATAAAATAAATATAATAAAATGAAATCTTTATAAAACCATGTATGATAACGCGATATAAAAATTAGGATAAAATATTCAAAGACTATCAAAGGAAAACATTAAAATTTGGCCTTATGAATTATCTATCATCTGAATTAAGAGTCCAGAATGGTTACCAATCCAAATTTTTGATTTTGATCTAAAATCTTGAACAATAAGTCTAATTTGCAGACAGGTTTTTCCGGCGTTATCTTGAAAATTCAAGTACGTATCCACCCGCTGATCAATGTGACAAAAGTTATGTTTCAGCGCTGTAAAGTCTTTTGGTTACACTGCGAAAAGGTCCAATTTTTCTTATTTCCAAACGTTTTGTAAAGATTAGTTTACTTCATAAAATAACATTTGAAGATTTTTACATGTGCCCTGATTATAAGTTTACTGAGTGAAATTTAACATGTAGATGTGAAAATGAACAAACATAGTTAATATAGTGATACATCATGTATTAAAACGGAGCTACTATATGTTTTCTTTTATTATTAAAATAAAAACTATAAATGAGATAGTAAAGATGATGTAGGCTGGGGTGGATGGGGGCGAGCAATTGCCCCCATACAGAGATTTTAGAAAAATATATTTCGATGTTCATTATGTATAAGCCCTTCATTAAACAAGTTAGAGTCTCTTACTTTTCCTTCATTCAGCGAGTAGATTGGTACCACAAGAGGTATAAATAATATTAACGTCTCCTCCATCCTAAATTACATTTAGCACATTCACCCCATCATTCAAACCAAGTGAACAAAAAACATTACTTAATCCACCAAAGATTTTCTACCTGGTACAAAACTGCATGAACTTTACATACAACATTGTTACAGTTAGGAGACATCTGGTAGAGAATATATAGCTACATCACGCGACCACTGACACGATTGCGGCGAGGATAAAAGGCTTCCGACAATATCGGATTGTCACTAGAGCTTGGTTGGAATATTAAAAAGGACATGTTATTTGCACAAATGACAGCTGGATTATACGTTGGATCAAGGTAAGAAAAAGGCAGGGATTTCCTTTAATCGTAGCGTCTACTTAATAGTGGAAAGTTATCTTCCAAAATTGACCAATTGTTCATTTTTTTAAAATTTTTTAATTTTTTATTTATTTATTTATTTATTTTTTTTTGTGATAAAAGCCTGAACATGGCCAGATTGCTTTAAATACTGATAGCTTTTGGATATGACATTTTTGCAAAATGGCCGCCAAAATATATCTGGACACATATGACCAAATATGGCGGCTGGTTTTTAGATAATTCTGGTGCTTCAAAAGGCTACTGAGCTTATTTTAATTCATTTTGCTAGGCTGCCCGAGTACTTGATCAGGTACGTCGTGATGTCTACCTACAGCAGCTTAAGAGCCGTCTGATTATCCGAGAGTTACGGTGCCGTATCACAGCCTTACAGTACTAGCCACCTTGTAGCTACATGTAGCTGCATTTTCTTGGTCCTAACTATACTCTACAGTTGCATTCACCATTTCATTTTTTCCATGCGTATTCTCATAATGTACAACAGAAGAAAACCGACAGAATTTAGATGGCGATGAAAAACAGCTACATGAAGATGACGAAGTCTTTAAAAAGTCTAAGTTCAAGATTTGTCAACAATGTTGTCAACAAATGCTGATTTAATTTGTATATTTCAGTAAGGTAAAATCATCTAAAAAGTAAGTTTTGTGAAAGATTAAGGGCTAAACGACCTAAGTATCAGATTCTGGTATGACTGACTGGTTAATCGTGGAAGCACTTTGACGAACACATTTCCCTTCTGTATCTAGATAGCATCCATTTAAGATCTTCTTCAGTTAAAAAGACATAACTTACCTGCCTTTTCCAAACTGTTTTGACGGCCATTTTGTTATTTTATTAATATGATTTTTTGAGATGTTAAAAACAATCCCAATATGCACCTAAAATACATGTACTTACTTTCCACAGGGTACGCTAGTAGGTTGTTACAAAATTATTGTAAGTGTAATTATTGTAGTTTAAATTTATACTATTTTATACTATCTTGAAGGAAGCCCCTGATGTCAGAGGGTATATAAAATACTTTCGGGTTGCGCAGAAAGATATTCGTACATCATTCTTTGACCGCTTTTTGTGCCAGTCATTCATTTAAACATATTCCATGAGCCAGTTAAAAATTATTTTAAAAAAATTACTTTGCACGTATAGTTGCAGTTTGCTTGTATTCAGTTGCAGGTTTCTACACTCAGACTCCTGGATGTCGCATTTCTCACGAAGCTACTCAAATTCTAAGACCTGCTCCATCTGTCTCGTAACCTACTCACTATAAAGACGGCCTAAAAATATTGGAAACAATTAAAGAAGGGGTAGTCTACCAGTATTTATAAAAAAAGGCCAATGGAAAGGCAAAACAGACTTGATGTCCCTTATTTTGCTATTTGAAAATAATAATGAAAATAAATAAATGAATAAAAGATCATTTAATAATGGGTAAGGTCGATTATGATGTACCAGTATGTAGGCCTACGTTAAGACAAACATCGCTAAGAAATGACAGGCTTCCGTGAGACTAAAAAAAAAAAAAAAAAGAAAAAGAAAAAGAAAACCCAGTAGTAAGTAGGCATTTTATTTGCAGGCGCTTGAATTGACATGTATTTTTGTAGGCCTACATGTGCGTATTAGTTGGCTCTGTAACAGGGGGTTTGATAGCCTATATGTATATCAAAGATTTAAGCTATATAATTTCGTAAAGTGAGAATAAGTTATTGGGTGCACATATTGATAACTCATGAATTTATTTTCAACACTTTGGTGACAGTAGGTCTATTACTTTAGGCATGTTAGGTATTGTCTGGAATGTAGAATCTGAATGAATAATTTACTGTTAAAGCAGGATGTCAATACACCCAAAACCGATATTATGTGAAATGCACCTGTATTTTATATAGAGGTGCATTTCACATGCTGAAGTGTCAAAAAAAAAATAAATAAATGAATAAAAATAAATAAATAAATAAATAAATAAATAAATAAATAAATAAGATTGAATGAATTGAAAGTTTTATTCAATTTTTTAAACACACACATGTATCTATCCATCTATATATAGGGCCTATATAAAAAAAAATCCAATTTTAATTTAATGTTTTATTTTTACCATCCCTTTACATATGTAAGGAGCCTTAATTGTAACGCCTATGTTTCGGTTAACGCATGTTCCGGGTCATTTAATTTTAATTTTTTTATTGCGTTCCGATATATTTTGTATTAAGTCACGTTAAATTATAGCCTACATGACGTAATTAAGGGCGTTATTATAAATAGTTAAACTGTAACTCAAGGGGCTAAATGTGTCATGGCTAATGCTATGTAACGTATGTTCCCCAGAAAAATTGTCAGAACATTTCATCTTACCCAAGTACTTGGTGCAATAGGAAACAGGTGCTGGGAGTTTGACATCTGATATCTGATACAATATTTGGACCACGAATGGAAAATAGTTGTTTAATGCTTAGGCCCTATTTTACTGTCAGCTAGTAGGGTGTATCCCCCCTCCCTTTTTTATAGGCTATTCGGTGACAAGCCAACTAATGTCGCTCAAAAACAATCAACTGCTTTATACAGAAGGTTATCATATTTTTTTACAACGTTATAGGCCTACTTAATTGTAGGAGGTAAATCAAAGAACAAAACCAGCGATGATTGAATTTTCAAAGTGGGTAAAACGTTTCCACATATGGACGTTTTGCATTTGTGTCCTTTTTAGGGTTAGACGACGAATTACTTTTTATTATTCATGAAAGTAAAACATAGTTTGCAATCTGTGCACTAAATATTTTCAAGAGCATGCCTGTGACCTTATTTACACCTCTATATTAATATTTAAACTGTTGAATATTATCAAAGAAAAAGGTAGGTATTTATCGCAACTGCTGCACTCTACAACAATGAACTCCTTTTTTCCCTTTCCAGCCGTTTCTCATCTTCACTTTAGTGAAATGCTTTAGTTGTGTTGCTACAACCTTGTGCTTTGAACAGTGCATTCTTCCACGTTTAAAATGACTCACTTGCATTTCGTTCTCTCCCACACGGCAGAGATGTTTAGGCTTAGCATTTGTTATGAGGAATTAATCTTACTGCGTCTTATTTTGTTGTTTTAGTTGTTAGAGCAGCCATCCTCGAGCATTTTAAACAACCCAAAACGAAACTGTGTGACGATCAGTGATCATTGTTGGTCTTATCTTGCGACCTTGCCTCTGGTGTTAAAAAATGGCGGAGAATTTTGATGTCGAAGACGTAGTTGAGGAGAAAAGAAACAGCACCGAAAAGAAGGAAGAGGAAATTGAATTAAAAGTAGTACCTAAAGATGATTCTGATATACAAGACAGCAAAAATAAACAAAAGTCGCGATTCAAAGTGAACAAAGTAGAATTCAAAGAGGACAAAGAGACAGTACCAGACAATGACGCTGGCGGCGGAGACCATGTGGAATCGCTGTCCCCGCCTACGTCTCCGCTCATATCAGACTCGTATAACTCGCACAGTTTTTATGACACCCACAATCTCAAGACATTTGGACATAACACAAATGAAGCCCTTCCACACGTTGATCATTACAGAAATTTGCTCTCAACCACTCAAGCATTAAAGTCGAGGCCGACGCTTCAAGAACTGCATGAAGAAAAGGTATGTGCTTCTTCCAGTCCAACCTCTATTGTTTGGGGAAGTTTTGTCAAATATTAGGTCTCTGATAGCCATATTATGTAGCAGTACATATTCCTACTACTAGTCATTTATATCTTTGTCGAATATTTGAGATGTCATTGTTGAGATTATGTTTAAAAAAAGTTGTATACCTAATGCCCAAGACACCTACACATGGCACCGTATACCCCCCCCCCCCCAATATAACAGTTACTGGCAAAGAAAGTGGAAAGATAACCCTTCCTCTGTTTATATTGAGTTGGTGCGTAAATGATAGATATCGGACATCCGACATGATATCAATGTTGGTTTCACCACTCTAGTCAAGGAGAGGCATTCAATAAACATTTGTTGACTTAAGTACGAAGGAGTGAAATCCAAACATAACCTATGATTTCAATGCAATTCCATTCTTTCCAAATAGAGAGTGACATGTGCTGTTGTGATTATTTTATGCTTTTGTGATTGTTTACTCAGGAAAATTTATCTCATTCTATGTGAGCTTTATTATCGGCAGTGGTATAAAAATGATAAAATTTGATAAATTGTGAGTATAAACATCCTGTTTATCTGCTAATAAGAAAGTACAGTTTGAATATTAGGAGTTCTAGTCAGATAACAGAAACTAAGTTTATAATGCCTTTTCTGCTATATTAAATGGAAATGAATATGCATCTCATTTGACAACACCTTTTTTGAAAGGAAATTTCAAATAGACTTGACTAAATTTCTGTAAAGCATTTACCTTTATTTAATATTAATTAAAATAATTATTTGTGTTAGTATTACAAGTGGCAACAGATATGCCCAGCCATTTTGTAATGGCGTCATTCTTCCATGTTTTTTACATTAATGGCTGAATTTTTTTTTTTTTTTACAAAATTTCATGCTTTGTTGAAGGTAAGTTCATATTTATCATGAAATGCTCTGTTAATCAGATATCAATCACACAGTGTATGTATGTTGGTATGCCTACAGTGTCAATAAAAGAAATATCAACTTATCACCTTTTTCAAAGCACCTGTCTGGGCCAAAATGTCATTGAACATTAGAGCTGCTGACATTATGGAAAGATACCCAAGCGTAACGCTGATTCTGAATCTGTATGCAAATTGTTTTGTTTTAGATTACCGGATAGATACATGATGTGTGAAACAAAAAGTTTATTGTAAAAAACTTCTGCACAGATACATTCTAAGAGAACATGATTTTAGAACAAACAAGCCATCCAAATTTCTTACACATTCCCTCAAATGTACTGTAATATGTAATATATATCTACTACTGCCAGTTTCTTAGATATAGATCTCTTTGAAATCCACATTTCATAAATTACCCCCAATTAATGACTCTGTCAAATTTTACCTACTACATTTATCTGACCCTCCATGTGGTAACGAAATGGAAAATGAAATAAAAGGAAATAATAAAATGAAAGCTTGTGGTATTTCTTTAAGTTATACGATTTAGTTGGGTTTAATAGCAATAATTTGACATGCCTACTAGTACTTGGTTAATGTGTGTCTTGAAGGGATAGTTGAAATTAGGAAACACTCACTTTCCTTCTTCAATCATTCTGATTATTTATATATATATATATATATATATATATATATATATATATATATATATGGATTTACTTTGGCATGATACTACTTGTTGCTATGGTATTGATCCAGCGTGGCAGCTGGCAGGATAAAGATTAGATAATCTTTAATGTGGAATATGGCAAAGCTTTGAAAATTATTTCAAGCTGTGAAGGGATTAACTGTCAATCCTCGTAATTTAGTTACGATTATCTCACTTGAGCTATTATATTTGACATGACTACATATTGGCTTGTGCCTTTCGAGAAATTTTTGTACTCCTCAGATTATTATTCAAACTGTTTACTTTTTGATGATTTTATGTTATGAAGTTGTATACGAAAGTTTTTTTGTATAACACAATTGTATTTATGTAAAAAAAAGAAATAACTTAAGAGAGCGATATCTATAATCTATCAATAATTCTGTACAGGTATTTACCCATTGGCAGGTGATATAGTGGATAATAGTATCACAGGTCTTGCCCAAGTTCACTGTATGGATGTTTACTTAGTCACTAACATGTTTACTCACATAAGTCTTGTTTGGTATTTTGTTTATACAGGCGGCATAATATAGTTACTTTTGCCTGTTGATCATTTCTTCATTGTTTATTTGCCCGATAGCTTAAGTTGTATCGATTAATCATGTGCCACACCTGCTCTAGTGCCTTTGTGTAAAGTATGATGCATTGTTAAATGTTTGAGGGGAGAGGGTGCTTAGTAGAAAAATTAGACACTGTTGTTTTGGAATGTATGTCTCATAGATTTGTTCATCCATAATTGTGAGCTCTTTTTTTTTTATTATTATTTCTTATAAAAGTTATTGAATTTTTTGGTATATATTGTGACATTTGCTCTTAAAGAACCAAACTGTGTTTTTGTTTTAATTAAAATTTACTAGGGACCTTTTTTTTAAAGAAAGGCAGCTTGAGTTTGAAAATCAGCATAGTGATTATCTTTCCAACAAATGAATCAATATCAGTAGTGCTCAAGGTATTACATAATATTTAATGCCCATTGCAGCCTATGGTGGCTAAGGCTTCGTTCACATGCAATGTCTATTTTCTAATTTCTATTTTCTATTTGCGCTATCTTATGATCACGGTCTGTGCCCTGAATATCCCGCCGCGTAATTACTGGCAGCGCGAGCCAGTTACTTATAGTAACTTATAGTAACTGGCTCGCGCTGCCAGTAATTACGCCGCGGGATATTCAGGCCACAGACCGTGATCATAAGACATACCGCAAATAGAAAACAGAATTTAGAAAATAGACATTGCATGTGAACGAAGCCTTAATTTAGTAATGAGTGTGTTAGCATTTAGTCATAGTAGTGTTGTGCCATATACTTATAACCAATGTGCAATCAAAGCTACATCTATTTGATCATACCTGCTGTAAAAACATCACTGAAAATTTTGAGTATTTGCATCTTTCACTAAAGTAAAAATTGTATTTAGTTTTAGAACTGTGGTAATCAATAGATAACTTGATACATATATATATGTTTTGTGTAGGATTTATTTTAATGTCCATGACTCGAGCATTTATCCTGTGAGCTCTATCAGCATATATCAGTTGCTCTTTCTTCCTAGAAGATGTTCATACCTGGAGATGTCCCAATTAGACAGGTGATAAAAATCACTTTCTGCTGTGAAGTTATTCAGTCTGACATGATGCTACTGCAGGCCAGACACATTATGTAAAATTCACTTTAATTGCCAAGCTGATTGACCTGGAATTGTTCTCTATGGCCAATGCCATGCCTTAAAAAAAACAAAAAAAAAAAAAAAAAAGGTATAATGCATAAGCAGGAAACAACAACAAACAGAGGAAAAGAAAATAAATAATAAAATATTTATTAAAGTCGAAAATCCATTTAGAATGTTCATTTACTTTGCAAGGGTAAATTAACAAAATAAAATGAAATAAGACAAATAAACAGCTGAAATATCAAGGTGATGTATATAAAGAACAAGGTTAAGTTAAATTCCAGTCAAATCAGCAATAAAACTATTTAGAAATGAAAATGTAACCAGAAAACAATATAACCAGAAATCAGAAATGCATTTGTTCCTACACTATGTGAATCATGATTGTTTTTTCTGTACATTCATTTTTTTACTCCATTACTGTTAATATCTTTATCTGTTTTTTTTTTAATGAACAAGATGCATGTAATTAGAAATATTACATATTCAATTTATTCACAGAGGGAGAAAAAAGGAATAACTGTAAAGGCCCTAATAATTTTTAACAACAGCAGTTTCATGATATGATACATGGCACTATATTATCACTACATATTTATGATGGCAGTACAACCTTTAATTTAGCCATTGCATGGCTGTAGGTGATTATCCAAATTTGGGTTTGGTTGACCTATGATGACCAGGCCAGACATGCAGTGAAACTGATTCAACCTACAGTTCTGATTCAGTTCCAGAAGACTGAGATAACACATTACGAAGTCTATCAGCCAGACGGAGAAATCTTTGTTTGTCTGGTTTCTTATCATGATCATAGTTTATCATCAAAATAGTTATGTTCATAGCTCTACAATAACAAAGAAAGGTGATTTAGTACAGTATGGGTACAGAGAGTACATATTGGATGGCTTTTGTCATGGACAACACAAGGGAGCCCATATGTTAGACAATGATAATCTTCTTTGTAGATAATTCCTGCCTTTTTTCTCTCCTCATGCTGTTTATTGACATGTAATCAACCATCCTACTTCAGAGTTTAGGATGTCTTCCATGTCTTAGTGTGATTGCCAAATTTTGTTGAGCCCTTTTTTATGGAACAATTCTTTATTACAGTAAGCTGTAAGGTGTGACTCTCGGTCCAGGGTCAGCTCTGTGTAACAGTTTTCTTAAAACAAAAGTCAGAAAATTGCTCTAAAATCAGACAATTATTTATTTATTTATGTTTTTACCTCAAAAATATGGGGTTTGTTATGACAAAAGTCCAGTATGCCAGTATTAGAAACTATACCTGGATCATTCTTTTGAGGGAATGGTTATTCATGCAATGATCACCTCACTTACTATAGACTACTGCAACTCTTTACTCTATGGCTATACCGAAGAACGATAAAAAAACTGCAGCAAGTTCAGAATATTTCATCATGTCTTTTAACCCGCACAGCCAGAGAGACACATATCACACCCATTTTAAAGCAGTGACACTGGCTCCCTGTTAGAGCATGCATTTTATTCAAATTCTAAGTTTTATGCATGCATTTTTTTACCAATCAGCACCCCCGAACCTACAAAAAACAATTCATCATTTTTCTTCAAAACGTAGTTTAAGATCACTTTCACCAGTTTTTAGCTCATGCCATCTATGCCAGATTGAGAACATACTACAACCTAGCTCTTCAGGTCTATGGACCAAATGAATGGAACAATCTCCCAATATACTTAAAAACTATAGAGTATAGAGTTATTGCTCAAAATGCATTTATATCTACAATGTGTGCAATTCTGGGCTTTTCTTTATCCGACGCACTGTACAAAAACTCGCAACTTACGTCTGCATATCGCATCAGGGGTTTGGTGCCAAATGTTATTCTGGTCTCGAATGAACGCGAGAATCCGCGTGACACCCTTACGTCATTGGCAACGGATGCCTTGACGACCGGGAAGAAAAGCATTGAAAGCTCTATTGACAAGTACAGATTTTAGTTTTACTACAATAACGGCTGTTTTAGTGGTAAAATGCAATAGAATATATTTCCATGCGTTGTTTACAATGTATTTCTTGCAGAATTTTGAATCTCAAAGCAAGAGTTATTATTGCTTTAACTACATGATTATTTATTGACTTAATTCATCTTATTCTGTTCATTTTACCCATGTTAAGTCTACTGAACATTTTATATGGATTTTAGACTATTAATTATTATTATTATTATTATATTGTTCCGAATGCACAGGGTTTAGTTTTCTGAAGGCTTTGCTTTAACGAAGGTTAGGTTTTCCAAAAAAGCATATTGGTGCATTAGTTGGGTAATTGTGGCAAGCACTGACCTTCATGTCAAAATAATGTATTTAAGGAAGCTCTCTCATATTTGCATTTTTTGAGATCTGCACAGATATCCTGCATAGGTAATTCCTTACGATAAAAACTAAGAATTTCCACCCTATTCCACTGGTCCCTTGTGAGAGGCTATAACTTCTGACTCCTTAGCTTCTTAATTGTGAGTTATACTACTACCTCATGATCAACTTCTGCTATCCATGGTCATCTGGCATCAGTTGAACTACTATATATGTTCTATATAAGCCAGAATTCTCAGTAAAAACATACACAAAATATCTCTATATTTTCATATGTGATCAAGTGGTCTTTTAAAAAATGGAAAAATCATTCTTAATCGAGATTTTAATGTATCAGTATTACAAGAATTAAAGTGAATCTATTTCCTTTTCTGATAATTCCAGATTTGTAAGTTATTATACACATGTGTTTTATCACCTTCTTCTCACATTATATGCCAGCAGTGCTATCTAAATAAAATCTACATGTAAGATGTTGTTGCATGCATGCATACCAATTGCTGCCTAATCACCACTTCATTGCCACCTTATTCTTCACACAATTTTTTGTCTTTCAATAAATGTCACTTCTCAACTGTCAGTTAAAGATTTAAAGATTTTGTACATCAAGCAGAGTTATCAGATAAAAAGTATTTGTAGTATTTCTTGAAATTTTGATGTTTCAGAAAAGCTATCACATTTTTAAAAACACTTTTATCTGTATCTCTGTGGTTATGCGGAATGGACCATAACTAGCACTGTAACAGTCTTTGTATTGTATTGAAGTAATATTACAGCAGAATTTATGCTTATTCTTTTATGTGTTATAGCACATTTGTACTATAACCTACTAATATGTTTTTCAGCTCAGAAATGTATTCCACTTTGCTGAAGGGCATCTGGCCTGCAACACAACCTAGGTCAGCTGGTCTAGAAGTTTGCTGTGCATGGTCTTGTTTCTAGTCGGGTTTGGTTGACTTGATCCAGCCCATCTTGAACCAGATGATTATGATTAGCTCACAACAAACAGCAAATCTAATCAATGTGTCTACCCTACCCCCACCTCCCAGGGTAACTGGAGTAGGCTAGATTGGTTTTTCTTGTTCAGCTTATCATGATCAGTGGGACAGCTGAGGTTGTGAGATGACAACTGGAAATACAGCTTCTAGAAACCAGACATTTTCAAAACCCACAATTCTGTTGCGTAGGAGATGTTGGTATTGAAGAACATTCCCAGTAAAAGAGCATAGAAGAACTGTGAAGCAGAGTTATTGGCTTCATGACCTCCTATATATTGATGGAAAAAAGCTTTTCTGTAATGAATTTGGCTGTCGCTCAAGTGATATTCTTTCAGGTCTAATAGCACTATTTTTATGCACAGATATTACTTTTCTGTATATACATTAGGATAAATGACCTGAAATGAAAAAGAATGGGAAAAGTTTAAAAACAATGCGTACAAGCAGTTACCAAAATTACACATGCCATTCAAAGTAGCTGCATGAAGCATGCTTAAACTAAAGATGGTTAGCTCCAAATATGAGATATTAACACAAGCATGACAGCCAATAAAACATATAGATAGAGAGCTTGGCAGTTGATGGATTTTCATTGTGTAAGAAATGGGATTGTGATCTTTTACTGCTGTATTAGAGTTGTAAGGCTGACAACTTGAAGGCATTGGACTTATTGAAGCTCTTGCTGCAGTTGACTTTTAGCTGTTTAATTCACTTCATTGTGGGTAAGCTGTGCCTAAGGGAAGCTTAAGAAAAAAAAAGTAATTGGTTCTAATAGGCTTCTTTAAGGGTAAGGCACCTGAGCCAAATCAATGTAAGAGCTTTGTTGTGTGGTAAGAAATAGGCTATACATAGACCATGTTGTGTAATGGCCAATGCTTTAGCAGGAAAAAACTGTAGAAGTGAAGAGTTGAATCTATATTTAATGGTGCATGAGATTCAGCAAGATTTAAGGCAGCATTTTCTGTGATTCAGGTGTCATGTTAGCAGGCATATGGACCATTTGCCTGAAATATGTTTGGTGTCAGTTTCCTAATAATGTAGAATGCAATATAGATTTTTGTAGTGAAGGTCTGAGATCTGAGTGGGATAATGTCTGATGTGTTGAAAATGTACAACTCTTTCACAAAGTTAGTGGTAGGTAAATTGATGGATGGTGAAATAAATTATTCATTCTTAATATGTTAATGAACATTGTTGTGGCAACCCGCTGTTTAACTTTGGTTTGAGTGCCTGGGTAGAGATATTTTATGGTCATGATCACCATTGTAAAGACAAAGAGCATTGAGTGAAGTATTAGTAGATGTAAAATGGGAAAATTAGATCATTGGTATGAATGATGCACACAACCCCTTGAAAACATCCTAAGTTTGGGTCACAAGTTTGAACGTGAAATCTTAATGAATAAAGCATCTCTTTGTCAGAATAAACTTTTTTATATTATATTATACAAAAATGATTAAATAAAAATTACAATTCTTATTTTCACCATCTTAGTTTGGTCTTGGCATACAGCATGCCAAAGAGCTAATTATTGTGTGCTTGCTCCAGGAGGTTCATCTATTTCTGTGGTTTTAATATTAATAAGGCTATTGCTTTAATTAGCATTTAGTAGACCTTAATGTCTGGATTAGTGATAAAGTTTCAAACAGTTCTTATATATTTCTCAAATTAAAATAAGATTTTCAATACACATTAAACTGACAAACACCACAAATGCACTCTTAGAATTTATCAGGCTACAATCGGTTTCAGATTTACAGCTAGTAAGAATCACAGATGAAAGGCCAGAGGCTTAGAATGATCTTCTAATCTTGTTATGAAACTAAACAAAAGAAGTTACAATCATCATGTTTATCACACTTCGAGTTCTACCTATGTGAAAACTATCTTGACTTTTAAAACCTGTGCACAGTGCTGATTCCTCTACACTTAGAATACACCAAACCTACTTTGAAATAAAATTACTGAGATAAAAAGGGAAGGGGCTCCTAGTGTTCTGACTTAGGTTAGATATATAACTTTCTGTTGTTGCATGAGTGTACTCTGAAATCACTGACAGTTATCACCATCTGCCACTGTACATACCCAGGTAATAAAGTCCTCCTATGTATGGCAGCATTCCCTGCCAAGTGCTGTATGGTTTTGTTGTTTTATGTTATTTCACATGAAATCAACATGAGAAGTGCTATCATTAACTTGATATTTGTAGTGCAATTTACCTCAAGCAAAGGTCATATCTTGTTTCAGATTCTGCTTTTGTTCTATTTAATGAGGACCATGGTCAAGGTGATCTGAGCATGATTACCTATTTGATTGGGATGGGGACAATAGGCTTTTATTTTTCCTCTGTTGTAATCAAGATTTGAAAACAACATATAACAAAATTAATACTGAAATGTTTGTTTCACATTTTAAGAACAATTGCAGAAAATGATAAAAATAGTGCCATATAAAACTAGATCATTTGATTCCTTGAATTGGTTTTTGGAGAGCTATATGTGGTTACCTTTCATGTATACAAATTAGAACCACTGACTAACTGACATGTTTCCTGTAATTTCAGGAGGCACCTAAGCCAGTTCATCATCACAAGATATTGGATGCTCACAATATTGAAAATGGCACAGGGCCGGCTAAAGATGAGGTTCAGGTTCAGACGAAGACACCTAGCACTGTGGTGGTTAAGTTTGGCTGGATCAAGGGAGTCCTGGTAAATAGTGCATTAGTGGTAGTTCTTGTGAGGTGGGGTGTTACGTAGTATACCCTGTATAAGTTCTGGGTATTATTTTGGCTAACTAGTGTATAGGGAGTTTTTAAAGGAAATCTTAAGTGGTTGATAAAGATTGGACAAAATTAAACGTTTCTGACAATTTCAGCTATTTAGTAAACTTGAATTGCACTATTGTATTTTAAGTAAAAAAAAAGACAGAGAAAATGATCCAGTATATCAAATATTCAATGTATGAGGTTAAAACGTGATTATTTTTCTTCTAGGTGCGATGTCTGCTCAACATTTGGGGTGTCATGTTGTTTTTGCGTTTGTCATGGGTTGTTGGACAAGCAGGAATTGGTCTGGGTGCCACCATTATTCTGCTGGCCACTGTTGTCACTGTTATTACATCACTCAGCATGTCTGCTATATGTACTAATGGTGAAGTCAAGGGAGGTAAGAAAATTTGTTTTAAAGGGTGCCTCTTGCATAACTGGTGTTGAATTTATAATTTTGAAATGATGACTTGAAAGGTATTTTTATGTATTCAGCAAAAGAGCTGTGTAGTAAACCTAGATAATGTACATATAAACTTCTTTTTGAATAATGTACATATAAACTTCTTTTAGCAGATGTATATTTATTAACATTTATTAACCTGGGCAATTGTTTGTAATTTGTTTCTTCATTGTTGATTCTTAGCATGTAGGATATTTGTAAATTTTCCAATTTTTTTACTTTAAGGTGGTGCCTACTACATGATATCTCGTAGTTTAGGTCCGGAGTTTGGAGGTGCTATTGGTATCATTTTCTCCATGGCCAATGCAGTGGCAGTAGCTATGTATGTGGTGGGGTTTGCTGAGACAGTACGGGATATCATGAAGGTGGGTTGGAAAACTAAGGTTGGCAATTGGCCACATTGGAGCCATTTTAAGTTGAAATTGGTGGCAAATATCTGTATATTCTTTGTCAAAGGGCTTTCTGAAATCTGTACCCTTAATATTTCATGAGCAGACAAGACATATTTAAAAGATTGGGTCAAATCATTAAAAACAAGGGTATTCCCAAGCATTAACACAGATACATGCAGACTGGTTTAGGTCCAAAATGAATTGGAACTGTCTTTGGTGATCTAATCATAATTAGAATAGTGGCTCTGGGGTTATTTAACCCAACCTGACTGGAAATTTGTTCTTTGACTCTTTATTAATTTATTCATTTTTTTTAACATAATAAACACTATTTTTTTTAGTTTAAGTGTAACAGATGATAAGAATTGTGTATTTTGTGTTCAGGAGTATGATGCATTGATGACAGATGAGATGAATGATGTAAGGATCATAGGCTGTATCACTATTGTACTGCTGCTGGGGGTGTCTATAGCTGGGATGGAATGGGAAGCCAAGGTGAGCAGAGGCTATTTCTTAAATAGATAAAGTCACATTATAAATAAGTGAAAACATAAGATTTGAAAGTATGCCTTAAACTGAAAAAAAAAATTATTGTTCATTCTAAAAATGAAAATACAACACTGCAACACTCCAACTCATATTTTTTATTTTAAAAAGCACCATATGACATCTTCCAGTCTTGGGAAACATGTTTCTCATTGTATTTCAGGCTCAACTTATTCTCCTTGCCATCTTGATTATTGCCATGGTAAATTTCACTGTTGGTACTTTTATTCCTCCTAGCATGGAGGAGCAGAGTCAGGGATTCCTGGGATATCAAGGTAGATTAATAATAATAATAATAATAATAATAATAATAATAATAATAATAATAATAATAAATTATTATTATTATTATTATTATTATTATTATTATTATTATTATTATAATGTTGAAGTCACACATGAGCATTTGTTATGGTAAATAGTTAGGGATGAGCTTGAGTGTCAACAAGACTACTCAAATCTGAAGAATTTTGTGTAGAATTCTTGCAGTGTTTAGCAATATGGTCAACTTCAATATTTTGAAGTTCCATGCACCTTATCTCAATTCCTATTTTTTTTCAACTGGGCATCAGTGTCTTTATTATTATTATTATTATTATTATTATTATTATGACAGTTTTAATTTGTTAGGTATTGAATTTACATTGAATTTGCAGGATATGATAAAAACTAATTTTGAACAATACATCGTAAAAATTAAAAGAATGTTGCAACAATGGGAAAGGAGACCTTTGACGCCCATTGGCAAAATCACTGTACTGAAAACCCTGGTTGCACCCATGTTAAACCACCTATTCATTTCCCTTCCCAATCCAGATGAAACATACATGAAATTACTAAACACAATGTTCTTTCAATTTATATGGGGCAAAAAGACGGAAAAAGTGAAAAGGAGTGTAATGACTGGTAATTATGAACAAGGTGGTCTTAAGATGCTAGATTTATTTGACTTTATTGCTTCTCTTAAATGTACTTGGATTAGAAGAATTTATCAGACAGACAACATATATGTTCCACTTCTCCAAGCTATTTTTGATCGAGATGTAATAAGTTATATATTTACTTTTGGGAATGCGTATCTAGACAAGCTTATTAAGGATTGTAGTAACTGTTTTTGGAAAGATGTTCTGGTTTCCTGGAAATTAGTGTTAACACGCTTACTAGAAAGAAAAAGTATATCTGTGGAGCCGATTTAGTATAATGATAATTTTAAGATTGGGGGCAAGCCTGTGTTTATAAGAAAATGGTTTAATAAAGGCGTCAAAATTGTTAGCGATTTTCTTGAAAATAACAGAATTTTAACAAAGGAAGAATTTGAACAAAAATTTAGCCTACAAAACTGTTGTGCGCTTACATTTTATGGTATACGAAATTCTATTAAGCACATGCTTATGAATAAAACGCATAACGATGTTCTTGAGATCACCACTCACCCTTTTTTGCCTCAAGCAATAGAGCTTCTTATCAAACATACCGTAGTAAAGGCTGTAGAGACTTTTATCAAACTCTCTACAAGCCAGCTACACGAATGACAAATGAAAAAAAATGGAACGCAAAGTCAAATTTTGATGTACATTGGAAAGATGTCTATAAGAACTGTTTCGAAACAACAAAGAACACCAAACTGCAGTGGTTCCAATACCGCATAATACATAGGCTCCTGCCTGTTAAATCATATTTAAAAACTATAGGGATTGAAAACGATGACGTCTGTTCTCTTTGTGGTGTTGCAAGGGAAGACATTTCGCATACTTTCTTCCAATGCGCGTATAATAAAAAAATTTGGGAAGAACTGAAAGCTTACATCTTTAACAGAACGAATAAAAACATTACCTTTAATGAAAAATGCATCCTTTTCGGCTATCCAACAAACCCAAACAGCCCAATTAATTTTGTTATTCTTTGTACGAAATTTTATATTTACAAAAGTTTCAAAAAGAAAGAATGTATGCGTCTTTCTTCACTCATAAATTACATAAAGGATCAATTTATAATAGAAAAATTCAATGCATTAAAAAAGCTAAATTTAACAAACTTTGAAAAAAAATGGGAAAATTGGTCAGACATGTTTGAATTTAATTAGCTTCAGCAAACTAATATTTTGCACTTTTTGCTTGTTTAATAATATGTTGTAGTTATGGATGAATACATTGTGGTATCGATCTTTATTATTATTATTATTATTATTACACCTATTGTTCATGAGCTTATATTCGTGTGTGTGAGAGAGAGAGAGTGTGTGTAAGAGAGAGAGTGAGTGTGCAGTGTGCATTTACCATACTTGGGTATATGTACTTTCTTATACTGAAATTTTTCAATAAAAAAAAAAAATATATTATTATTATTATTATTATTATTATTATTATTATTATCCCATCTTTCTGTTATATTCCAAAACAAATGCCAGGCCATCTGTTCATTTAGCAAATATGTATATACACAATCCCATATTGAAACAATCAGATTAATGGTCAACAATATGTGGAATATGTAATGATATTTATATTTTTTCTGTTTTCAGGCAGAATCTTTGAAACAAACTTTGGCCCAGATTTCCGTGATGGAGAAGGCTTCTTTTCTGTATTCAGCATATTCTTCCCAGCTGCCACTGGGATCCTGGCTGGTGCTAATATTTCTGGAGATTTGGCTGTAAGTTAGTTTTCACCAATTGTCCATGCTGAACACACTTAAGGTCACCATGTTATAGGTGTGTGTGTGTGTATTCTCCACATACTTTTCTTGAAGTTGCCACTCAGAACATGCATCTGTCTCCTTTTCATCACTGTATCTTCCAATTTCCAGGATCCCCAGCGTGCAATCCCCAAGGGCACTCTCCTTGCTATAATCATTACCACCATCAGTTACATCTGCTTTGCTGTCATGGTAGGCTCCTGTGTGGTACGGGATGCCACAGGATGTGTGATGGATGCGGAGATGTTTTCTCACAATTCCTCTAACTGTTCACAAGTTGCATTCGAATATGGACTACTGAATAACTTCCAGGTAATAAGAATATATCCTGGTACTAGTATAAAACTGATGTAATTTTTGAATGGAAGACAGTAGGTATAAAAAAAATGATTCATCACAGTTAAAGGGATATAAGAACCAATGATTTTAATCATGCTTTAGATATGGTAAATAAATTGAAAATTTACCAAGAGAGAGCTTTTAATCTGCCAGGCAGAATGTTATCAGTTAGTTGATTTTCTTTGAGTGTACACTGTTTTTTTTTTGCAGGTGATGGAACTGGTCTCTGGATTTGGCCCTCTAATCTATGCAGGAATATTTGCTGCCACTCTGTCCAGTGCTCTGGCCTCTTTGGTCTCGGCACCAAAGGTTTTTCAGGTAGATTCAACATCAAAATAAAATTATTCAGCAACTTGTTTCTTTTATTTCACTTCAGTTGATCAATTACTTCTTTTTTGCCATTCTATTGACAGCAAATATGCAAAATAATAAGAAAAATTGTAGATATTGTCTGTAAAAAATGACAAAGAGAAAAATACAGTTTACAATTAAATTGTCTTTGCTAGATTAAAAAAAAAGTATTTGTCAAGACTTTTGCAGTGTCATAGACAACATGATTCAAGTTATACTGAAATACCAAAAGGTTAAATTCTCTTTCTTTGCTCCAGGCTGTTTGTAAAGACAAAATTTTCCCAAAGATTCACATATTTGCCAAAGGGTACGGTAGAACTGGAGAAGAACCTTGGAGAGCATATATTTTGACCTTCATCATTGCTACTGGGTTTATTCTCATAGGTAAGTAAAAGATATATCTTCATATATTTTTTCATTGTTAGGTTAAAAATTGTGGGGGCAGAAAAGGCTCCTTGTCATTGGTTTATACTTCAAACTGCACCCTTGTTATGTAATGTGGATTTGGGGCATTAGGATAAGTAAGGGCCTTATCAGAGATTTAAGACTCACTTAAAGGACAAGTACTATTAACGTTTCATAAAGATTAGATTTCAAGATTTCCTGTTTCCATTTTAGGAGAGCTGAATGCTATTGCACCCTTGATCAGTAACTTTTTTCTTATGGCGTATGCACTCATCAATTATTCTTGTTTTGATGCCTCCCTTTCCAAATCACCAGGTAAATACTAATGAGCTCATTATACAGTTTTATTTTGCAATATTCTAAAATTGTCATCTGGTAATTTACTAAACACAGAATGGTTGCATTCATAATTTTTGTAAATGATGTGTATTATTGTCTTCAACAAAAAATTTGAAAACCTTACAACAACATCAATACTCTGCATTTTTTTTTTTTTTTTTTTTGTGGGGGGGGGGGGGGGGGGGGGCATTTTTCTTTGGAATGCTCCATTTGTTTTAGATAGGATTCATGCTTTGATATTGAACAAACCCCTTCAGGTTGGCGCCCTGCCTTCAAGTATTACTCCCAATGGGTTTCCCTGGCTGGAGCCATGCTTTGCCTTGTAGTCATGTTCATCATTAACTGGTGGGCTGCCTTGGTCACCTTTGTCTGTGTGACTGCCTTGTATGTCTATGTGCACTACAGTAAGCCAGGTAGGTGGTGGTAAATATAGTACTATATAAGTTTTCCCCATTTTTTTGTGACAATCATTTATGGTGTTTAAGATGTGATATTAAAAAAGTCTGATCATATAAGTATTGCATTTACCCATTTCAGAACTAGTTTTGTGATTCAATATATATAGCACTTTGTTTACTTGAAAACTATTGGTGGTGCTAGCATTGATATAATCTTGTTTATGGACGTATGTTGTAGATGTTAATTGGGGCTCCTCCACCCAGGCCCATGCCTACAGGAACGCTCTTCAGCAGACTTTAAAACTAATCTCAGTAGAAGAACATGTCAAGAATTTTAGGTAAAATTTGCAGTCTTTTTAATTTTTGTGAAAAAAGAAGAAACAGCCTGAACAGATGTGCCTTAAAAATAGATTCTTCACTAAGTGTTCATTTGATTAGTCTTTGAATTTAAAACAAAAAGATTGTAGGTTTAGAGACTGTTACAGATTTTTGTTATATAAATAGAGGAATATACTTTCTGATGTCCTTTTTTGGGTGATCAGTATTTCTTATTTATATTTCAGACCACAGTTACTTGTGCTAAGTGGGCTTCCCATGACCAGGCCTAGTTTGATTGATTTTGCTTCTGACATAACCAAAGGAATTGGACTCATGGTGTGTGGACACTATATAAAGGTATGGGACCTTTATATACATTTCATGAACAAACATCCATATTTCAGAGACAAACATTTAAGAAAAAAATTCAGTAGTCAAATGATGTCAAAGGTTCAGTCCAGTTCTTTTAAAGATATCGTTATGTATACTTAATGACTTCATGTTAAGGTATGGGTCCTGAAAGCACATTTTGTGGTTATAAAAAAATGATTTTGAATGGTTTGGCCTAATTATTTTTAGTTGTTTTAATACATACTTGAAGATGAATATGACAAATTCTAGTGACTAAATTGTGATACAGTTATATTGTCATTCACTAGGGTGATGTTAGTCAGGTTAGCAATATCAAGACAGCAGCTGTTCATAACTGGCTACACAAAAGGAAAGCAAAAGCATTTTACAACTTTGTTGCAGCTAGTGATTTTAGAACTGGCATTCAGTCACTACTAGAGGTAAGGAGATAAATAATATGTTACAAATAATACAATATGTTGCCTTATTAGCTTCAGCTCTGAATAACTGTGTACATTGTCGTAGTTTTGGGGAGAAGTTGAAAAAGCTATGGGCTTGGCTTTCAAAATGAAATATTGTTGATAAATCTAATTTAGACTTATTGTCTTGGAAGTCATTTAAAATCTCAACACCACTTGTTATGGAATCTAATGTTGATCTTATTTTCTTTCAGGTTACAGGGTTAGGGAAGTTAAAACCAAACACTGTGCTCATGGGCTTCAAGTCCAACTGGCAAACAGATAAACCTGAAAATGTGGAAGAATACCTTCACATCATACAGTAAGTAAAGAAAAAACAAACAAGCAAACAAACACAAACAAACGGAAAAGTTCTACACTCTGTTTTAATTGTACCACCAGCGTAGGCGCTGGCAGTACCCATGGTTTTTAGTCCCGACTTGCCTGTTCCGCCGGCTCCGCTGCCATGTCACCGTTACCGCTTCTCCTAGACTACCAGGGCCTGTGTACCCATCTCTTGTTTTGTAATAAATTCAGCTTAAGCACAAGTAAAATTGACTTAGAATGATTTGATACCATCAGTTTTTTTAATAGTAATATGAATTGTATGGCATTTTGTAAATTTCATATATATATGATTAGCACAGTTTAATATTTTTTTTCCAGCGACACTCTAGACCTGCGCTATGGTGTAGGTATTCTCAGAGTGAAGGAAGGGTTTGACTTCTCTGAGAGCATGGTGATAGAACCAGTAATAGAGGAAGGTAAGGCTCTTGTCACTTATTTTCAGAGGGATTTATGCCTATTTATTGTGGATAATTATTAAGGGTATTTGAAACAATACTTCTAACTGATTTTAATATTTAGAAAAGTACCAAATGATATATAAAGAGATCTGATTTATAGCTGGACATATGCTTGTTACTGATCTGATCTTTTAAAGGAAAATGTATAGATTTTGTTTGGTTAAAATTTTATAGATGAAAACTAACCAATCATTTTGCCCCCACATTTTGTAGCATTTGAGTATTATATTTTTCATGTTGCCTTGTTATTTGTACATTTTTGTCCTCAAGTAATGTACAGTTGTACTTGACTAACACATATTTTACTTTTGATATTATTTTTACATTAACACTTATAACCCCATGCTTTATTTGTTAATTAAAACGCATAATTATTTAAGTAAAGGGCCTACAGTATTGTGAAACAAAAAGACATGTTCATGTTTGTTTTTAAAGCAATCATGACAGCAGAAGTTGAGAGATTTCTGGAAGGTATTTGTCTAGGAAAAAAGAAACGGGGTACATACTGCGTCTTCTGTGGTGTTGGGTTATTCTGCATTCTTCACATTTTACGTTTTTGTCAAAAATTTACCAAAATCTTGGCTCTGATTTTTTACAGCTGTTGGATGGTTTTATTATCATTTTGTGTGATATTAAAACAGACCTGTTCTGAAAAATGTGGTTAAACTCCTCCATTGCAAAACATGTATATGTAAGCCCTTTATATGCTTACAGTTTTTATAGCACAAGATTATCATATCACTTACCTCTAAAATGCTAAGAAAGTATTTCATGATAACTTTTGATAACTCTTGTAAATGTTATACAGTGTGTGAAGATTGGTTTGAGCCTTTCATTGATGTTGAAGTGAATTTGATATGTTTTAATCTTTTAAAGAGTAATTTCATATACATGTAATATATATAAAGGTATTGATTTTATTGTTTTTTTTTTTTTGTTTTGTACTTTTTGTTGAGTTGATATCTCTTTTGGTTTTGTGCTGCACAGACCCACATCTGAGGGAGTTTAGTTCCTACTCTATTAATGTTACCTATGGCTATAGGAAAGAGAAATTGGCAGGTTGGGTGCTGTTCTTTACATGTTATGTGGATGTAACCTTTGGTGTTCTCTGTTGTAACAGGCTACTTGGGTGTCTGCTTTTTCTATTCATGGCTGATAGTGTATTTGAATGCTAGTAAGTAAAACTATACCATTAACTATACCACAGCTCTGGTAGTGGTATATGTACTGGCCAGGGGTAAAGTTCGTGACTTTTTCTCAAGACTCCATTCTTATATCATTATATGGTAATTGTGGAAAGACTTGTATTTTCAGTACATTTGACAATATCAAAATTTTATATCACATATATGCAAGACTGCCAAGTAAATGCAGTTATCACTTTACTCGTGTTCTGATATTTTGTTGCAACCACATATCCAATATAATATTGTGCTAAACCCAACCCTGCATAGTTTAATGGATGTGGCAGTAGTACATGTTGACAATTTATCCCATCGCATAAGAGGGCGTCAAACTAAAACTTCATATGCTTGATCTCCATGAAGTACTTATGTCTTATATAACATTAAAAAATTGTTTCAAAATTTATCAATTTTGTTGTACACTAGAATAATATATTTCCAAATTCAATAGTGTAAAATTGGTAGTAATAGATTTCCAGCACTAGTTTTTCATGTAGAACTTACTCAGCTTATTGGGAAATAAGATGTCTATAGATAGTTATAGAAGATCGATCTTATTTAGTGTAAGTGCAAAAAGTATTTTTATTTTTTACTGACCAAATTTAACACTGGATCTCAATGGTTATTGCCCTGGCTTAAAATCTTTTCCCCCAGAACTGCTAATGCTTTATGTCAATTGCATTTTAATGTGTTACTACAAGTGTTCCTCATAAAAACTACGCTTTAATTTATTATGCATAGAAAACAATATGCAAAAAGTAATTCTTACTATTTTGAGTTTAATTTTACAAGGTCTGGTGGTCTTTCCTGCTGACACACATAAACAATATATTCCAAGTCCTTTGAACTGAGAGAATTCACATTTAACTGGTCTAACTGGAAAAATCAATGACCTTAGGCTTGTGCTTATTCCTTACACTGGATGCTTTTCATGTTGATTCTGTTTTAATGTTATGATGCAAAAATATAGGTAATTGTTTTTGGCTATGATCATTAATGCTTCAGAGCTTGAAATCCATTTTCGCTACGAGTAGAAGGAGATATGGCAGTTTAATTGGCATGCATGGTTCCCAACATCGTTGATCTTGCATTGCTTAGATGGTATAAGCAATAGTCTCCTTTAAAAACACTGAATAATGGACTTATAATGTTTAGATTATGCAGAAATACTCATGGTTGGAAGCCCAGTGTTACTTGTACTTTTCTTCCTGTATTGCAGTGTATGTTTTGTGCATCCTTCTCTGGGTAGTCAGATATCAGCCTACCCCAAGTACCCTCATCAACCTCACCACTTAATCTTTTAATTATTCTAAACCCTGCAAACCTAATTAAAATATGAACCAGTGCAACAGTATACTATAATTTGATTTACTATTCCTTCTATATAGTGCTTTAGTATATACAGGTGATTGTAATATGTTTATAAAGATATGATTATTGGTAAGTGCCAGCACTTTGTTTCCTGGTAAAAAGGATGAGCATGTAGGACTGATGGTATGCTAGTTTATTGAGGAATGAGATGACAGCTAGTTTTGTGGGTTCTTGACACTTATTCACTCTAGCACTGCATTGGGAATTTAAGTCAGGAATGACAAGCACGTATTGTTGGCATCTCTAGAAGGTGTCGGATTTATGAGTAAAGGGATAATGCTTGTCTTGGAAAGTAAAGAGTTGCCTTCTTGGTTCAGATCATCATAAATAAATGTGGAATAAGATAATACTCTAACCTGATCATCAACTTTGCTGTCTACCTAATTTTGCTCTGGGTACTTCAGTTGCCTTACATATCTCCACTTTTTCATAACGTGAGTAGAAGTTTCATTATTTGTCACAGTAAAATCAATTTAAAGAAACATAAGCTTTTCTTTTGAAAGTCTACTTTGCAGATCATCTAGAGGTATCATTTGTACAAAGTCTAAAATCAGGTCAAATGTTACTACATATATTTCATAGTTAAGTTTTATGTTTCAGAGCCAAGGAATGAAGAGCAGGAGGCGCTGTTGATGAGGAGAGCTCCTAGTGTAGTGATGGCAGCCCAGATGTCAGCTTACAGTGAGGAGGACATCCCTCATGGTCAGCTCACTGCCGCCAGCTCTATAGGCAGCATGACCATGCTAGAAGACCTGAAGAGTAATAAAATTCAGATTGATGTAGGCGGTCCATCAAGTGATGAAGATGAGGAAGATGATGAGGTTGAAGAGGCTGGAATGTCAGAGACAGAGATAGAAAAAGAGGAAGCGGACATAGAAAAGGGGAAAGAAGTAGAGAAAGAATCAAAGGACAAAAATGAGAATAGTATATCTAGATCTGGAAGTAGGAAAAGTAAAAATAAGAAAGGAATATTGTCTAATATCAACAGGGATATCTTGCAGGCAGTGAATCGTTTCCAGAGGAAACAGAAAAAAGGGACCATTGATGTGTGGTGGCTTTTTGATGATGGAGGTAATTCAAAATGACAAGCCAAAAGTAGTATAATATAAATATACTGATAATATAAATAACACTGGTTATGTTATTAAAACATAGTTTTACATAAGATGATTAAATATTTTCATAAGAAAAAAGTCTTCATGGTGTTTTGAAATTGTATTAAGCCTAGTTTAGTGGATATGTAATTGTGTGTGATATCTTGAGTACCTTTTGAAGTATTGTTGTTACATAATCAGCTTGTCAACTACTTTTCACTACTAGACTACTAGTTTTACTAGTTTTCACTACTAGTATTTGTCACCCATCACTTTAGTGCTCTCTACTTGATGACTTATCAACAGGCTATCACCCAGGCTATCTAAATGACCGTTGAGTGTAGAAAAATGAGACAACTTATAATTGCCAACCAGAGTATTTGCTTTCAACTACGATTGATTTTTTCTTATCTACCAGTCCTTTCCTTATCTAATTGTAGGTCTGACCATGTTGATCCCATACATTCTGTCCACCAAGTCACACTGGTCAAATTGCGATCTCCGTGTCTTTACTGCTGGAACTAAAAAGAAGGAACTTGACAGGGATCAGAAAAAGTATGACCAATTTATTAAAAAGTGTTGCATCATTAACAATACATTTAGAGAACTCAAAGTAAATTTGCTGACTTTCATATTTATTTTATTTCATTTTTTAACATGAAAAAGTTTTCAGATTACATGCTTTAATGTCAATGCTTTGCTTTGATAATATAGCTGTTGACACATCTGTCTTTTCTATTTCAGCATGGCAACATTGTTAAGTAAATTTAGGATAGACTACTCAAAAATGACAGTTATCCCAGACATTGGAAAGAAGCCAAAAGAGGAAAGGTAATATGTTGGTGTTTTTATGAGAATCCCCTTACTTATTTTTTTAAGTAGTGTAAGACATGAATGTTTTTATGGTCAAAAATGTGAATTGTACTTCATAGTATTATACTATCAATTATCAGTGGGATTTTAGGTAGACTGAATATTGAATGACATAGATGGACAATTAGTGGTGACAAGTAACCCCCCCCCCCCCCCCCCCCCCCNTTTACAGCTTGTCAAGCACAAGACTGGTGGCTGTGTTCCTTATTTTGTATATGTGGGGGTCTATATGAATGCGCTTGCTCCAGCTGGTGGTACAATATTCGGAGGCGGTATCGCCTCTCTGATCCTCTAGTTTTTTTAAGTAGTGGAAGACATGAATGTTTTTATGGTCAAAAATGTGAATTGTACTTTATAGTATTATACTATCAATTATCAAAGTGGGATTTAGGTAGACTGAATATTGAATGACATAGATGGGCAATTAGTGGTGACAAGTACTAAATACAGTGGGTTTTGATGGTGCTTTTACTCCCCCCCCCCCAAATATAACCAGTGTCATCTTTGATTTGTTAGATATTTATCACTTTTTAATATATATGTATGTTTACGTATCTGTTTAAAAAAGTGATTTAAAGACTTTTCAAGAAGATTTCCAAATTTCTTTTGGAAAATACAAAATTAATTATCATTTCCCATCAGTACCCTTTGTATGCGATCTAAAAACTGATCATGTTAAAATGTTTTTTAAATGATATGTCAGTAAAATTAAGCACACTCACCTGAAGTTCTCTTTACTTTCAGAAAAAAATCCCCCTATGCATCTTGTTTAATGTGTAAGAAATGGAATGTAGCAAATAATAATAATATGTATTTTGTTTTCTGTTTTGAAGTATTGCCCAGTTTAAAACCTTGATCAAACCCTGGGTCCTGGATGAAGAAGCTGGGGAGACGGAAGAAATGTTCCCCTGGAAAATATCTGAAGCAGAGATGCTGGCAAATAAAGACAAGGTTAGTAGACAAGGCAAAGAGATTATGTATATATACCTGTCTTTTATCATATACTTGAGGAGTATGTATAGAAATTATTACATAAAATCTTAGTGAAATAAGGTAACAGATTATTATAATACAGTAACAATAATACAGTAACAGGTTAAAATATCTTTTTCATTAATTTTTTATGCCTTAAAATAAGTGCTTCCCTGTCCTTGTGTACTTAATGCTGTTCATTCATTTTAATGACCGTTTTTAGAACTATCGCCACATTCGCCTGCGAGAGCTGTTAATGGAACACTCCCATAGTGAGGCATCCCTGATCGTCATGTAAGATCATCTCTGTTAATGTCACATTTTATATTTCAAATATGACCATTTTATTCATTTTATTACCTATTTCAATTTTATTTTTAAAAAATCATCTCTGAGTCTATGCTCATTTTGTTTTTGTATTCTTTATATTATTTTGTTTTTTTTGTACTTAAACTGCACTTTATTCAATGGATGCATTTATTAGAATGGGTAATTTATTTTCTATGCTGCTTAAGATTAATTAAATCCTACTGTATTTTGATAAATAATTCTAAAAAGCACCGATTCCCCCTCTTTACAGTCTTGCACATCCTTTCAGTCACTGCAATAAATTTAGCATCACTCTTAAAAGGGTCTTAAAATGTGGCCTTTATTTGCCTATTTGCATCTTATGAACATTTTATCTCTGTGTCTAAATATACAATGTCTACTATAACACTTAGATGGGTATTCATTTCTCTCCTTTTCTATTCTCAGGACTCTCCCCATGCCACGCAAAGGTACCTGTGGGGCAGGGCTGTACATGGCCTGGCTAGAGACTCTGACCAAAGACATGCCGCCCATACTGCTGCTGAGAGGAAACCAGACCAGTGTATTAACATATTACAGTTAAATGGCAGGAGATGCCTTCTTAGTCTTTTTATGTACAGACACAGATGTGTCTGTACATATTGCCATCACCTGCGTCTGTCGTCGCCGTCGTCGCCGATGCCGATGGCGATGGCGATGCCGATGGCGATGGCGATGCCGTCGCCGTGCACTTTCATTGTAAACACGATAAGTGGAAGGCAGTTTTAGTTTTTGGCTTTATATTTACAGAGCTGATAAATATTCATAAAACGCAGGTCAAGTTCGAAAATCAGCATGATCAGGCCATTATTGTAGAAGTTATGCTGTTTTTTCACTTTTCAGCATATATGAAACACTGTAAACACAATATAAGAAAAACAGATTGGCCGATTGTCATGAAACTCATAGGAGTGATCAATCCTGCTAAAACGCAGGTTGAGTTCGAAAAATCAGCATAATCTGGGCATTATTTTAGAAGTTATGCTGTTTTTTCACATTTCCTCAGATTCAACTCTTAGGCATGTTAACAGTCTCATTATTGAACTAATAAGATACGTAAAAGTGTTTGTTTGACATTTCCTGCATCTTTACAACATTGTTAGTTGATTATGTAAAAATGATGGTAAACTTGTTATCGTGTATTGTGTAATAAAGTGTCAAAAATGGAAATAAACTCATATCATTGCAGTTTGTCAGATTCAATCATTCACTATGTTCAGAATCTCAGAATGGAAGAGATTGGACATTTAACACTGCTCTGTTGATATTTTTCCCATCTCATCAATTTTCTTAGTTGATCATATAAAAACGGCAGAAAACTGTTAATTTTGTTTTATGTTAAAAATTGTTAAAAATGGAAAAAAAAAACATTTCAGAACAGTGCTGTCTTGTTTACATTTTGGCATTTTCAAGTTGTGACTTTGAAGTTCCATGGGCCTGAAGACCTTTGCTAGTCACATTTTCTGAATATCCATAATACTAATATTTTATTATTAAAATTGATGGTCATTATGCTGTTAAACATTATGTAATATTGCATCAAAATTTGAAAAAAAAAACTATTTTGGGCACTGCTCCCATGATGACCATTTAAGAAAAACCATGTCATTTACTGTTCTCAAACTTACAGGAAAGAAACATGGGACTAAAATACAGCTTCAGTAGACAATGCAGTCTGTTTGATAATTCTTTCTGCTAGTTAAACAGTTTTTTTGTGAAAATTAAATTTTTCACATATTGGCATTTTCAAGGTGTGACTTTGAAGTTCCACGGGCTTGAAGACCCATGCTAGTCACATTTTCTGAAAATCCATGAAACGTATATTTTATTATTAAAAATTGACGGTCATTATGCTGTTAACCATTATGTAATATGGCATCAGAATAGAAGAAAACACAATTTTGGGTGCTGCTGCCATGATGACCATTATGGGAAAACCATGTTACTTATGATTGCCAAACTTTCAAAAAAGAAATACAGGACTAAAATGCAGCCTGAGTTGGAAAAGCAGTCTAATTGGCTTCTTTTTCTGGAAGTTATACATTTTCAAAGTGTGAACTTGTTACACATTTTACTTACATTGGTATTACCTGTTGAGCATAATTAAAATTTGATGTTGAATTTGCAGTTTAACATAATGTTCTTTTGCATCAGAATTGACAGTAGCCTATTTAGTGCATAGTTATTTCCTGTTTTTAGTCTGTACATTTGACAGCTTTGCTGCCTTGTTATTAGTAGGGGTGTAAAGCTTGCAAATATTAATAATTGAGTTATAGTATGAATATCTAAGGTACTTATGTATGAAAGCTTGGTAGGGGTCAATGTGGAATATGATCTAGTGAACAGTGCAATCAAGTTTTACATTATTTGGAGTATACAGGATATTTGAAAATCAAACAGTTGCTCTTACACACGACTGTGTGTGGGACTTCTTTTAACTTAGGGAGTGGTTAATACATCGACAGTAGTTCAAGCAAGCAATTAGGGGAAAATGTTTCTAAGAACAAATATATGAAATGAGAGTGTTAATGGTACAGTGCTTAGTAAGTGAACATGCCAACATGCAAACTAGAAAAGTGGAAGCAGTGTAAGAGGCACAAGGTATAGAAACTAGTAAAACATGCATAAGACTCTAACTATATTAACATTTCTCTTCACTTTGTGTCAGTTATATACATTTAAATATATTAAGTTGCAATATTTTTATTATATTTTTTTTGAAAGCACAGATATACCTCTGGCACATTTACATGACATTATACACAGGTGCAAGAAAATATCCCAGTCTTAATATATATCCAGCATAATCTTTGCCCTTCAACTTGTAATGGTTGGTATATACATACTTAGTATGTACATATACAGGGACACAAATTTACTCAGTGTATTTATTCATTGGAACCATGACATGGTGAGAAGCATTTATTTTAAAAATGGGACTTCAGCTCTTCATGTTTAAATATAATAGCACTTTTATTTATTTAACAAGAATTATTTATAGTTCAATATATTATATAAAAATAGCTAATTAATCTGTTAATTTTGTGTGATAGACCAATAATATATGGCACTAAATTATGATATTGGTGATGGTTGTATATAACAATATAACAACTTTAGTAATCTCACAACCGTGCTAGAGAGTGCTTTTGGTTTATCAAAAGGGCAACTGTAGAAAAATCAAAAAGATAAAGGAATAAGGAAATAAGATATTGTACAAGTTGGACAAAAAGTTTAGTCAGTATGACAACCTAAGTGTGGTTTTCCCTTGATGCATTTGAGCATTTGAAATCCTGCGTCTATTTGTTAAGTCTAGCTTAAAGCAGAGTGCAAAATGAGATGTTTGGATGTTTAAGCAAGGAGGTGTATATACATCCCCTTGGTTTAAGTAAGAGTACTTTAGTGATTGATCTCAACAGTGTACATCTTTAGTAATGTGATTTGTCTTTAATGTTTATTTCTTAGGCCATGACTTTGTCATTACAATTGCAGAAACAGCAAATTCATCCAACCCATTTTAATATAAAACTGCCTTAGTCCAGCTCAGTAAAGCTGCTGACTGGTATGTTAGTTCTACCTCTGGTGAATGAATGAAATACCCAAAACTGTTGTTCAGTGTATTGGCACTTTGAGAAAATCAATCAGTTTAAGCCATATTTCATTGCTGTTCTTTTCTTTTATCAGTTTACTTCACAAATTAATTACTAATAGTCAAAAGTCTTAATGCATGGAAATTCATTTATTTTTTCAAAATAGAAACACAAATATAACATTGAAACATTAGTTCAATGTGCCTTATTTAAGCAGGAGTGTTATTTCCTAGATATATATAATTATTAAGTGCCTATTATTCAGCATTTATCAGCCTGTAAGTAATATGAGTTGTTTTTTACGATGTTCTCTCTAAAAATTATTTTATAATGAATTAAGAAAGCAATGTTTCATATACCTATAGGATGACCTTGGTTCAAAAGAGGATCATGACCACAAACAAATGCCTTGTTAGGATTTAGTCCAGTTTTTATCATTTGTTGGTTAGTAAAGATGTTACTTCAATTATATAATTGGTTATTGGTATAAAGTGGAAATATAAAATTTCATCTTTGCTTTGTTATATGAAATATGACAACTTAAAAAAATGTAAATCTTTAATAGCAGCATAAAGGATAGTTAGTTTTGTTTTAAAAGTTACTGTAGTCTGAATTCCAAGAAATACTTTTTAGTAAATGGATCCTAGAGAAGTATTTAGATATTGTTTTTGAGATTAATCTTTATCTCCACCTTAGGTTTATTGGCTATGTAAGAAATTGATCAATGGGTTTGATGAGAATAATTTAAAATGGTTTTGTCCATTTTTATTTTATACTACCTCTCATGATGTTAATTGTCAGAAAAAAGATAACAGAAAAAAACTGTCTGCATTTAGTGTTTAAGCAACTTGTTTTGTGTATCTCAATTGGCATTTAGGGGCATTTATAAATGTTTTTTTTTTTTTTTTTTGTTATATTTATGTTATAAGGTATTAGATCAATTGATACTATTTATTGCAACTTTTGAATTTGCACTACGCTTTTGCCAAAATTGAACCAAAATTGCCAATACATTTTATGATACTTTGTTACTTGTAAGAAGGTGCCACAAACATTTTTCAGTAAAGTTTTGCCTCCAACATGAACTCTTTTTCTGCCATTGTCATTTTAATGGAAGTTTGAGAAGATGGTTTTTTAAAATACTTTTTCTACTCTGCTAATTATTTGAGAATCATTATTTTGCTTATATCCAAATTTATTAGAATTTACATGGAATTACCAGGTGACATCTCTAAATGAGACTTGAAATTTTGTTTGACAAGGATGAATAAAAGGCGTTTAAACATTTCTCTTTCCCTGTTGTCAAATGCCGGTACATGTACCTGTATAAGGAACTTCAAAGGTGTCAGTTTATTAGTACACTTGCATGGCTGCCAAGTGTGCTGGATTATGAGGTTCATTTATCTCCTAATTTTGATCTAGTGAATGTGGAAAAAGAATTCTGTGTTATTGATAGAACACTAGAAGTCGGAGAGTTTAATTTAAAAAGAAAATTCCATGCTCCTTGCAACACTCCCCATGCACACGCAGAACTGGGGCTGTAGCAATAGTCCGAAGGTTCAACAGTCTGAAGGTTCATTGGTCCGATTGTTCACTATAGAACCTTCGGATCAATGAACCCTTGCTTAAAAAAAAAAAAAAAAAAAAAAAAATACGATGAAAATGTCAAATAATCCTGGATTTGCCCCTGTCTCTAAGGGACCATTCACACAGATATTTGGATCCATCTATCTCCCCTGGGAGTCTCACTAAATTGCTGTCAGCATGACTGGCTTAAATGCCTGTCAGCCTAGTAAAGCTGTTAGGGGGTAATTATCTTTACCCCCTAGATGATTCGGTAGGGGTGACAGACATTTAAGCTGTTTAAATGTTAAAGACATTTAAGCAATTTAGTGAGACTCCCCAGGGAGTTGGGTCCATCCAGATGGATCGACCAAGGCATGGGAACCCAGTCTAAGCAGTTCTATGCTCCAGTGTTTTTTTATCTTATTTTTACTTGTCCACTAAAATTTTCAAGGGGTGGAAAGTTTATAAATATGCTTTTGCTACAAGCACGTTTTATGTGAGAGAGGTGAATTACTGGTTCAGCAATCCAATTACCCCCATTCAAATGATATTGATGAATCAGATGCTTCTTTTTTAATAAAGTGCATCATGTCCATTTTGTCTTATTTATTCCTTTGAAACGCTGTGTACTGAAACAAAACATATTTCAGATTATTTTAATGGTTGTCCTGACAAAATTGATCATCTGACCCCTCAATAATTTTAGTCTCATATTAATTTTTTTTACCATGGAATCTTTTAAGTTTATAATATGGTTATCAATAGTATTTTATGGACTGCTACAAATAATCAGTGCCTTCTTTTGAAAGAATACAATTCAGTGTTTTCCAAAATATAGAATAAACAATTCTCGTGTGCTAATTTGCACTTTTTTCTGAACCTTTATAATGGTCCTAGTCAGTGGAGGGAATTTATAACGAGGCTTACACGCGGAAACTTAGGTGAAGGTCGGGGCGATTTTTTTTTTTGGGTTATTGTCTCAAATGCGTTCTCTTTAACATATATACGTTTAAGTTACTGGGTTTTTGTCCACCAAGTTGATTCTTGTTATGAATTTATTTCGATTTTGATGATATATCAAAAAAATCTCGTTCGCTGTTTTTAGTAACCAAGAGAAGCCGCAATGGCGGCCAGTTGAAATATTTCAGCTTCGCGTATTTTAGTACAAACATTCCATTCTCATAAGTGTATGTATTAATATAAAAGCAGTAGAATGGGATCGGGAGCAAGTTCTGGTGTTAGGGAAATACGAATAGACCAGGAGAGTGAAAAATATGAGAGATATGACAGGTAAATTTTATTGCATATTTTGTGACCCTTTCGTTACTGTCGTTACCAGTCATTGAATCGGTGCCTTCATTATTTTGTCTAGTTTGTAAATCCATAAAACGTCCTGACATTTTCTAGATTAAACTGTAGAGTTGACAATTTACTGATCTCATTATTGCGCAAATCAACATATTGATTTCAGACCCCGGAGTAACAGGGAAGGCAAGGAAAGACGTGCGTACATGATGGACAGGGAGGTGAGTGCTTGGGACGTGGGACACTTGGTGTTTCACTAATATAACGCAGAGTGATACATTGAAGATAATTTAGTTTATTTTTCATATCGTCCCTACCTCTGCGAGATAAATAACACATTATCATTTGATAATGAAATCTTTTGCACTCCTAAATGGGCCACACTAGTGTTGTAGATTTCACTTGGTGCAACTTGTAAGTGACCAAATAAGTCAGAGTACTATCACTTAGGTGAAATATCTGAGGCATGTGAGTTTAACATGGCTGTTGATTTGATAACACCTACCTTTCTTGCAATGATAAAACCAGTATGGTAGAGATCAAGAGCTTTCAAATTTTAATCAATGCATTTGTACCCTGTTTTGTTCTTTGTCTTGTACATTTTTGATGCAATGTCGTCGTCGCCACTGATGACGCAGAACGTCGTGAGCCACATCATCGGCCGGACATGACGCAGCACACTCGTGGAGGCCGTGACGCGCTCGGCGTTTTTGATGTGGTAGTTTTGTTCTGTTTGATGTTGGTCTTTTTATGTGCCGTAAGCGGGTTTATTCTTTTATGAAAGCACAGGATTCTCTGGAAGCCTTATTTTTAGTCTTATATTAATTCTTATTTTGATCACCAAGAATAAACTTATCCAAAAACCCCAGTTGTTGTTTTTTCCCGCTTACACATTTAATGCTCCAAACAGATTAATATCCAATAAAATTACTTATAAATCTATAGTATGCGTGGTCATCATGTAGTACAGTCAATTTGTTTTCATTGTAAACAAAAAGCCCCATATCATAGGGATGAAACTCTCATACAATCATGTTATCTATCCGTATTGAGCAATAGGTGCCTCTCTCGGTATCCAGAATTGATACTTGGTGCTTTAAAGGTTTTTATTATGTGTCTGTTTGAGCATATTTTTAAAACTCATTTTCATATCTGATATGTGTGTTCCTAGCAACTCCCAAGCACCCCTATGTTAAATATCTTGTGGCATGACTATCCGAACTAATTTTATTTTCATTATTTTATGTAGCCATAACAATTTTCGTTTCACATGTATTGATAAATTGTTTGTCAGTTCATGTTTTTTTAAACACATTAATAACACAAGGCTCATTGTTTATGAATAGATCGTCTGTGTTAACAAAATGCTTTTATAAAAAGTTCTGTATTTTGAATTAAAATAAATACATTTATTTGATGTCTAGTTGGCAGTGCTACAAGCAGATTTGGCAAAATGCAGACAAGCAATGGCTGTTGCTGAAGAGAAAGCATCTTCTTCAGAGGCAGAAGCCAGGGAGTTGGAAAAACAGGTACTTTACAAAATGTTATGACACGTATATTTTTGTAACTGAATAGTACACGTACTTATGTTCTTAAACAAGTCTCAAAACCTAGTGTTTTTCTAGTTCCCTGTTTTTATGCGTTTGCACTTGTGTGGTTGTAATTTGTGTCACGAAGAAAAATTTTGGACATATTATTTCTTATTTCTAATGAAGTAAAACTCAGGTAATTAGTTTTGAATATATATATAAAGCATGGCCCGCTACTCATGTGCAAGGAACATTTAGATTCATGATTGTTTTTATTCTGTTTCAGATGTCTACCTTGGAGAGTACCAACCTAGATTTATTGGAAAGGATACAACAACTGGAGGAAAAGATAGAGAGTTTGCATGCTCAGAAGTGGGAAGATAAATCAGAGGTAGTGAAATTAAGCTTTCCAGTAGATATATCAGTATTGCTATTTTTCAAAAAGCAAATTATATTTAGACAGACAGAAGAATTAAGCCCTTCCTCTTTAAAAATAAATTAGATAGGTTCAGATGAAAATCTGTTTATTCATGTTACTAGATGTATGGTAATGACTCGGATCTTTTCATTGGAGAAAATTTATCAATCTTTCAAGTTCTTAATTTCCGAATCATTAAAAAGCATACTCTTTTTAATATTATTAGTGTTTTTACTATACAGAATAGAACTATTTAAGCTGATCAATTATTATTGTTTTTATTAGGAATGTAATGAAACATTGAAGGCTAAGGATCAGTATATAGAGAAACTGGAAAAACAGACAAACACCATAAATGCTGAGATTGAGAAAATGGTAGGTTATATATATATATATATATATATATTATGATTTTTTATCTGTCAGCTTATCCTATTGAAGATGCTTAATGTCTCAAATAGCTAAGAAAACCATTAAAAGACGTGCAGTGTGTGTTTGACCTCTATATAGCAAAAGTGAATTTTCTTAGATGTTTTTGCAATTTTCCTTTTATTGACAAGGTATACACTATCCAAAACTATGGAGGAAATTATTATCTTCAAACCTGTTTTTAAGCTCTTATTTTATAGGCTCATGTAAAAGGTCTTTAACTCTATTACAAGAGTGTTATTAAGCTAAAACTTTAGAACTAAAAACTATAATGATTGTAATTGTAATTTTGTCAATGGGTTTGGATATGGTATACCTTGTGTAATTACATTGTGTTGTCATTTCCAGAATGAATAATTTTTGCTATATAGGGACCATTCCCACAATCTTATCGTACTAGTAAGAGCGATCCATCTCTGAGGGGATTGTAAATTGCATTCAGTTTAAGAGTGCACGAAAGTTAATTACCCCCCTAACAGCTTCAGTGGGTGTGACAGACATCTAAGCCCCTTCAACTGCATGTAATTTAGCCAGAATCCCATAGGAGTTAGATGGATCCTGCTCGTACGATAGGGTATGGGAACCCAGTCATAAAGATCTAATGCTCATTGTGTATGATTAAATGTATACAGAAATTCAGTGGAAAGTATAAACAAGTGCTAAAAGGACCTTATCAATGATTGTACTTTAGTGGAGCCTATCAAATTATTTCTAACTACATTTACTTCATTTTAGAAAATAAGATTCAAGAAAAAGCTTCGTGTGGCTCATGCTAAACTAGCAGAAAACAAACAGGAATCCACACTGAAAATGTTTGAATTGAAGGATGAAATTGCCAAAATGACTGAGGAGAAGGCAAAATTAATAGGTGAGGATTATGTATAATAACTTTACTGCTTTATACAACTGACAACAAATTATATTTTGAATTAAGATTATCAATGGCGAATAAGTAATTTTGAAAGCATCAATCAGTATACACATGGATCTTTTGCAGAAGATCTTCAAATATCTTGCACAGACTCAGTTTTTCTTACGGACTTTTGTTACTCTTGTTTTGATAATTGAAAAGAGTTTTTCTTACAGACTTTTGCTACTCTTGTTTTGATAATTGAAAAGTTTTTTTCTTTAGAAATGCACCAAACTATCATTTCTTAACCAGTCTTCCGTGGTGCATCCTGATATTTTATTGTATGGGTAATTGATCTTAATCTAAAGTAAGAGCTGTTATTAAAAGAAAAAAAATGATCCTTGTGGCAATAGTGGTTTCCTTTGCATTCTGTTTTGTTGCAGAACGTCTAAATAGAGCCCAATCTGCTGTAACACAGGACAAGGAAAGAAATGTAACTGGGAATGCAGATGAAGCAGAGAGTGAGGAATGGGAAGACAGCAGAATGAAAATTATACTTGAACTTTCTAATCAGGTCTCAGAGCAAGACCTGAAGATTCAAGACCTTCAAAGAAAATTGTCAGAAAAAGACAAACTGGTCCAGGATCTTTCTGCACGAGTTAAAGAATTGGAGGCTGGTGCCAAATCTCAGGTAAAAGTGAATGGTAGTGGTGCAGCTCATACTGAAGTTGATCAGACATCAGCGGATATCTTGGAGTTAAGAGAAATTGCAAGAGAAATGAAAAAACTCAAGAAAACAACAAAAAACTCTAGCAAAACTCCTGACAAATATGAGGATACTCTGTCCTATACAAGTAGGGATTCTGACCTTAACAAGGAAGGGAGTATGAAACATGTAATGGGAAGTTATAATCCAAATAATAAAGATACTAGTCTTGATCTCAGAAAATCTCAAAATGGAGTGAAAGCAGAACTGCCTTTAACAGAAAATGTTCTAGTTTCCCATGTTCATAAAGATAGTGACACTGAACCATCCTCTAGGGCTTCTAGTGCAAGAACCAAAAGGAGAACAAAGAAAATAGAGTCCTTAAAAAGCAGAACTTCATTGAAGTCTGATGAGGCTTGCAATACTGATACTAGTAGACCTGCTAGCAACAATTCACAGAAATATTCTTTTTTTAAAAATAGAACTGCACCCTCCTCAGCAACCAGTAAATCCTCAAAAAACTCTGAGCTTGATAAAGAATCTGACATTGATAGTTTTGATGATGAAGATGTTTGGGAAAACAGCAGAAAATCAAAGACCTCACACACAATGAATAGGTCTGCATCTGGAAAATTTAGGACAAAAGGTTCAAATGGGAAATCAGAACTGTTTCTTGCACCATACCAAGGCCATGAAGATGCAGCCAGTATGTGTAATTTATATACTATGGAAGGCGAAGTTATTTTGGATCCATCTACTTCTGGTACACCTGTATCCCAAACACTGTTTGCAGTGCCTACTTAGAGTTTAAAGAAGTATTGAAGTATTATTAACTGCATGGTGCTTTCACATACAATTTACCAGAACAATTTGATGAGAACACATTTTCTCCAACCTAGACAATCCATGGTGTTTCTAAGTCTTTTGGCAAAATTATTTGTATAGCTTCCCCAGCCATTATGTGATTTGGTTAAATTTGCTGTATATTTAATGACTGATGTATAATTTGTAACATTTGGTATTTGTGTATTTGAGTCTGAGGGGCAGTCCTAAGTATTTTCTTGGCTTATACTTGCAAAATGTCTAAGAGACCCTTTAAATTAAATTTTGCACAATTCATTAATGTTATGAACCACAGGTCCTTTCATCTATATATATGAAATGCCTTGATGTAATTAAAGCAAAACAGGGCATACTCTGGATATTTAGAATTCCTGACTATCACAAGATTAATGGCACATTCTTCTTATCATAATTGTTATCTGTTTTTGAGATTTTATTTTCTAAATTGTTGCATATTATGTCTCATCATTTGTATCAAAAGTGCAATACATGCTGTGAATAACAAACTATACTTATGTAATGCTAGACCATGGTATCATTGGTATATAGTAAGAAAAACAATTGCAATATTTAGAATATCTTTAAAGCTGACCATTAGTTACAATGTCCTTTATTTTTCAAACACAGAAACAAACATACACAGAAAAAATCCACTCATTGTGAGCTATGGGTAAGTTGGTAACATTGCCCAGGACTGCATTAATTTTTTTTGTATGTGTTCAGAATACATCACAATTTCCTTTTCAAATGTTAAATAAAGATATTTACATATTGTACTAACTTTTTAATGAAAATGTCTTTTTACTACATAGGGCTACAAAAGCACTGAATCTATCACTGTGTTGTAAAAGTATTCCCTTTTAAATTTACTCTGCTTGAATAATCTCAGTAAGTATGTTTTCCCTCTGAAAGGAAATTGCTGCAGTCCTGATATTGTCATAACCGAACTGGTGTAAAAACATGTATATCAGGCATGTATTAAATGGCCATACTTACATTTTTTGTACTAGTCCAGAAATTGTTGAAACAATTTTTTTTCAAATGAGTGCAAAGAAAAATTATGATTATTAATTACATATGCATTTATGAAGATATATCAGTTAAAGCAATCGGTACAAAAAATGCAAGCTTCCCATGACCCAGTATGCATAGTGTATTGATATTGGTTATAAATTAATGTATTGTATGTGTCATATAACTGGAACAAGATGTACAGGTGACTGACAATGATGGTGCTTTCATAATTCATGAAATGGTGCACATTTTTGATGGAAGGTTTGAATTTGGACTTCATGATGCAGCTTTATAAGTAGTAAACAATTTCAGAGAAATGAGTTATACTTCAGTTGGCTTTAGTATTTCCTCTTGGTTTCAGACAAAATGCCACATTAACCCTTGGTTTAATAGATTACGATTGTAATATTCGAAAAACATTCCATTTCATTCTATATCGAACAATTTTCTAGGCATCTGCTTAATTTTCCTTGAATTATGCATAAATATTGCATACTAGCCTCATTTATGTAGGTGGTAGCACTTTTGATAGCAGTTATTTAGTATATTTCCCAACTTCCTACACAACTGTGAACAGCCAGACTGAATTGTTTTTCCAAGCTGGGTTCCATTTTCAAGTAAGTGAGCACCAGAGAAAGGTATTTTAGTGCATTTTTATATGATAGTCAATAAGCTACGGTTGTTCTATGTTCTGTATCAAGTTCAAGAAGCTCAGGTTGTTCTATGCTATGTTTATCTGTACCAAGTTCCTGGCATGAAAGAACATGAGTGGAGTTATGATCCCGTCTGTGTTTCCCTGGTAGGGCAGGTATCTTTCCAGTGGCTACATCTGAAGAGGACTGTATATGAAAATCTTTTTGACTTCTGTTACTAGATAGAACCACATGTTTGTTGCAGAGGATTGATAACCCTTGCACAAGTTGAGAGGTCAGCAGGTTTTCAAATTGTCCCAAAAATAGGATTCCAGGTATGTCTGTAAACTATTCTTTATTACTAGGTGGAAATGGTAATCAGTTCAAAGTAAGCATTGGCATTATTCTGCTAAATTGCAGGATTCCTGAAATGATACTGTGCCAGAAGAAATTGGTGTCTTATTGCTCACATGCCTGTTTATTTTGCAGTGTAAAACTGGTTAATGCCACACTTGTTATAATCTTTATTTGAAGTGTCTTCATTGTAAATTTATAATGTTTATTTTGCAGTGTAAAACATGGTTAATACCACACTTGTTATAATCTTTATTTGAAGTGTCTTCATTGTAAATTTATAATGTTGTTAGGAAGTAAAATATTTATTAAAACAAGAAAAATGAAACAACTTTTTGAAAAAACAAGGGCTATCCATTTACAAGCCAAATTAAGTCATACCCACACACACTTGTGTGTATTGTTTGTATATTTTCCCAGGTTCATTAGATCTAAATAAGACATTACCATGTTGCTCTTTTCAATACCGCAGACATTTTTGTGGGGTTTGAGGGTTCACTGCAAAATTTTATTTCATACTTGGCTGAACCAGTGCCTTGGTTGGGAATAGATCCTGCTTTCTTTTGATAGAGTTAAGATCAAATTGTCTTGTGCATATCAGATTACTATTAGTAGACAATAAAGCTCATGGAAAGCCAAGCTGACATATGTGTACTTTGTTCACTATTGCATGTGATTATGTATTTCAGGAAATTTTCATTATTATTACATTCCTTGGAAATGGTTTGTGCAGTTGAGTGGAAATTCTCCCAAAGTGTCTACAGTATTGTCCTGTGTCAAAAGTTCAATTCTTTTCCATTTGGTGGATACATTTAGGTACAAGTTGATTGTGTCTAAAAGACCACAGCAAATGCAAAGCATATGAAATGCATTGTGTGCCCTGAATCTGAGAGTTGGGCACCATCAATGTATTGGATATGTAGCGGTCATCAATGATTAATGGATTCTATATCAGTTTAGTACAGTTTCAGCATTATATTACAATGATATTGTAGTTTGAGTCCCCAGATAATATTTTCAAATTTCCTGACTGTCATGACTTTATCAGGTCCAGTTTGTGAATAATTGAAGTTAAGGGTAAGATTGGGATATCGAGACTTAAGATATTGAGGTATGGCTGAGATACTAGCTTACAAGTAGACTTAAAATTAAATGATCATATATTCAATTAACCTTTGGTCCCATGATTTTATTGTTAAAATGAGAGGTGATAATGACTGCAATTTTCCATGCTCTCAGTTGAAGAATAAACTGCATCTTTCTATGAAATGGTGATGCTGATATTAATCAGTACGAAAACATGTTGGTATTTTGAAGGAGTATTTCTTGCTAACAGTTAACCCACTTCATCATTTAGTAGACTATAAAGTGATTGGTTTTAAAATAATTTTAATCTGATTTTGATGCTAAACTTACATTTGCATAGAGTCATGATCTCTTAAAATAATGCATTTACAAGCAAGTAAATCGGCAGTGAATTGATGTCATGAAATTGCCAACATTTTCTGTTAGTATTTGGAATAGGATACAATTTTAGTCAGACTACTATTATTGCTGATGACTGATTCCAGTTTGCACTAGTTTCTGTGGTCTGCAATCAGTCAGGCAGACAGTTACACTTCTTCCAATGTATCTGGAGCAAGTACCTGGCTGAGATATCATAGGCAGGAGGTAGTTTTGTCAGAGGGAATGTTAAAAAAAGTGTTCAAATGTGTTATTGATGGAAAAATCACTATTTGAAAAATTGACTTATTTCAAAGCTTTCAAATATTGTAAAAGAACTCTGAAAGCTATTTCCATAATGTAATACATCTAGTATAATGTATGTATATTATTAAGTGTATGAAACATTGTTTTGTTTTCAGCAAGGCAGGAAAAAGAGCTATAACATTGAACATTGAGTGTATATGTAACATTCATTGCATGTCATTGCACTGCTGCCTCATGTTTAGTTTCATGTCATAGATAAACAGTCCTAGATTAAATTACATATTTTATTACCTATGCTTACCTAACTTAAACACAAATGTGTTGCCAATTTTTGCATTACAGTTTATGGTTGACAAACTGCAAAAACGCTTGGAACCAACTCAGGTGAGTGATAAAAATGCAGCTTGGAATTAATGGCTCAGTATCTTGTTAACCAGTGGCAATGTAGAGTCACACAGGTTAATTATGAAATTCAGGCTTTTCTTGTTGAAATGAAATAATTAATCTGAGTCTGTGCAGTTTTGGTTTTAATGTATAGTAGATAGCAGATAGCCATGAAGGGAGAGAGAGAGAGAGAGCAGAAAAGGGAAATGAAGAGGATGTTTATAATGTTTTAAAATAGCAATTTCTTAAAGCAACCCTTGTTTTTTGTGTTGTATGCAGAGTAAAAATTAATAAATTGGTAATACTACAGAGTCAAATAACAAGATTAAGAATTGTGAGAGTTTATGACTAAAAAAAACTTGATTAAAACCCCATGTACATATTCAAAGCTAAAATATCCCCAAATTTCTGTAAGACATACAGGATGTAAATAATATTTTAAAAATACTGAAATGAAGACTTATTACAGATTAATTAAAATATTGTTGAAATAAAAAGATTTTGAAGATGACCAGTATGTTCAGCAGTTCGTAAGAACTGAGGCAGCTTTTTAAACTGTAAGTTAAAAGCTGAGAATGAATGATTTCTATGACCATGGTAGTTGAACTAGATAAAAAGTAATAGACAGGAAGTTCCTGATGTAATTGCTGAAAACATGCTTATTGATATGAAGTTATAATTATTTGTTACAATTGTATTTATTTTAGTTTTTGATCAAGAAAAATGATTGAACAATGCTACATAATACCATAATAATAATGTGCGGCTGCAAAAACATGAACCATCAGTAAAAAAAGATGTGGCTTCTATTAGGGATGATGTGTTCACCATGGACAGACAAGAAAATTAATGAAACTGTCCTAAGGGAAGCAAATTCCAACTGGGCCTTTTTAATTAAGACAAATAAGACAAGCCACTTTCTTGGGACATGTATTGAGAAGAAATAAATTAATATAGAACAACTGGTTACATCAGGAAGGCAAATGAAAACAAGCACAGAGAAAAAATATGAAAAACATTGAACAACAGTGCTTAATAGATGGGTTGACTAAGGTGACAGACGTGATGAAAGCTTTCAAAGACAAAGACATTTGGGAGGGAATGATCACCAATGTTATGAAGCAGGGCATATGTTGATGAATGGATGCATGAGAAACTGTACAGTTAATAATTGAAGAAGGCATATATTTTTTCATAATAGATAAACATAAACTTTGATGAATTTGTACAGGTGGAAGATCAGTTTGAAATTATTTTACCAAAAAGGTTAGTCTGGCAGCTTCTCAATGTAGATGCTCTCGTAACTAGCAATTTTTTTCTCCTAAAAATGCTTAAGAAAATAATTATTTTGGATGATGATAAACAGGCTTGAATACTGGTTATTGATTTATTCCTTTGAGGGATAAACAAACCATTGACAAGAATTAGAAGTACTGAAGCCATTGTATATGCATAGGAATACATCATGTTGTTGATAGCTGATCTTTTTCTCTCAGTGGGTCTTTTTGTATTTTCAGTGATTTCCCAGAGGATGGAGTGTTGAACTTGAAATAACGAAAAGAAATGCTTTCATTACTGACAAGAATGGATGTTGATTTTATAGATGTAATTTTCTAGGTTAGTGTGGCAGTCTTACTTTGGGCTCTTGCAGCAAAATGACCTTATTTTGACATTCAATTGCTTATTTTCAGAGTTTCATTTGAAAGAATCTACAAAAAAAGTTGCACTTGGAGAGTGACCCAGTAAGTTTTTTTTATCAGAATTGGATTTGCTTTATTGAAATTTATTAGATTATTATTATTATCATCATCATTCCTATGTTCATTTTGAGTTTTTGATACAGAACAAACAATGTTAATATAATTGGTTGCTTTCAATTTTTGATGATGATAAAATGATATAAGATGGTTATTTATTAATAGATTTTTTTCTTTGCAGCATCTTCCTTTTGAGTTTGAGTGAAAAATTGGCAAGGTAATGTGATATGTATCTTTTATATTGTCATCTCTTAAGTCTCACAATCAGAGGGATGCAGATGGCTTGTGAGGGGTTAATTGCAATTGTATATTGTGTGACTGTCTTCTTACTGTGTTTCTTTGCTCAGAGTATCAAGAAACCATCTCACTTGCTGTTAATAAGATACAAGAACAAACATTTTATGTAAATGCGTGGAACCATACCAACCATTTCTTTTCGTTATTTAATTTGGTACTCTGTAAACTTTGATATATTGGTAACTTAAAATATTAAATCAGTCCCCTGAAGTTGGCAACATTTGTTACATGTGAGAATAAGTTTGTTTCTTCATTGGTCAGCATCTGAAAACTCTGCCTTTAATAGTAATTTTAAAATGTTTTATTCAGGTCTAATATGGGTGTAACAGGAGCAAGGAACATTTTGTTGCAGTGAACTTGTTGTGCCACATATCTGGTGAGAAGAATAGTACGTTGATTGGGATCCACAACATTTTCTTCTTTTTTCCTATTCTTCATATTCACTTATCTTAGGTAAGGTTGGGTTTGTCAAGTGGTTTTCGGCCGCCCCAAGGTGTCTCATTTGTTTGGTCTAGACTTAGCCAAATAAAATAGCCCAATAGTACAAAAGGGTTTTTTAAATAATAATTTAACATTTTTGGACTGGTGTCTGGGATTGTTCATTCAAAATGCAGTTGATGGTTGAGTTTGAAGAGGACTGATCATTGCCTTCTTAGAGGATATTGATTTCTTCTCGGCGCTATGTAAAAGTCTAAATTTATCAGTCAGTACTTTTGATTGAATTGGGTTATCATAGCGACCAAAGTATAACCAGTTATGGAATCTCTGTGGATATGAAGCTATGAGCTAATCCCTTTTAGTCCACCAAAAATAACCACAAAGAAATGATTGATTTTCTTAAATTTCATAAGTGTATTGTGGAAAATGATTGCAGGTTTAAGTATCAAGCTGGATGATATTATACTTTTCACATGTACACTGCAATCGGCACAGTGTCAGATTACTTATTCTGTTTATAAAGTTGCTAACAGTAGTATGTAATATCCTGGATTTGCGAAATTTCTTGAAAATGATAATCAGGTAAATCATTCAGTTGCTTTAAGAAATGGCACAAGGTGCACAGTAGGCTTTTTGTAATTATGTCACCTACACTATGAGGAATCTGTTCACATCATAATCTTATACACAGATTACATTTCCATATTGAAATATTGTCGGTTATATTGCCAAGTTCTTTGATTGCAAACCTTTCAACTGCTGTTTACCCAATTTACTGAATTCATGGCGTCATTATTTCTTTTTTTGGAAGTCCCAAATTTGGGTAGTGTCAGTGAAGAGCAAATGAAAAAGAAATGTCTCTTTTTTCTTTTTTTTTTTTTTAATCTATAACTGATCATTTTTATTACTTGTCAGAAATTATTCAAATTCTGTACAATAGTGCTTTTGTCATTTTTGTTTTTTTGCTGCTGTTTTATATCATTTTATCATGTAATATTTGATAACAATAGGACATCCCAATAAATCAAGAAAAGTATGATTAGAAGTGTATTATACATGTAAGACACTGTCCCAAAGTCATATTTTCCATTTTCTACATACCCTGCAAAACTACTCTTTCTCAATCCAGACCTTAAAAATTATAAAAGCATCTCAAATGAAAGTACCTAATGTCAGTACTTCCTTCTCAGATGTACAGGATGACATGGCAGTCTAAATGCACATAAATTGCACGTAGGAGAAAATTGTAATTTTCTTGAGGCAATTTCAATTTGGCACAAAAAAATCTCCGATAGGATAATAATTGTTTGACCAGTTTAGTATATGCTATAGTTTTGTATGTCAAGTTTAATATATACTATAGTTTTATGTGTAAAACTAGAGATCTACAGTTTGAAATTTGAAAAATTACACAAATCTGTTATTTGTTGAGGGTATTCTCAGTTTCTCTTCCATGTTCATGTGTTCTGAACCTAATAATGCTGTCTGTACATTTATCAGCGTCGTTGCTTAAAAGATACCGTAGTCTTAATCAGTGGAGAGATAGATGGAAGGGTTGGTAAATGAATAAGTAATTGGAGTATAGTGCAGACTGTGGTATCAAAGTATCATTACATGAAATACAGTGTAATTAGTTAAAGTCACCGTCATGGTGCTAAAGCAATATGATTAATGAAAAGAAACTATATGATGAATTTCATTACTTGATGATTTGCATACTGATCTTAATAATATGTTCTAATTATAATAATGTTTTTAAAAGAAAGTACACTTTTGAAAGTGTTATGAAACAATTGTTCAAATAAAAAAATCACCTTTAACACTTTCTTATCAATACTTGACAAATGGATTTTTCCTTTTTATGGTAATATATCACTTGATCTGAAAATTAAGTCAGTATCCTAGGCTATCTGTATTATGTTTCCTCCAATTATATCGGGATAGACTTTCATCCTATATTCAAAATTCATATATCATTCTCCAATATATTTGGCAGGGCAAGAATCACTAGGAATTTTATAAACATCACTATTAGACTCTTCTATTTTTTATTACCTTGATTTATGTTGGATCTTAAAAAATGAACTTTGCTCTCATAAAGCTATTGTCATATACGTCCAGATGAAACTGTTCTTGGTTTCAGTGCTATGAATCTTGTTAGATTTCCATGGATATATCTGCTCACTAAAAATAAAATATCACAAGGTTTATTTATATAGAAGATATTAGCAATCTATGTTTACATGGTATGTTTCATAAATGTCACTTTTTAGATCCCGAATAATTGAATAATGGGAATTTTGTATGAAGCTGATTGTACTGTTTTTCTGGAGCATTCAGAGGTCGCTGGAAAGTCTTTAATTTTCTCTACTATCAGCATGCCCCTGCCATTTCTAGTATCCTGAGTATTCTCTGAAACTCAAGGTTAGTATATTGGGCTTGAGCTAGAACCAGTAAGGCCGTCTTCTATAAGATGTTCATGGTTCCATTATATTTTGTCTTTGGGTGACTTACTTACTGATCACTTAGTAATACATGATCACTTACTTTGTAACATAGACTTTTTACCAAACGGCCCAGATTTGTTTTTGAAACAGTAGAGCTATATGTAGCTTTTTCATAAATGTTTTATGTTGCAAAGTAAGTGGTCTTCATCATCACAACTTACTACAGGTACTTGGGATTGATATGGTTTGAAGAAAGGTACATTAGTGCCAAAGTGGAAACCAAAACCAGAATTGGGTGACATCCCATGAGAGTTCTTTAAAAGGTCAGAGCAAATACTCAGTGAAACGTACATCAGTGCATGGTAACTTTATCTCTAATGTGTAATAACACAGTAACAGTGTGATGAGTCCTTGTCTGCTGTTTTTATTGTTGAATAACGAGGGAATTGTGTCCTGTACTGATATTGTAGTGATTGATGCTTCAGTTGCTTTAGTAATGGAGTTGTGAATTAAGTATTATGAGGTAAAGAAGAGACGATGGATTTATCCTGCTGGTTAAAGTTGGGATTGCTGATTTCCCTCTTTTTGCCAGTTTCAGGTGTGGATAGCACACTATGGTACAGCCTCACTCTCAGCCTATAGCATTCTCAAAGGAAAAACATCCCAGTTTGACAATTCTCTTGAAATTAACAACCTATTTGTACATATTGGTAATGGTGTCTTGACATTTAGCTGAAGATATGATTTATGTCCCTAACCAGATGGTGCTCTTCAATTTTCATTACTGGCCTCTTTGTAGAATTAAATATTAGTTCAAATTCTGACTAAGACAATTAAAGTATATGGGTTTTTCAAAAGTGCTAACTCCACAAATGCAAAGTATTGTGGTGGTAAAATGTTAATTCTTTCAATTGTCCAGGTGGAGGAATGATTTTATGCTTTAATTGTCAAGAAGAAAAACATTTTAATATCAGGTATCCTTTAAATAAAACATTTTTGGTTCTCACTAAGCATACATATTTTACAATTGACATACAAAACCACGTAAGAAATCATGGATTAAAGATTTATGTATTCCTGACTTGTAATGTGAAAATAAACTATGTGCTGTAGATGGCAATTTGATTTTGCAGGAAATGCTTATTGATTGGTGTAAAACTTTGATTCAGAGAAGTCATATGTTTGAGCATGAAACTTTTGAAATGCTGCATGTGCAGACGCTTGGTATAGAAGAGTATGGTTGCATTATTTCTCCTATATTATCCATTATCTTCTATCAATTATTGGTTAAGTATTTATTGATGGTTGTCTGTGCTATAGTAACCTTTAGAGAGAACAATATAAATAGCTTCAAAAGTAGTCATGCTAGATAGAAAGTCAGTGATTAATGATTTAGCACAATTTCATCAATCTAATTTCCAGATCTATGGCATGTTGCAAAGTGGGTGCCAACACTTAAACTCAGTACTAAAACTTTTTTTCTGAGAATAGCAGTTTTGACCATTTTTAACAAATTAAAACGTGCAGGATTCAAATGAATACCTAGTGCCTAACAGAGTCCACCTTAAATGTCATACCGGATGTACAGCAGTGTTTAGCTTACTCCTCAATCTGCTTCTAATCTCTACTAATGGCCCACCTGCATACAAGTACGGTTTTCCTGGGATTATATTTCTGAGAGCTGCAGGTGAACACTGCAGTTTCTAGGACAGTATTAACCTAAGCCCAGAATGGAACGTGTAATCCAGGTAATCTTCAGCTTTGTTCCTGATATACCACATGGTGCTTATGTGGAAAATTAAAGGTTTTCATTTTTTGTTTTAGTTTTGACATAAATGCTGACATCATCAAGAGACCTCAGAGATTTATAGTTATTATATGATATGCATGAGAATAAATATAAAGGCACATTCAATGCACTTCCATTGATTAGTAGGTGGAATCCGCCACAGATACAAGTAGTGAATGTTATCGTCACTTAAGAGCAAACTGATTTTTTTTCTTCCAGTTTGTCAGGAAGAAACATTGGACTGATGCAAAGTAAATCATTGTATACAAGTTTTATCTGAGTAAAAAGGTAAGACCCATTAACCTTCTGTATGAAGTTTTTAGTAATTCAAGATGCTTTTATAGTTATAATCAGCCTGTATAATGTTGACGAGAAGACATGCCAATTTCAGTTTATGCTGCAATAGAAAGTCAAATGTGATATTTCTTATCAGAAGCAAACCTAGTCATCTAGTTGGATATGTTAAAATATAAACAAAGGTTAAGGTCAAATTAATATATTAATTAAGCAGAAAGCTTGAAAGAACAATCCAAGTTTGCCTAAAGCATGAAGTGTATGAAAATCAATTGTAAACAGATTTTTTGTATTCATTTTTTGTTTTATGCCTAAACTGTCTTTCTCTGTGTACGATTTCTTACCTGTCTCTTTATTTTTCATATTACCTTACCTTATTTGAACTGCTCTCATCACCAGAAGAAATCCTTAATTGAGGTCTGATTTATTTCCTATTAAGGCATATATAAAATTGCTTCATCATCAGCATTATACTGTCACCAGCATGCTCAAAGCTCCCTGACTTTCAGAGATTCCCTGTTACAACAGGTTACTGTAACTCAGGGTAGCTTAGTGCTATATTTTAGAAACTTTCCCTCAGTCTTAACCTGCCTAAGAGTAATTTTTTTTTCATTCTGACTAGTTTAACCTGATCCATTTTACAGAGAGCATGACCTAGGTTAAGAAGGCCCAGTTGTTGGTTTTTTTTAAAGTGCAATACTCTTTAATACACCTGTTAGTACTTTCTCCTGATATGTACGTACATAGAAGATAAATGCGTTTTTGAAAACGAATATTGTCAAGGTGTCATTTGGTTTTCAAAATAAGAACATCATTTGAGAACATTATGTGTGGTAAAACTCAGAGAAGAATATTTTCCTATTTTTTGTGTGTCTATTGAAGTTCTGATTTTTTTGTTTTGTTTTGAGGGAAAATAAATGATTGATGATTTGGGTGCATGAAAATGCAACGAGTTGTAAGTTGTACTCTCCTAGCTGCCAGTGTAGGATATCTGAAAGAGGTTGAGCATTTTTCAGTCATCTCTCACTATAAACTTTAGTGCTCTGGTTCTCATGATTTGATTTATTTATTTTTTGTCATGTCATCAGTTCTGATTATACTGAATACACATTTACATCCACAAAAGTACAAATCCTAACTGTACTGAAAATGTTATATCTCAATCAGATTGATGCAAAAGGGAAGAGACATAAAAATGTCAAATGTGGTCATTATCTGGCCCCTTTGTCCTCCCACTTACCAGACTTTCGATGTGCTCTATTTAATCTGTTTTAAAACCAAATGTTTGGCCACACGTCAAGCGCTAGACCTAAATTCATATATATTTATATACATACATAGAACTTGAAGCACTAGTAGAAAGGAAGATTGGATATATAGCATTATAGGATTTTTGTTTTAGATGAAGGTCTGGTGAGGACTTGACAGGTGTGTTTGCTTTACAGTACAAGTACATACAGTATTTGAAAGCATTACAACATGTTAAACTATAGAAAAGATTCAGGTCTTGTTTAAGGCCAAAATGAGAATATGTGACTGAATCAAAGAAAAGAAAAAACATAAGAAGAGATTTATAACATAAGGTATATATTTAATGCACAGATATATACTGTAACACGAATAAGTGGTGCTGCATATGTAAATGTGCAATTTGTGGTTGGTTTTAGGTGAAGGGAATAGTTCAACATTTGAAAGAGTGATAATATTTTAGAGTCATCCAAAACAAGGTCAAAGCAGGGTTGACAAGAATCTTTTTATTACATTTATTGAGGTATTGATTGCCTAAGAAGCTCTCAGCATCTTATAAAACAGATAATTGGGCATTATTATTATAATTTTTGTTCAAGTTAAACCCATCAGTGGGATATTTAAATGGTCTTAGGAATCAATTGTGCACAAGAATTGGACAAATGCAAAGAAAACCACTGATCCTAAGAGAACATTGCTGCTGAATGGTTTCAGTTGAAAATATTTTCTTTTCATCATCCCAGTAATTTGACTGTCTATCAACTATAAGTTTATTGCCTAATGTAATTTAATGGAAGTAGAAATGCATGCATTAAGTTCACCTTTGATGACACTAGATATATTATTATCACTGCATAGTGAACATTTTGTTTGTCTACATAGCAGTTCATGACTTATGAATGTAATGGATTTCCTCCCTTAAGAGAATACTCTGCTAACCTAATATGTGCCTGCATTATGACATATAAAAGGATGATTGTAGACAGATAAAATGAAAACTAAGATTGTGTTGCAAATTGTACTGGTAGAAGTATGAAGGGCAGACCCAGAGGCTTACGGGGGAGGTGCCCTGACCCCCCCCCCCCTCCCCTTTGCAGAAGACAATATTGTTTATCAAACACTATTTCAACAAGGAAAATGTTAGTCTCGCTGCATGATCAAATCTGACCTGTTACCTGATCAACAGGCAGGTTCTTCAGTAGTAAAGCACCTTCAGTGTTACTGTCTGCTTACAGCAGGCTTGAGACCGAAGTTTATGAACTTGGATTTCAGATCAGTCATATAGCTTTTGGGCAAACAAATATACTAACTATATTATATTGTATATATGTTTATCTCTCCAATTTCATTTTTAATGCTTTTGCTGAAATTGTGACAGAAATGTTTTCTTTATTTTTTTGTGCTTCTGCTCACAATTCAGAATAAATAAAATATCTATCAAAGTATCAAGACTTCATGCTGGATTGCCATGGGGCTCTAATCATGTAACATGTAACAACATTAACTTGGCTACAGTGCTAGCTGGCACAATGGTCTTTTCCCAGGCATAGCACTCCTTTCTCACCTAACACATTTCAGAAAAGCATCTAATCAGCATTGATCACAGTACCTAAAATGAAATTCACATCCAATATCATGATAACATATTTTTTCTGTTTCTTTTCCCCAGGATTTAATGATGTCCAAATCAGCTGAGTGCTCTCCAAAGCTTTCACCAAAGCATAGAAACAAGCACCACATGCATCATATGGATGTTAGAGAAATACGTCACAAGCTACATAGATTATCACCAAACTTTTTAAGAAAAAAATATCTCAAAGACAGGAGTGAGGAAAGTGACACTTCTTGCCATTCTTCACCAACTTTTCAAAAGCGCAACAAAAAATCTTCAACAACAATAGAAAGTGAAAGCAAGTCTCAGGTTTTGCCATTGTTGATACCTCCTCTCCATCATGATTCCAGCGGTTCAAGTCAAAGCCATGAGGATACAGTCACATCATTGTCAACAATCAAGTTAAAAAGGAAAGGAAGCCCAAAAGATAACATGTCTGGTGATGAAACACCCAATCAATCTCCAAAATCACTGAGGAAGTATGGAAAGAAACATAAAGATCATGATCATCACAAACATTTTAAGCTGCCATGGAAAAACAGTAAAGACAGCAGAGAAGTTGTCAGTGTTCTGGCCACACATGCAACTGGGATTGTGGCAGAATTGTCACTGGACCCCCCAATGCTGTGAGTAGCTTGAATATTTACATGCATATATGACATATATGCCAGTTTGATATTGATAAAGAGTTGACAATTTTTCCACATCTATTTAAGAATCTGATCTGAAAAATATAAAGTGCCTTAGACAGATGTTTGAAGATTAATAAGTCATAAAATAAATTAAAAAACTTTCCTTCGCAAATTCCTAATGGAAGAACATCAAACTGACTGAACAAAAATAACATAAAACTTCATTTGTATTCAGTATATGTGCAACATCTGAATTAGTAGGAGATTAGGGAAAAAGGGAAAAAAATTGAATGGAAATTAATACATTTTCCACAGATTACTTTCAAAGATATTGATTGCTGTGGTGATATGTTGTTAAGAGTCTAGGGTATAGATGTTGCACAACAGTTATAACATATGTATAGTAATGACTAGTAGATACAGAAGTGACCAGCACATCCCATTCCTAAAGAGATGGGCAATTGAGCTCAGAGATATAATTAGCAAGTTTGTGGGCTGTAGTAATAAGATTATTTCAATAATTACTATCACAAGGGAAAGCACGCAGAGCACAGTTGCTCATTTTAGACTGCAGATGTTTAAGGCAAGGCAATCAGGTGGGGGTTTGTTGAGACCAGTATTCAGAATTTTTACTATCTTATTCATTTTTTTTATTATCATTTTATTTGGGGGGTTGGGGGGCAAAGTACTTGATGATACTTGATGATAAGAGGCCTTTCTCTTCCTTTGCAGATGGTTTTATGCGGAGACAAAATATGTCTGATCATAAAGACATCACCTGTATCTGTTGTCACCATTACCAGTAATTTTGCTCTCACCTTGCATTTACATGAAATTTTTGCCTGTAAGCAAAATGAAAGGAAAACAGTGTTTTTATTACAGTCAAACTGAGAGAGGATCATAGGATATAAAAAAACAAGTCAAAGTTGAAATCACCCTGATTTTTTTTTTTTTTTTTTTTTGCAAATTTGGCATTTTTCAGTTGTGACTTTATATTCCAGTTGGTCTGAAACCCTGTTCTAGTTACGTACATTTTCTGATTATCTACAGAAGCTAATAAATTATTCAAAATTTGTGCTGATCATGCATTACGTAGTATTTCATAAAATTTGAAAAGAATCATTAAATTGGTTGTTCATCATTTTAGACTGTTTTGTCATTTACATACCTGTCCATTTGGTAGCTTTGCTGCCTTATTTAAACATCCATTTTTATCTTTTTCTTTTTGCATCCTTTAATTATTATGGTGCAATATATTTTTGATATATAACTTTTTTTTTTTTACAGTTTATGTTTTCCAATTAATTAGGTAAAGGAAACAAGCTATTGGTGTATAACAATTTAGTTAGATATATATCAAAAGCATGTTTAATAATTTTACCTATATGCCTAATGTTACTCACTTTCCCCAAATCATAGTATTATTTAATCCCATTCTTTAGAATAATGTGTTTAATTGTTTTGTCTTAGGACAATAAATTGCCCAAGGTGTAATCACCTATTCCCTGAAGGTATACGTACAATGCTCACAAGTTTACATTTTTTATAGGAGCACAATTTACCTGACTCACGGTCTCCATTAAGATAGTGTTTATATAGAACATGATTTTGTCAATTGGTTTGGAAGTGTCATGCCTTGGTGGAAAAGAGAAAGTTATGAAATGTCCAGCAAAATATTTTTTACGATATTAAGATCTTGCGTTCCATCTTTACAGTCCACATCCATTAAAGATTACATGTATATTAGTATTATTACTTCATTTACTAGATCAGTTTCAACTGAAATTCTTTTTATATATTTCATCATTATTTACCTCCGTGCATGATATCATATTTTGATTTTTTTCCATGTTTATTATCAATAAATTGTTTCTTCTGTTGAAATATAGAATTACAAAATATTACAGTACTGGATCTATTTGTGTAGTTATCAACAAACCATGTAAACAGTCCTAGAGTAAAGTACCTTTACTGTTAAATGCACAAAACATAGCATTTGTTTTGACTTCAGGTAAATACAACAGCGTGAAGAGCTCTACTTTATGACCCCAGTGTAAAGCCCTCTATACTGGGTCAACATGACTTATATACATATAATGTACGTATAATAGCTTTTCTGCACCAAGACTGTTTGCACTGGTTGCAGACCTAAAATGGAGAAGTTTAAATGACAGGTACTCTTACATACATGTGATATTGACAAGATCCTCAATCTGTGCATCCCCCCCCCACCCCCCAATCAATTTTGTCACCTGTGACCCAGCATCTTTTCAATCTACATCCCACCTTAATGCTGTACAGATGCACATGAAAAATTGTACAATATCAACTTAAATTTAAGCATGTTAGAATCCATTGATGTGCCATATCATGTTCTGATTTAATTATAAATAAATCTATTTTAAAATATTATGTTTATCTAAAGCCCTGTGTATTGCAGTAAGTTACCACCTCTCCAGGAATGCCTGTTCACATACATATATGTCTGGCCCAGGACACAGGCTATCAGTCACCCTCACCACCAACTGTGATTGGTTCTCCATTATGGTGTGGTGGGGTCAGCTGATAGGCGGATTATACAAATCAAGGCCTTTGTAGTTTAATGCAGGAATTATGTTGTATACACAGGTTGGTGTACACAGGCTCCCGTCAACATATAGGTCATGTGGCGTGTATTGATTAGAAACTGCTGAGTGTTTTAAGGGATTGCGAAATTTTAAATTGTGCAATCGTCAGAGGTGCCTCTGGGCCCAATGCTGGAGCTGAAGAGTATTGGGGATGTTGCTGACTGGCCCATCTGGATGATGATGGTAGCACTAATACACCATGATAATCTTTTATTAATAGCTATTCAGTAACACACTGGATCTGAATCTAGCTCTTGCCTGTTTAAATTGCTGAGCCATCCAGTATGTACATAAAGAGCAAGAGAGAAAATAATTCTGTTGAAACACAGTATCTGGCTTTTGGCTAACTTGATAAAGGTATTGAATATTTGATCTGCCAAGAAGGTTTAAGTCAGGATGAAGATGGTTGATTGCAGGACAGCTGCTAGGAGGTCCTGGGGTATTGAGGCAACTATGCAAGTGAATAGTAAAACTTTCATAAGGAGACAGAAGAGACATCTTATTTAGTAACACTTAACCTGCAAATGATGTGGTTGCCGAAGGAATACCCTCAAATCTTACATAAGGCCTTATAAGGCATCAGAACTCTTTTTTTCAGATCCATGAATTTAGTTTTGTGTGTTTGCCTATATTCTGGCACATTCACTTATAAATATTGCAGGAAGAAAGATGACATTTACTTGAACATTTAAGGTGGGCAAAAATAATCACCTACTTTTTCAAATGAATCAATGTTTCAAGTTGACTGTTGAGAAGAAATCAATTCTGCATGTAGCAATGGTCATCAAAATGCTGGCAGCTTTCAAGACAAAAGACAACTTTAAAGACAGAAATGATAAAAAGAAAAAATCAAAGAAAAAAACTAGGATTTCCAGCACCAGCATAAACTTCAATAGGTAAGTTAACTGTCAACAGTTATCAGTATTTATATCTTGTGTATTTAAACAGTGCAATATTGATCCACTTCTTTATGATATTGGTAGTATATATAAATATGCCGTTTTCCTGCAAGGTCATATTTATATCTCATGTAGTTGTCTCCATACTGTTAAATTATTTCATCTGTCTGCTTGTGGGTAAGTGATATCAAAATAAAGTTGAGTTGGTGGTTCAAGAAATAACTGCATGTGTCCCGGGATCTAGGGTCAATAGTGCACCACAGAACAGGTGAGTACACAAGCACAGACAGTTATTGTTGGGATTGCATAATCTTTGTATTGTAATGAAAGTTGGGTAAATTATTGAACTAGTCAAGTCAACCATACCTTCTTTCTATTGTACTGTGCAGGCTACAAATCAGACCAGCTTATTCATTTTGTTGAAACATTTGGTTCTACTTTTTAAAGCAAATTAAACTTATGAAAACTGAAATTCTATAGATTTACAAAAATGCTTTGTTTATTTTGTTATAAGAGAACTATTGGTTATGTTTTAAAGCAAATTTGATTGAAATTTTATTAGAAGTGAAAAAGTGTGAATAGATAAGAAATCTAACTTCTGCATTACAGTGTTTCATGCACAGACAGGTGCAGTTATTAATTGTTGTTTTCTGACGGTTTCACCTTTTGGTGCATGGGACAGCATTATAAATAATGCAGCAGGTGGTTTTCTTATTTATTTACACTCATATCAGCTCCATTTTTAGCACTTTTTATAACAGCATTTTGTTTATATCTGCATATCTTCCTCTCCTTCAATCAAGCTCAGACATTCCAAGCTAGCCTAACATGCTTCCAGTACATGAGATATGTCACAGCTACTAAATAAACAACTTTCACCTTTTGACGGGTGTAAATTCATAACATAACAAAAAGAAAGTCAATTACATTTCAATGAGAATTTTTTGTCAAGGTGTGTAAATGCAGGCAATCTGATCAGGTAGGGAGCATCCCTTAATCTCATCATACTAGCTGGATCAATCTAACTTTGTGGGGATTCTTGCTATATTGCATTCAGTGTAAGCAGCTGAAATGTTTGGCACGCCTGCTGTGGGGGTAGTCATGCAGTTACTCCCTTGTTACTCAAGGAGGCTTGCCAGACAATTCAGCTTATTACACCGAAAGAACTTTAGCAAGAAGCCCTGCAGAGTTAGATTGGTCCAGCTAGTACGATGGGTTTATAAGAATGCAGTCATTATAAGCTTGATGAAATTACTTTTCTCTGTATCATCTTGAATGAGAGAACTGGGTCAGTTCCACAATTAGGCTAAATCCAGTAATTGATGTATGAAAATCTGCTTTGTTTGGAAAATTTTTACAGGAACAAGGGAGTGTGTTTCTTGGAAAAAATATATTTAGTTTCATATATTCCCATGCTGTAAATAACATCCTGGTGTGGTTACACTGATGGATGCACTGGTATACCAATTCACAGGTGGTCCTAACTGTCTTATGGAATTTTTTTGGGTGAAACCAGCTCTAACATGTGCTCCAATATCAAACAAAAAACATGTATTTAGAATTAATTGTTATGCTATAATTCCCATAGGAATGAGACAATTCTTTAGTTTTTGAATCGCTAGACTACACCTGTTGGACAAAATGATTCTATGTTTAGCCTAGTGTTGGTATGTTGTCGAATGAGGTCAAATATTTCCTGTAAGATATTAAGTGTTAGCAGTCAAATTATGAATAAGGGAGTAGCCATTATAAATGTTAGATGTATAATTATTGATGCAGAATGTCTGGTATATACTGTATATATTATGCATTGTTATAACAATTTCAAGAAGGTTTAATAGCAACCCCAATGTGAATTTCATATTCTGGATTGCACAATACAGTGTCAACAAAAAGTTGTGGCTGATGATTCAAGCTGTTTCCAGGACATGAGGAAATTGCAAATTGTATATCCTATATCTGCATATAAAATGAATTTGTTGACAAGGAGACTGTTTAAACAATTATGGGACATACACAGAAACACAAATGGAAAAAAATATGGAAGAAGTTGATAAGGTATCTTTGTTTGTCAGCCAACTTGTTTTTACTTTCAAGTTTCAACTGATAAATTATTTTATTATTATTTCTATTTGAATCTTTTGTTTAAAAAGTTTTTCATACTCTCATTATGTTAGTATTTATTGCTGTAATATACTAATATGTAATATCAAAACCAACCGATAGAGAAAGCCAAACTGATGATTAGAGAACTTTCTCTCGACCGCATTGATATTGCCAAGGAACTAAATATAGTATCCAAGTATTTTAAAACTAGAATCTTTTGATGTTAACTTCCTGAACAAGAGCTTAATTTTACACATTGTTAACTGAAAAATAATTACTTCCTCCGCAAACTGTTACATATTATCCCTGAAATGTTATGTCCATTTACCAGGAAAATGAATTAACAGTCTAGCCCTCAAATGAAAAACTGTGTGACATAATTATCTTGCTATAATGGAATTACATGTCTTGGACTATTGCCCCCAAGGAACCTTTAGTAAAGGTTATTCAAACAGTTCTGGATACATATTATAGAGACTGTCAACACTGGCATTCTAAAACTGGTGTTTGTCTCGATATTAATATTAATTAAGTAGTGTAGGTAAAAAGGAGGCAACAGTCCATCAGACAATAGGTTAACGTGAAAGGCAAGTTGGAAATGTATGAGTAAAAAAAAAAAAAAACTCCAGTTTTAACACGGAGAAATGATGGGAAATCCATACTGCAAGTAATAATTATCTAGTAGTCTCAGGACTATATATATATATATTTACCTTGGCTCAGGGCTAGTTCTTTTTAGTAAGTCAGCTTGGTTTTACAGTGTAAATAGAAGCTTTATAGGAATATAATTATTATTTGATGAAAATCTGTAAGTAGTCTGCTCCTTGTTATAATCTGCTGATAAAGAGAAAGGGTGGGGCAAGATCTAGAGTCTTATTCCAGTATTAGAGCCATCATTATGTTATTATATTTATGTTTTAGGTTTCATAGGTCATGTGTTTGAATCTTGTGTAATGTGCTCTTATTGCATGCAGGGCTCTTCTTGCATCTGGTGAAGTCTTCAGGCAAAACGCAATTTTTGCCTGTATTTCATATTACGTCAATCCTTCCGTAGGAAAGTAACAGTGACTCAATGATCAAGTCTTGGTATATTGCAGGATACCATTTTCCTTCTTTAAGGAAAGGAATCTAGATAGGGATTGATAAAAAGTTTTTAAATTCATACTCTATATGCATATCACAATAGTGTCATAAATTAAAATTAGGTTTTGTTGTCTGAAAGCCCTTTCTTTTCCACATCATTCTGATGTTAATAAAAAGTCTAAATGCAATTTTGTTATAGAAAAATGTGTATTTAAAAACATGTTATTATAATTGTTATTATTATTATGTTAAGTTTTAGTATAATTTCCATGTGTTTCTACACATTTCAATAGAACTGCTTAGGGCTACAGTAAATTACCATTTGCTTACTGCTATTCATTACATCTCCATTTATAGCTTGATTTAATATCATGATTACATTCATGATATATTTAATGGAATATGAGGACTGCATGTAACATTACATGGTAAAAACGAAGGGGAAGTGATTTACCTTTGTTGCAGTTATCTCAGTTGGATAAAGTGAAGTGGAATGGTTTGAAGGCTGCTGTCACTGCAATATATTGATTGCTGAATAAACCAAAGCATGAGAGGTTTCATGTCATCAGATGCAGTTAGTCTGTCTTGAAAAATAGAGCAGATCATACCTTCCAGTAGCTGCTCTGAGTTTTGAATTGCTGCATGATCATAGGTAAAGGTATATTTATATGCATAAGATTTGGATTTTGGTAAGTTTTCACACACACACACACACACACACACACACACACACACACACACAGTGCCTGCCAGGTGTCAGGATGGCTTTTTAACAAGGGTTTCATTGCAGAGAAGATAAGATTTGAATGTTTTAATATATATGTATTTCAGCAGGACTCTTCAGTGGAACATGTATATCCTGCTGATCCTGCAAATATGATATGTACACAGTGGATTATCTGGTTGCTGTGTACCGATAGCATTGTGGTCAATATTTGCCTTCTATGGGGCTTGATGGAGTTCGTTTAAATGGCACATTGGGAAACATTTACCTGGCAAGATATATCGATTGTGTAATGGTTGAACACAAAGACTACTTTAAAAAAGGTTTAAAACGTGTAACTTACAGACACAGCTAGTATATAGATCATATGCAGGTGATTATGAACTTAAAGAGTGAGCAACACATGGCTAAACACTTGCTGCCCGAATATACCAGAGGAGTTCTATTTGCTGAATTAAGGCACGCTAGCAGAGTATTTGTTCTCGTCAAATATTGATTTACACAATCTATAAAATTTGGCAATGAATAAAGAACTATATTTTTCGAAGTCAAAAGAGAAAATGCATAGGGCAAAAACTCTTTATGCCAGCAACAAAATAGATCTGCAGTGGTTTAAATGGATATTGATAATTGGAATAAAAATTGAAATTGATGTCATGTAATTTCTGTAAGACAATGTATAACAGGTTGAATCAGAAGTTTTATAGATATGCAATGCTTAGGTTTTATATGCTGTTTGTGAAGTAAAATTTGCATTACTACTCAGATTAGAGCTCCAAATTTACCAGCATGATATGTCAGAGATGATTGGGGTGTATTAATGGAAAAGCACAGCTGCATGAATGTCCCTGATGATAGACAAAACGATCTACTAAAACACTAACAATGCATCATCACTTTCACATATTCCACAGTTGTTATGTTACACTGTTCTCCTTTTTTTTCTCCCTGTAGAGCAACTGGTACTTTTGAGAGATCAGCCAGTGATGCTTATCTGGAGGATAAAGATGGATGCAATGGAAGAGAACCAGTAGTTATATTGAACAAAGATGGAGATCAAAGTGGAGCCAGACAATCACTGGATCGAAGTAAACTTACACTGGACAAGGACCTGCTAGAGGTCCCAACACTTACACAAAGTGGGTAGGTATTATTGTTGAATTTGAATCCAGCCAATGTATCATATTTCAGGTTACAACTGCATTTGAAAAAATAGGAAGCAATTATGCAGACGGTTAAAACCAGTGGAGTGAATTATTGGAATGGATACTTTTACAAATAAATTTAGGAAAAATTGCTGTCTGGACAGTTATTTATTGCCATATATTGCAATTATGATACATCTATGTTTGATCTTAAATTTTGATGGTAATAAAAATGGGCTCCTATTCCTTTAGATAGATAAATTAATGTATAAAATTAAGATGTCACTGAAGAGAAGTACTAAACTGAGTGTTTAAATCATGTAGTATTTTTATGTTGGTAAGAAACCAGCAGCATGCTACAAGATGAACTATAAACATTGATATCCATAAAATCCAATATTATGAATTTAATATAAGAATGTCTGCCACCTACACCATCTGTTCTAGTTCACTTGGATATTGATTTTAGTCTGAGTTACATTAAGTAACCTGTCAGTTAAAGAAAGTGGTATATTACATGAGGTTTTTGTTATTTCCCTTATTCTTATAATATAGCACATGCTTCTAGTCAAAGGCACATGTTATATACTTTAAGATAATGAATGAAGGAAGGAAGGACAACATGAATACCTTTAGTTGAAATATATTTTTAAGTGAAGTGCAAATGTAGCATGTTTTTTACAAATTAATTGCCCTTTTTTTCTTTGTAAAGAATTCCATAGAATGAATGAAGAGAACTATATGTATTTTAGTTATCCAATCGTGTTGCATATTGAGCAATTTTTTTATTGTCAAATACCTGTAAACAAATTTTTGACAACACTGGTGATCCTATATTCTTCTTACCATGTAATCTTCCATTTCTTTCATTCTTTCATATTGCATTACCTTTAATTTCTTTGTGTTCAGAGATAATTAGATATTTATCTAGTAAATGATGCCCAAGGTTATATTTTTTGAGCTGTACACAATCCCTCCACAGACACAATCTCATCTCTTGTCCAGCCTTTTAAGCCTAGTAGGAAATAATCAATAATAAATAAACTCAAAAGGTTGCCTCAATTTCATACCATGGAAAATCGATCTGATGGCTCAGTGACAGAGCCCAATATAGATTAACAGCCATCTTCTCTCACCATTACTGCACAGCACACATCTTTTACAAAAGTAAAAGTCTCCACTTCTATGATGTGGCTGCCATCTTTTTAATGGCAACTTTGATTTTTTTATTTCTTTCATTATACAGAGCAAATGTTTTGTTGTAGATACATGTATATTGAAAAGGTCATTGTAAGTATGTATAGTTTTCATGCAACTGCAAGCTGTTAAGGCAGACATTTAGCTTGCAATGGAAAGCCATGTTGAAACTCTCTCAAGTACTTAAGTCTTGTTGCAAATAGACATTTTACGGATAGTGATGTTTATTAAGGGGAATTAAAAAGTCTGTTTTGAGGTCACATTCATGATACAAAATTTTATATGGATTAAGTTTTCTAATATTAATCAGTGTCATAGAATTAGTTAAAAGTCTAGACAGATATGTGAAGCTTAATTCAGTTTCTTTGTAATATAGCAAATTTGTTTACATGTTGTGACATGAAACACATTTTTGACACAACCATAAATACTAATACTGTATTCATTCACAAAGTAATATAATCTAGCTTATACTCACTGTGGCTCTAAATCTTTATTTCAGCAATCGAGGAGTGTCATGTAGTGCTCCTGCAACTCCAGACTTGGAGACAGTCAAGATCTCAGTTAGAGCCAGTGCCCCAGATCTAATGGCTATGAAAAAGAAAAAGGCAGATGGATCTAGTAGGTTGGTAATTTTGTTTTCGGGATGTGCTTTTATTATTTTGGGGAAGGAGTGGTAGCTGATTTAGATTTTGATACTTGGGTAAGGTCCAGTTGTAGATAAAAACATTGGGTTTTGCAGCTGGAGAAATTTGCCAAAAATTGTGTTGTTATTACTTATTGTGGAATTTTTTAATGCAAAATGTTTGCATCCCACTGACCAGAAGAGGATATGGAAGAATTTTGCTTTGGTATGAATGATTCTGCCATAAGCAGATTCATGCAAATTTAATGAGATAATTAGTATTCCATTAACACCACCTTGTCTAATCTTCTCAATGAAAAAAGATAAATACACTTTAAGTGCTAATCCTAAGCCATGACTACCACCATCATTATAAACATGGTTATCCTGGGGATTTTATCTCCTTTTCTCCCTGACTGGTTGGATTATTAAAATGAACACTATATTGATCTTTCTTGTCCTCATCAATTATTTTCTCCTAAAGTTTGAATTCAATTTATCCTTCCATAGATTTTAAAGAAAAGGGAATCAAAATATTGTTGGAACATTTCATCAAATTAAGATCCATTGTCTTTGTATTTACTTCAATTCTGTAAAGCAAAATACAAACCCCACAAATACAATCCTTCCTGCAGAATACTATTTTTATGCAGGATTAATATTGACTTGCTTTTCACTGAAATGCTGTGTCATCTTTATACCCTCTATGAATAATTTTGTATTTTAATTTTTTGTTACAATTAATGCAGCTCTAAATGGATTACATTTAAAATGTAATGTTAATAAAAAAAAACTAGCTTTCTTTAAATTTTGTATCTTACCTGAAGCTGAAAGAAAAACTAAAACTTTGTTGTGGAATAGGGATGCAGGATGGAAGGTTAACAACTTTTATATGGATAGGTTGAACAAACTTTAAAGTGCAACTAGGTAGGTAAAAATAAACTGTAGAGGGCATCTGCTGCATCCCTACTTCAATCTGTGTCTGTTTCAATAAGTAATATAACTATGAGTACAGTTTTGTATAAAACCTCAAGTATATTGGAATGGAATATGAAACAATAAGGTGTAGAAAACCACTGTTTGTATATTTTTAGGTCTTTAGAAAATGGGGAAGGATCTGTTACAGAATCCACTGGAAGTTTAGTGAGTCAATTTTATGAAATTCTTAATAAAGTGAGTTATTTTTTACACTACTGAAAACATTCATGTATGACTGTGATAATTGGTCCAATACATGACCATTTGATCAGTTGCCATGGATAATTCTTCTTAAGCCACATGTTTAGCAAAAATATTCTTGGAAGTTACCTAATTTTAAGTCTGTATAGATGTTTATTCATTTTTTATTGCTAGACTAGTCATTGTTTTAAAACATTTTTTCAGACATATATGGCTGTTCCTCGAATGAGTCGCAGAAGAAACCAAAAATTCCACAGGCTATTTCCAGACATTCCACACAATGAACATGCTCTCAATTGTAAGTGTCAGATTTAGTACCATTGAAAATGAATCTACACATGAAAAGATGTTTTAAAATAGCACAGTAAAAAATCAGAGAATTCAGTAAAAATCAATGTTAAATACGGTCGTAAAGGGATGTGTCATCGTCTTGTTGCACATTATTTTTTTCTTCAGATTATTCCTGTGCCCTTGTATCAGACATTCTTATACCAGGGAGTCTTTATGTGTCTGAAAATTGGGTGTGCTTTCATTCTAAACTCTTTGGACAGGAAAAACAGGTACGTCATTTGAAAATAATGTTTCCTTGTTTTTTTCCCTAGTACATATACCGATCCATGTGTTTCAAAGCAGTCCCAACCCCTTCCGAAAGTGACACAGAAGTATTTTTCTTGCCCCTCCACCCATTCCATGCTGTTTTATTTATCATTCCTTTTTAGGTTCTCCTAGTCTTTCTTATTATGATATCATGCTGCTATGTATATGAACTTATTGATTATGTATTGATTAGCTTAGGAATTCTGAATGTACACTACTATCTAAAGGGTCATCTTTACACTACTTGATAGACCTTTTGGTGGGAGTTTCTTTCCTTAAACCATGCAGTAGCAGCAGAAATAAGAATGAGCAGTTAAAAGGTTTTAGCAGTTTTGTCTTGTACAAAGCAGCTTATCCAAGATTAGCTGAACACTTTTATATTGTGAACCTGATTTAAATCTTAATGGTTTTTATGTATGACATCATTTATAGTAGAGAAGAGTTCCTTTGTAACATTCTCATAAATAGATTAATTCACTCTTAATAGACACTTAGCTCTACAATTTTGTGTTACATAGTGACATGAGTATTATGCATTCATAAATAGTGATCATTATATCAGTGCATGAGTGTCATTAAAGGTAAAGTAGGCAATATGGTAAGCAGAAAAACTCTACTTGTGAGGCATTTTAAAACCTGGGAATACTTGAGAAAGAGTTGAGCTGGGTCAGCTTATAAGAAAAATAACCCTCTCATGTGCCTTTTGGAGGAGTTAGTGAATTGGTTACCCGAACAAAGTTGCTAAAGAAAATACCCTGTATTCTGTAGCTTCAAAAGGAACTTGAGCTGGAAACTTTATAATTTTATCCCCTTGAAGTTTAAATAACAGGTGTTTGCAGCATATTGGTATGTTGATCAAAGTGTTGCCATGGAAACTCTAGCACAACACTGTTTTCTGGTACATCAATTTCCAAGGGGATAGCTGTAGTTAAATTTTGGATGGAAATTATTTGTCCCTGTCCCAAGTCCCCTGTCATGAAGGACCTCTATGCTTGGTCTCACATTTTTCTTCTAGAAATTCTTTTTATTGATATAACATGTTTTAGTCATCTGATGCTTAATTTTAAACCCATTGCATTCTGATAAAAAAGAGGCAAACTAAATTTGTTTCTGAAATACATCTAATCAAAATTGGCATTATCAAAGAGTTTCATTTTTTCCTTAATTTGGTGATGAATATCTTAATATTTGACATCTCAATGGTATAGGTTTACAATTTCCATGCATCTATTTTGGACAGACTTTATCTTTGGGCCTTATAAATGAAATAGGTTCGAGTTGTTAATTTGGCATTTGTAATCACAAATCTATGGCTTGAGATCACAAATGCCAATTATCATTTATTAGATTTGACATTGTCACTTTAGATTTTAAGTGACAGACAGGTCAATAGTGTAGCAGTAGTGTTCATGTAGGTATGGTTGACATAAGAACAAAAAGAAATGACAAAGAATTATCAAGTTGAAGATAATGACTTTGCAAATTTGATGATTAAATCTGCATGAAAACTGGTTTTACAAGTGTCAAAATTAATGGAGAAACCCATTTGAAATGTAATTTCACTTCTGTTCTTTGATTATTTCAGATTATTGTGTCATTTTCCAATGTCAGCCAGGTGACAAGAGAGAGAACAGCTTTTATCATTCCAAATGCTATAGGTATCTCAACTGTCAAAGAAAAGGTAAATTAGTGTATTTACTTCATTATTATTATAAAAGATAATAGCTAGTTCATCTGCTTCTTACTTGGGTTTAAATATGTAGTAAATAGTTTAAATATGCAACAATCCATTTGATTTATTAGCTTTTATTGTACATTTGTTTTGTTTATTTACATATATGTAAGCAGAGTCATTCTTCTATTTTTAGCATGTGTTCGGTTCACTGATGTCAAGAGATTCTACTTACAAGTTCCTGACTTATCTGTGGAAAAACTGTAAGAACCAGCAAGATCCAGCAGAAATCAATGAAACTGTAAGTAATAAACATCCATTTGCATCATTTTTTTTTTGTAAAACACAAGTAAATACTGCCCAATGGAACCTTACGAGCATATCACTTAGTAGCTATTTGTGAAAGTTTGTATAGAGTTTCAGTTTGGTGTTTAAGTATCGTAAAATATATATTAAGAACCAATTCCAACTGTAATTCTTGTTTTGTCACATTCCTCCATGGCTGGCCTGTAAAACCCTTATTTGTGAAGGCTTATATTGTCACTAATGATGTTTGATTTCATAGAGTATGTGTTGTCAAATTTTTCATTCCCATATTTAGATGCTTGTTACTTTCAATTAGATTTGATAGATCTACTGGACTGGCAAAGTGACTATATACATACATAATTAATGGAATGTATACAGTTTATCTATCACATGATATGACGATTAAGTGAATAGGAAATGTCCCTTTCTTTTTATGTAGAGATATACATATAACTTTAAGAAATCTTGTATTATAAGTTGATTAAGCTTTTTTGTGTAATTAACTTATAATTAGTTGTACACATTTTTGTTATTCAAACCCATGGACTTGATATTTTTGGAAAAATTGAATAACAAATGTTGTTTTATTCTTCAGGTGTTTGCAGATGAGAGTTTTGAAAATCCAGAAGAAGAAGAAAGTAGTCTTGACATAACAGAGGAATCAGATTTTGATCTCAAGACATGTGAGCAATGTGGTGTGTCAGATTGTGGGCATGTTAAACTTACAGAAACAAATCAGTCCAAAACAATTCAACCAGTCAAAGCAGAAACTGTGATGGAAGCCAAATCGTGTACATGTGAGTGTATATTATTGAATGATTATAATAATTATATATATATATATATAGTTCATGTTTTTTTAAACACAAGTTTCATATATCCCACTATTTCTGATATTTTGCCCTCCCTTCTTTCTCAGCCCTGTCAGATCCCAGTGTAAAGTTTTCTTTGTGTGGATGGCAGAAATAAATATGATGAATTATCATGCATTTTATTTGTTCCTTTTCAGACTTACGAAGTCCTTACAAAGCATTATATAGTCTGTTCCAAAGCATATGGGCACTGCCAAGACTTCATTTTGTTCTTGTTGTGTGTTCATTATTGTAAGTGTTAGTTTGCTTTCATTGATATTTGTATTGCTAATATGAAATTAACATGTACATAGTTATGAATTTGTGTACAAAATGCATAACATCATTTCTTTTGAAAATTGATTGTAAAAAGTGAGTATGGAGCACCATTCTCTCAAAAAATCAGTTGGCATACTGTATAAATTTAAACCAACTCATGCATTCTATTTCAACTCATGCATTCATACTTCAACGTGTGGATTATACTTTCAACTCAGTTAAACAGTTATGCCACCATCTTACACCAAGTTGAATGCGGGTGGTCAGTGGCATAATTTTTCAGATTGCTATATGACAGTACAAAACAATTTTGACCTGCTAAATGTGTGGGTTGAAATATAGATTGCAAGAGCTGCAGTACAATGCGAGAGTTAGTTTATGTAATTACAGTATGTTAACTAATCTTTTGTGAGAATGGTGTTCCATAAGTGAAACTGATGATTTTTGGTTATCTGAGATAAACACAAAAGCAAGTTTTAATACTTTTTTCATTTAATGGTTTTTATAATAAATTTATATAAAATTGTTGTAATTTTTCAGGGCGCTTTTCTTACTTGTATCAGGTGCAGTTCTTACTTATAAAATATTCCGTTTACAAGCAAAGATAGAGGGCAGCAGGTACTTGTGGCACCATCAACACAGTGACCGGGGGTAAGTTTTAGATGACAAAAACTTGATTATTCATATTCAATTACAAGAAGTTGAACACATAATGATGTATGATTGAATTGAACAACCTAGCTTATTTTGTGTTTGAAACTTTTTTCAGTCGTCTTATTTGTTAAACAAAGATTTAATATAGCAGCTGTCATTTACATTTCAGTGAAGTAATTTCCAGTTATATTTAAAGCTGCATTTACCAGTAATACTATTTTGCTTTCTTTTACTCTAGCTCAAAATACTTTCAAGATGCCTACTACCTCCAGACAGAGTATCATGCTGCCACTGTAGACAAACTCCATTCTGTTTTGCGTGCCAATGTTAAACTTTTAGATGAAGTAAGTATACCTTACTAGCATTGTTTTGAAAAAAAAAAAAAAAATCTCAGTGAATGTATACTAAATTTATTGTAATTATTTGAATAAAAATGTAGGAGGTTCAATTTTAACTGTACTAATCCTCAAATACCTAATACTACTAAGATGGAATTTTACATCTTTCTTTTTTTCTTTTGTCCTCAGATGCATTTATCATTAAAAAGTTTGCAAGACAGCAGTGGTCAAACTTGTAGAGAGAGAGTGAAAGCAGACAACCAGCATGGCACAACGTGACCATAACTTTAAAGACAGAAGCAAGAAAATGTGAAATATATAAAGACATTGTTGTTTTGACTTTTGGTGCAATGAAAAGTTAACAATCAGTTACTAAACAGTACAAGTTGCAAGATTTTGCATAGATAAAGACTGTGATAAAAAAGATAGACATACAGACAGTTACAAGGAACAAAAATCCATTACATTTTTTAATATATATGTTATTTGCATCTATATGAAGCAATTGCAGAACAATAATGGTGGGGTTTAGCAAGTTGTGGAAGTATTGGTACTTAAAGTGTAGACCATGAAGAAATCCCAGGAAGATGTGGAAACAGCTGTCTGTTTTGATATGTCAGGGTTAACAGTATAAATTATTATAAGAATTATGTAATTTATGTAAAGAGTATTACATATATTAATACATATATGTTTTGTTTTTATTTGCTCTCAGTTTAGTGTATACCATTATATCTATTGATGTATACTTCATCTATTAACATCATCTTGGTTGTGAATCCATTTTTAGTTATTTAATTTGTGTAACTTACAGCTGAAAAAGTTTATTTTATTTTGAATTTTTTCCACAGAAGGCAGTAGTGAACTTCATATTTTCAAAATACCTTTATCTAGCATTGCAGTCCTAAGTTTTCAACGTAAATTATCAGACTGGTATTGGTAAAATGTGTTTAAAAACAAAGTGTAGTCTGTGAGAACAGTTTCATTAGCTCTGTATGTATCAATTCAAATTATTGTTTTTCTTTTTATCAAGAGCTTGTAAAATATGTGGGTATTACCTCAAATATTGGAGGTAATACCCACATATTTTACAAGCTCTTGATAAAAAGAAAAACAATAATTTGAAAGTGTAGTCTGTATGGATATTTTATTACAGAAGTATACATCATGCATGTTTATTAGGAAGTGGAAAACAATGTGATGATTAATTGCTTCACAATCTTATAATGATTACCTTTTAATGATTACATTTTAGTTCAATTGCAGAATGTTTTGGTGGTGATATTATGATGAACTTGGTGCTTCTATTTGTATTCATCAAAGTGTCACCTAATACTTTTTCTTTCAAATTAGCAGCACTTTTCTTTATATCAGTTACAACAGTTAATTACTCCATTAGTGTTGTGTTACATATTTCCAGTGGCCATTCAAGATTACTTGTTCAGGTCTATATATACTTGTAAGCATTCTTTTACTTTGCCCTGTTTTACAGTAAGAAACAAACTTACTCATACGTCCTTGAAGCCATTTCATATATGTGTCTTGTTTGATGGGATGTAAAGTTAATATGTAGTTGACATACTTAGCATCCTAAAATCATGCACCAGCCAAGCAGAGCAGAAAAGAACCAGTCTTAACAGAATACTTAGTGCACAGTCATTTAAATTTTTTGACATTGTGACACTTACACCTGGGTGCTAATGTTATAAAAAGCTGGTGGAAGTTAATTTGAACCAGAGTTTCTAGTGTTATTGCTAAGAAAGTTTACACCAACTTTTTTCTAACTGCAAACTTGATTAGCGTGCTGAGCATGCCTCAAAATCTTGTTGGAATAGGAAGTACAATTTTAATCACAAAATTTACGTGCTTAAATACTGAATTGCGATGCATACTTCTTAGTTTTAGTTATTATCATGTTCTCAGTCTCTTTATGGTTGTAACAGGGCTGTGATACAGCTGGACTTTGACTTGGTGATGTAGGTGGGATAAAGACCGATTTCCTTAAGCAGGTACTTTAGGAAGTGTGATAGCCATTTTTTGTCTCATCCTGTCTATAGAGCAACAAAGATAAACAAGACGTATTTATTAATAGGATATAAACTATGAATTTATAGTATATTGTGGTAACATTACCCAGAGAAATTGTTCTCTTGACATTGATAGCCTAGTTGTTAAAGGGAAAAATGTTATATTACGTGAACAAGTAATGTAAACATTTTCCACAAAGCTTTTGTAAGAAATGTAGTTTCTAATTGTTTCATTAGTTTGGTTACAGCTTGTAAGTGACTTGTTCATTCTTTTAAATATTTATATGTTCAAGTGCCCATTTGTTTAACTTTTCAGTAAGTGTTTAAGTACTTATGGGAAATGCAATATAAACCTTAAAAGGAAACCAGTAATCAATTTGAAAAAAAAGAAAGGAATTTTAGATGTAGTGTATGCTTATTGAACAATACAATTTGTTGCAGAATACACATTGTAATGTTAATTCATCAGCATTTAACCAGAAATTGGAAAATAAAAAGTTGTGAATAAGTTTCTAATGAAGTTTCATTGTGATGAAAAAGCTTTATTGTTTAATATCATCACCTTATTTTTGAAAAGATGACAATTGATTGCACAAAATTATTATCTCTAAAAAAATTCTTTTCATATGTTTTTTTTTTGTTTCGTGTTAGGTAATTTCTTTTAAACTGAATCATTTGATATATAAAAACTTTGAAAGAAAATTCTCAACAACACTAATGCTGGATCTGTGGTTATCTATTCTTCAATGTAATGGTAAAAATCTAAAGGACCCTATATGTTTTACAAAAAAATTTATTGAGAACAATAAACCAAACATTACAATAAGTATAATGTGCAAATCAAAGGTATCTGGAGGAAATCTTTGCATAGAAAAGTATATTTATAATACATTTTGACCTGTAGCCAGCAATTTCACAGGGGAAATTCTTTTCTGAAAAAGTGGACTTTTTACCATGACCCTTCATGTACCTAGATCAATTTTTACCCAGTGCGGACTTTTTACTCGTGCGATCTATGGGCCTGCATTTTCAAGAGAACTTCGAACAAGTGCCAAAATAAGAACCTAAAAATATGGAAATCATTCGAGGCAGTCAGCGCTGTATGACAACATTGAAAATGGAGGATTTGTGGGGTGATGTTAACTTTGCAGTGATAAATGCGAAATTCTTATGCACCAAGGATGTCATCTTTCAAAAGAATACAAAAATGGCACACAAAATTTGGTAAATTTGTACAACTGTGTAATAAATGCAGACACTAATTTGATAGAACTGAAGAGAAAACAACTTGGTTTCATCAACACTGGATAGCACTATTCTCTGGATAACACTATCCATTAGATCAAATTGTTATCCTCTGGGCAATTATCCAGTGGGTAAAGTAATGTTAATTAAAAACTAGATGCTTATTTTTGTCTCTGATATTGCTTTCCAGTGGTTAAAAAGCCTGCTATCCTTAGGATAGCACTATCCAGTGTTGATGAAAATGGGTCCTAAACTAAGACCCCATTCCCACAAATTTTAGATCAATCTATCCCTGTGGGGAGTCTCACTAGATTACTGTCAGCTTAGCTGGCATAAGCCTCTGTCCTGCCTACTAAAAGCTGTAAGGGGGTAATTAACTACTGTGCGCGCTCGGCTGACATCAATTTAGCGTGAACCCCCAGGGAGTTAGGTCAATCTAGATGGATCGACCTAAATCTATGGGAATACAGTCTCGGGGAGCACAGACATTTGCCAAGACATAATTAACCATTAATTAATCATTAATAAAAATAATTAATGGATAACCACCAAAATCTTTTAAGTTAACCCATTTGTGACCTATCCTGAAAATTTCATCAAAATCCATCCATAATTCTTTTTGAGTTGTGTGAGCTAGTGATGAACAAACAAAGAATTGGAGCTGAAAACAACTTCTTGGAGAAGGAAAAAAACATTCTTTCAACTTACATTTGTTGCTGCACTTGGCCAGTAAGTCATGAGACAGTGGGCTATCTTAAATGATTAAATAAAATATCCCTAGATCTATACAGGAAAATTATTTTAACAATCATACTGATGTTATTTATGCATTCAAGTATCATCAAAGAGTAAGGTTGATCCATTCACATAATTGGGATATCTAACCTTTTAAACTGAAAAAGAAAAAAATCATTGTCCTTCTTCAAATTTGGCGTGGGACTTGTTAAGAAACTATCAGCTGTCTGTGCAAAAAAACTAAATGTGGGAATGGAGGACCAATTATTTAATGTGGACTCAAGTCAGGATTTTTGACAAGCCTCCTTTGGTTTGACACATCACTATACCAATTAAAGTGTTTGTTACTTTAAAGGGATAATAACTTTTTAGAAAAAAACCAGGGACTAACTTTGAATGTAAAAATGAATTCATTAACCATTGGTTAGTTTGGGAAAATTGTTGTTTACTCCAGGAAAATTCATTTTTTGGCCAAAATAAAGAGTTATTATCCCTTTAAGAAATCTGGTTTGGCTTGTATGGTCATTTTATTGAAAGGACCAGCCATATAGAATTCATGAAAATAATTAAAAATTTGATGCAATCACAGTTACTGATGAATTACCATCATATCATGTTGACACTGCTCTTGCAGACAAGTGGTTCTAAATTTTGAACATCAACTAAATGCCCAGTATATAGAGTTTTAACCATTGAGTTTACATCCTGCACTAGATGTACATGAAATATGCTTCATTATAAAAAGTGCAGCTAAAAATAGCTTTACTAATCATAATTTTCACACCCTGTCATTCTCTTCACCCTGGTGCAGGCAAGGTTCCAAACTCCACAAATTTATGACTGTCCAATTGCTGTATGTGTCATTTTAAAGAATAATATGAGGAACAATAGATCTACACATTAAGAGAACTATAATGTAGCAACTTTGTGCATAAATGTAAGTAAACATAAACGTCTGTTGTGGCACACCCTGTCACAGATTAATATCCTTTCTTGGAAGACTAGAAACTTCATCAGAAATGTCACAACAGAAACCAATGCTAAGCTGTGGCATATTGGATGCTCCTTTAGATTAATGACAAAAAAAGGGCTCATAGCATGCCATGCAAAACAACAACAACAAAAAAATGAGATTGACTAAATGTCTCAGGCAAGAACAATGGGAACCAAAGAGCTTATATGAAATATCAGATTTAAGTGATTAGTTTCAATTAACTTAAGTTAATACTGACATTACAGTGATATAAAAGAAGTAAACAAAGAAATCTGCTGTGAGGAATATATCAGTGCAGCAGATATAAAAAATGTTGATTTCAGGAATATAAAAACAAAATTATCAATGGTTACATGTTTTTAAAGTTATACAAATAATACTGTTATCATAATGTGATTTAAATACAAAACTATATGGCTTTTCATGTCTAGGTTAAATAAAGACATCTTTCCTAGTTTCTAATACAAAATTATTCAACAAAGATAAACTTTCACTACAAAAACAATCTGTCTGTGTTTGGACAATCGTAAGTTTGATGAGTGGGGCTTTTGCAAAGTGTGCAAGCTCGTGGAGCACCAAACTGACCAAAGGAGGTTTTGGCAGCTGGCTTTTCCACTGCTTGAATAACTTTGGGAAATTCCACAAATTTGTGACCTATAGGCTTGGCAACTGTTTTAGAATCAGCCAAAGTAGGCCAACTTTCTGTATTGCATACATTATGGATACTTAAATCTCCAGTGGCTTGCCACACACCTTTGGGTTTTATCTCCCATGACTCCTTTTTACATTGGGGTTCAGCTTCATCTGTATCCGTGAGACTCTTGGAAAAATTGTAAGTTTCATCATTATCTGAATTTAAGATGGACCTCTCTTCCCTAGGGGAACTGGATTTCAAGGTATTATTTTTGTTTTTTTCTGTTATCCTTAAGTGTGGTGGCACATATTTTGGCACGGTTTTCAAATCACAGTTACCTGTATTTCTATTTGAGCCAGTATCAAGATTTTTTTTCTCAGTATCAGTGGGTCCCAGATGACCTGGTGTGTTCCTTATCCAATTGGCAACATTTTTCATCCCAAGCGTAACCTCCTTTGACTCCTGATCCACAGAAATCTGCTTCTGCCCAACTGTCAACTCAGCAGGACTTTGCACTTTTTCACAACCATCTAATTTCTGGGTGATTAATGATTTCCCACCTCTGAAATCTTTTAATGGAGATTTTGCAGTGATATTCTTCTTGGCCGCAACCTTTGTTTTTGGCTCTTTCTTTATCTTTCCAGTTATGTTTGGCTGCCCTTCCCCAATCTCCTTCAAGTCTCCACCTGCCACACACAACAAATTCACTTTTTCTGAAAAGAATAAAAAATTTCATCCAAATTATGTTTTTCACTTAGTCTTCATTACTCTTTTTACAGTGTTTAAGTAATGTCATCCTGCACATATGTTACTGTATCTCAGTAAATTAATTGATCAAAGATAAAAACCTTTTCTTTCCAAGTATTTTCCAATTTCTAAAATGAATCCAGGTTTGAAACCACATTCTTTCATCAAAGGCTTCAGATCAACCAGGTCAATGTGCAAAATAGAATCCTGCAAAAACATAAGACATACAAAGCATTAAAGTCACGTTCAATACCTAGATTTTCATTCCAAGGAGGACTAAAGTCTGAACCTCAGTGAATTTATCAATCAAAGAAAAAAACATACATTCACATTTAGCACCTCACTTTTAAAACACAGGCACCGTGATAAACACTCCATAACCCCCTATCATCACAAGTGCTGTATAGTACATCTTTGCACTTCTAAACCACTTATGAATAACATTACTGGGCTTCGAATGCTGTAACTCTTACCCTAATACCATTTGCCTCAAAGTTCTCTAAGAGATCTTCAAGCTGTAACTCATGCAGCATGTTCTTCACTTCTCTATACTGATCACTCTCTTCCTGGTCATCCCCCGTGTCTTGGTCAGGCTGGCCTTTAATATCTTTATCACTGCCTGCATCTTCATCAAATAGGTCCTCCACAAGTACATCTTCACCAGTCAAGCTGGCACTGCTTTCTTTTTGTAAAGAATTACATAGTACTACTTTTAAGTGGTGAGGGCAAGGAAAACATAGCCATCAGCTGTCTAATAAGTACCATTAAAGTAGACTCAGGTGTAATTTAAGAAAGTCAGGCTGGATATATCGTGCCTAACTAGGTTGGCACTGGTTATGTACTGATGGTGAGAAGCACCTAGCATCAACAGCTGAATTCTATAGCGTATAATGATGAATGATTCATTTGGTCTTTTATGAGACAGAAAAAGATACATAAAGCAGTTATGAATTAAATATGAAAAAAGAAGAACATGAATTAACTTGCACAGCAAAAAAAGGTCTAGGCCAAGAAAAATCAACCAACTCATCTATTTACCAGATTGTACTTCAATTGTGTCATCCTTTGTTTGCTCTTGGCTTTTTGTTTGCCTGCTTTCACTGTTTTTCTGTCCCCATTTTGAAGCTCTCAGTAGCAGCAAGTCGAGGCACTTTTCTTTGTCAGTACTATAAATAAACATATACATATATAACACTAGATTGTGTTTCTGACAAGGTTTTATCTGAGGTGTGACTACAGGTATTTTTGAGACAGTTTAATTCACCTAGGTATTCAAACCATGATAACAAAAACTTATCTTGTTGGCAAACACATAACTATAACTGCCTTGTCAAAACATGAATCTATAAAAATATTCATTAGGCACTATTATCTTTAAACAGTTGTAATTTCAGAGATTAAAGTGGGGAAAATGGGGGGGGGGGGCATTAATACAAGACCCATAAAAAATAGAGTTAATCAGATCCTCAATTACTCACCGCTTGAGTTCTTGAGACAAAACCTTCTCTTTTAACTCATGAAACAAAATTTCCATATCTGAACTTAATTCTTGGTCCATTTTAGGTCCAGCAATGCCTAACACCTTGAAAGCACAATGTAAGTGAAGAGATTCCAATGCACCTGGTTCAAAGTGCTGCCTCTAGAAAAAAAAAAGTCATGTAAGTGCACAGGAAAATAAGGGATGAGAGTCACTAAAAAGTATATTATAATCTTGGCAATCCAATAAAACCTCTATTACACAAAGATTTTTGGGAATCATTTTTTATATTATTGTTGACNAAGAAGAACATGAATTAACTTGCACAGCAAAAAAGGTCTAGGCCAAGAAAAATCAACCAACTCATCTATTTACCAGATTGTACTTCAATTGTGTCATCCTTTGTTTGCTCTTGGCTTTTTGTTTGCCTGCTTTCACTGTTTTTCTGTCCCCATTTTGAAGCTCTCAGTAGCAGCAAGTCGAGGCACTTTTCTTTGTCAGTACTATAAATAAACATATACATATATAACACTAGATTGTGTTTCTGACAAGGTTTTATCTGAGGTGTGACTATTTTTGAGACAGTTAAATTCACCTAGGTATTCAAACCATGATAACAAAAACTTATCTTGTTGGCAAACACATAACTATAACTGCCTTGTCAAAACATGAATCTATAAAAATATTCAGTAGGCACTATTATCTTTAAACTGTTGTAATTTCAGAGATTAAAGTGGGGAAAATGGGGGGGGCATTAATACAAGACCCATAAAAAATAGAGTTAATCAGATCCTCAATTACTCACCGCTTGAGTTCTTGAGACAAAACCTTCTCTTTTAACTCATGAAACAAAATTTCCATATCTGAACTTAATTCTTGGTCCATTTTAGGTCCAGCAATGCATAACACCTTGAAAGCACAATGTAAGTGAAGAGATTCCAATGCACCTGGTTCAAAGTGCTGCCTCTAGAAAAAAAAATTAATATAGTCATGTAAGTGCACAGGAAAATAAGGGATGAGAGTCACTAAAAAGTATATTATAATCTTGGCAATCCAATAAAACCTCTATTACACAAAGATTTTTGGTAATCATTTTTTATATTATTGTTGACAAGATTTCAATTTCACCAAAATAAGTACATAATGCTAGTATAATGCATTTCTATTTTTGCTAAATCATGCATAACTTACCTTTTTGTTGAAATGAATCCATTTCAGTAAAGAGTTGACCAAACACTTTGATATCACTTCACTGACACTGCAAGGTAAAATCAATTATATAATTATTGTATAAAGGAGGAAATTTGTCAGAAGTAAAGAGGTTGACACCAAAATCATATAACTTTTTCTAGTTCATTATCAAAGCAATGCACTACAAGTCAGAGCATAATACATGTACACCTGACGCAAGAACTACTCCTTAAACATACTTTAATGGCCACGATAAAAAGTAAGTACAACAGTACATCAATATGAAACATCCATGTAAGTATAAAAAATTTACCTGTCAAAAGAGATATTAACACAAATAACTGTTAACAGATAGATTATTAACAGAAGACGATTGACTCACCACACCATGATATTTTGAAATATAAAAGACGAATGCAGGTACCATATATCAATAAACAAAACAAAAAAAAAAATGCATAAGATATACAGCTGAGCAGGCTCCAGGGTGACAGTTCAGTTTTCCAAATCACCTAGTTGTTAAAATACAGAGACCAGTACTATAAACAACCAATCAAATTGCAAATGGCATATGGCATTTACCTGTTATCCCATTCATAACAATAGATCTCTCCTAGAACTTGACAATAGCTGGTCACAGTTGGAAGCACTTCATCATTAACAGCTGTCTGCAAAGGCACAATCAACTTCGATATAACCACATACATGTGCATGCAACAGTTATGATAAGAATAAATATATGTATTTTCAACTAATTCACTAAAATACATGCAACATCCAGCACCTATAATTAACACATGGTTCAGTCAAACCTATAAAAAGGTGGTGACTTTATGATTGCCTTAGCAAATTTAACTATTAAACTGTATCTAGAATGCATGCTTCTTACCTTCACATACTCGTTCTGCAATTTCCATACAAGTTCTTTCATGCTGGATGAGAAGTCAGGCAAAGCTAAAAGGCAGATACAGATTTTTTTCAGAAATAAATGATAATAATAATATTCTGAAAGAAGAGTAAAAACAGGGTCTACATGTATACGCAAACTATTTTGAAATGATTTTTTAATTCATGAAAATTCCTACTGGAAAAGTGAGTGAAAAAAAAAACTCTACCATTCCTGGACATGGCAAAGAAATTCTTTATTTCCTAATAAAATGGTAACAAAACTAATATTATTAACTAATATAAATCTAAATTTAATTATAAAGTGGCCATGATGAGACGAAACTTTAACATAACCACTATTCATACATGACAAAAGGTAATTTGATTCTTAAAACAACAGAATACATTCAAACCAAATAATAGCAATTGTCTGTGTCTAATGTGACTTGTGATATCAACATGAATGTCATAACTAATTGGTATGAAACAATGCTGATTTACTCACCTTGGAATTCTTTTAACAGTGTAAAACCCAGTTTGCAGAATGAGTCATATTGCTCAATACACTGCTCTAAAACCACTTCCATGAATAAATGCAGCTCTTTGGGACCTGGAAGGTTCTTCAAAAAACTGTTGACTGAAATACCAAACATTTCAATCACAAATACAGTCTTATATGTTAGCTGACACAAATGATTAAATTATCCTTGTAGGGCTGGTTTACTGGGACCTTTCCCAGGGAGTTTATTCTACTCAATACCTCCTCCTGGAATTGAGTAGAATATAGAACTGATGATTATGTGATTATGTTGGAAATAAGAGAATGCACATTAGTCCCCTAGGAGTTAGTCTGCATTAACTACATTGATTAAATTCATTGTGAACCATCCCATTTAAATCAAATAGTCAGACCTACAAGTGTCAATTGTTAAAACGATGAAAAACGCTAACTTAATACTAAAACAAGGCAGTATTCTGATAATCTCTCTCTCTCTCTCTCTCACACACACACACACATACACACAAACACACAAGTGCACACATGCGTGCACACACACATATTTTCAAAGGCACACTTACCAGGAAACACCAACTCCTTTAACTCTAATATTTTGGCCTCAATGTTTTCAGCAGTTACTTTAGCCACAACCTAAAAATGACATAAATGGATAACCAAAGAGTATCTTAAATTACTAATTAGTCATCAAATTCAGAATGTGTGCTTTTCTTATTTCACCAAATACTATGTTACAGCATATCTATCTATATATTGTTGACAAATCAGATGAAGCCAACTGAAGAATGACGTTTTAAGAACCACAGTTGGCTTTTGTGGGGCAATATTTCTTTTAGAAAGGGCAAATTTTGAGTCACTGTATCACCTTAACTACGCTAGTTCAATTAATAGATCATTAGCCAGAACAAATGAAGACATTACTGTACCACATCAAATTGGACTGTTCATAAATGAATCAATTTTAATTTACTCATCCAACTCTGAAAAATTGCCATGCAGGTCATGACATCTTACAAAATAATTTCCACTTGAAAAAAGTAACCATTTACAGTGTACCTGTTTAACCTTTCTTGAAAATTGATATTTCTGCCACTCATACTCATTTTTCAGTTTTTCTTTTGACCTGGGATCTTGTTGAGATAACTGGCCCTTCCTCTCTTCTTTTTGGATTGAAGACCTCTGTTGCCTTAAGATGTGTCAGAATGTTTTGTTGAGTTTGAAATACCTTTAAGTAATCATGCCATCAATCAAAATAAATATATCTATTTAAAATAATTAACAAGTTTCTTTTCATTATAACTTTACCTTCAAGGATATACTGGTTTTAATAATCAGAAAATCCATGGAGATGTATGGATGCCATGGCAGATATAAGATTAAACAATGACTATGACATTTTCATCGATCCACCCATGCTAATTATTTACTACAAAATCACCTTCATTACTGCCCACATTTGCTTTGTGTACATGTACATCCAAACCAAATTACCTTTCTGTATTTTTTAGGCCAGCACTCGGGTTTCTATTTGTGTGGCTTTTATTGTCAAAATTCGGATAATGTAATGGTGACCTTGCAGCTTTGTGCTTGATAGGCATCTCAGGAGAAAGCTTCATTCTGTCTGGATTACCAGGTGGATTTTCTTTGGATGGACTCAAAGTGGGGAACCTAGTTCCTCTACCTGCAATGAGGGAATGACAATCTCTCAATGATTCCACCACCAAAAGTGTGGATTCTGATGTTAAACATAGATTGTTATGAAATTTAAATCAGTCAGATCAATGCATATCCAAGGAGTTCCAACAGATCTCCTTGGCACATCAAGCCTGGCTATTGCAGAGGTTAAAAATTAATCATAAGTCTTTACTTTATTTTTGTTGTGACTACTATTATAACACATCTGAATAAATCATATTTCTCAGCTATGCCCCATGTGCATGTGTGTGCATGCCTGTCTATGTGCATATCTGTGTGTGTGTCATTAATTGTGTATCTTTTAAAAACAAAAAAAATGCCTTTGAATTTTTGCTCCATTTTTTTCTCTCCTCTAATGCCTCTGATCTCTGAGCGTATGTTTTCCATGATGTTGATATTGGTCTCTGGGCAGTATCCTTTGGCAATAGTAAGATCAGACTGTTCTAGAAAAGAAAAATATGGAATTTATATAGGCATTAATTTCCAATTCCACAAAAAATAACAATATGACTAGCAAGGTCATTTTGTAACTCATGGTATCATCCTAATATCTAATCAAACTGATCAAATTAAAGAGACCCTAAAATATCTTCATGTGACATGTAAAGGCGTACTTGTCTGGCAATTTGAAATCTGCCAGGGTATATTACTTCCTCAGACTAGTGATAATGTGAATATATACTAGTACATGTACAGTACTAAGTAACATATCATACCAATGCTGTGTACTGGAAGGGAAAAAAACAACCTCAAATAATTTCAAACGAATTAATTCCAAATTAATAGCCAGTCTATGTCGTATAAGTTTTGAAGGTAGCTTTATATTGACAATGTAAACTAATTAATGGCAGCATATCACTATAAAAATTGTCTTACCCCAATCTGTGTCTCCTAGTCCTGCTTTCATAATCTCTATTTCTGGATCAGCTTTAACAGTTTCTTCATTATCAGCTAAAATGTTGTACATTTATTGTTAACAAATGCAAAAAAAAAAAAAAAAAAAAAAAAACTTGTATCGGTTGTCATATTTCATATTTAAGTTTTAAAAATGCACTCTGCCTGTTTAATTTCTTTACCTTACCTTACAATTCATTAAACAAATTATATATTTAACTCAAACAATGTCCCCACATTTTTGTTCTTTATTTCTATTCTTTGAAAAACAACTACTCCTCCAGGATGGACTGCTAAAATCAACACTTACATTCTTCTGACTCTTCGTCTTTAAATTTCTTTGGAGCTAGCATTTCCAATTTAAACCCAGGGATGCGGTGGGCTTTTTGGACTGCTTCTTTCTTAGTTTGAACAGAGTCTGCAAAACATTTCAGCATATAACTTCAAAATAATATTTTCTCCGACTCAAGGCAAATATTCTTTTCATAAGTTCATTGTGTTTTGGGAAAAAAACTGTATGAACAAAGTTAAAGAAACAGAGACAAACGAAGACTAAGTGTTACAGTAGGCTGAGCCTGCTCGGTCGCCATGGCGCCTGTTAACACAGACAGCAATATAGAAGTGACTAGAATTAGATAGCAATACTCAAATAAAAAAGGCAAGAATGTGAATTACTGAGGATGGTCATCTTAAAGTTTCCAGATTTGTGTTCTTACTAAATTCATTTCATCTTTAAAGCTGTGACAGTACAACAGTTTGTCTCTCAATAAAGGTTACTACCATTTCACATCTAAACACTAACCTTTGTTTGATAAACTTAAGTTCTCTATGGCCTGACAAATATAATAAAATTTCAAGATTAATGTTTTCAGATAAAGTTACAGGTTATGAAAAAGGCAATGCAAATTTGAAAATCAATTAGAAAAGAACATTTAAAAGAAATATAAGACAAGACCATATAATCTTCTAAATATAAACTTAATTAATGCCATATCATAAGTCAGAATGACTCACCACTGCTACCTCCTCATCCACCAAAACCTGGGCAACAGATTTCTTCTGTCCAAATTCGTCCTGACTGTCAATTCAAAAGTGTTTGAAATTAAATAAATTACATAACACTTTGGATACTGATATTAAAAATATTAACAGCTACTTGGTAAACAAATTTTAAGACCAGTCATGCTTATGATGCTAAAATATATTGAATAAATTTACCTCAAAATAATGGCAACACTTGCAACATCTTCCTGATAATCTAACCATATGGCAGACAGAGTTTTGTTGAAGACTAGCTTTGAGAAGGTTTGGGTCGCACGTGATATCCAAGAACTAGCAATCTTCAGATATGAACATAAAGTCATATTATATTAGACAAAAAGACACAAGTTGGATAGTTTGTTTGAAATAACTGACCAATCTGTAGTAAATACTAACTTAATACTAAAGTAGTTACCATATGCTGGCATTTTCCAGTTTAAACTTGCTCAAAACGGTGGTTCAAAAATTTTAATTAAGACCAAGATTTGAATCTACCTTTTAAAAATCTGTACAAAAAAAAGCATTTTTCTTTGATAAAATCCAATAACAAACTGAAATAATGACTTCTAACATGTCACTTTCTGCAAAATGATATTTAAAAACACCAATCAGGTCGTATCTTAACATGAAAATCAAAGGCTCACTGGTTTGACTCCTGCTAATCTACATCTGAAGGCAAAAGGAGCAGGTTCAGCAAATTCCTCCGGCACTTTATCATAAACATCATCTACAAATAAGATCTCAGTGGTACCATAATCAATATGAAGAACATCTATGTCATCATTTGCTCTGAAAATAAATATTGATAGAATCCAGGATTATAGCTTTCTAATTATATGTTGATTAATGAGTTCACTTCAATTCCGATTGAAAGTGAATGAAAGATAACCAATCCTTATAAATATTACATTTTTGAAAGTAAATGTTCTGGATTTGTTTCCAGTGCAAAAAAAATTTAAGCACAAGTGTTCCTCCTTTAACATGTTGTATCATATTTCTATTTTATTCCCACAATGCATTAAAAAAGTTCCTGTAACAGCAGGTGTTTCACTTTAGCTGTCACTAAGCAGGAAATGTCTTTCTAGCATGCTCAAGATATGATAAGGTAAAATTTCTACTGTTTCTCTCTAGAACAGAAATAAAATCACCAAAAGCTAATAACATAATAATAATAATAATAATATAAATAATAATAATAAATAAGAAATTTATTTAGAGTCTAAAATCCATAAAAATAAACTTTACAAATAAAATGTAGACTTTACAAATAAAATGAATATAAACGGGTACTGTAAGGGTTTATTATCATTTAGATAGCAAAAATGTTTTTTGCTGCACCTAATTATTCAATAATGCATCTACCTTTGTGTTGATTTTAAAAAATGAAATTCCCCTTGAAATATATAATATATCTATATAAAATAAAAATATAATCAATCGCACACATTAAAATATCTATTACTTATTGGTTTAAAACTATTTTTGGTTCATGTGGGAGTTGGCTTTAGCGACCTTAGGTGTAATGCTGACATAGGCAAAAACAAATGTTCGCTGGTGTCCAGGGTCACTCATGACTGATTTAACTTTCTTGAGCACTCATCTGTCATACAAACTTTTCATTGGTGTTGATCCCTACCCTACAATGCAACTGGCAGTTTTCACTACACTGTTGTTGTCTTCCACTGCTGAACTACCATACCAGATGGTGAAAGAGAGTGTCAATACACTCTTAATCACAACCAAGTAAAATTTTACTAGCAGTTCTTGGTTGCCATAGAATAGTGCCATAGGAAGTGAAGTCTTTACTAAGCCTTACAAACAAAGAAATTTAAAACATGTGACTTAAAATTTTCTATTTTCTACACCTCTCACCTGTTGACTCTAGCAATCTCTGCTCTCTTCCAGGTATTGTCAATTCCACTGTGAACCAGCACCAACTGGCCTACATGAAGCTGGGACACATCACAACCCACTTCATACAGGCATTCACAGTACTCATGAAGTTTCTTTTCCCAAGCTTCTAACTGACTGATATCTTTAAAAAATGTTGAAATTATTTTCTTATTTTGAAAGTATTTGGATACTTGTATATAAATATAAACCTTTAAAATCATACTGAGACTAAAAGGAATTGTTATGAGAACACACAGTTGAAAGACAAAACTGCTGTTGTCAAGTTGGTAGCTATGAATTTATCAAAAATGTCAATACTGTATTAAAATAAAATGCCTTATTAAGTTATTTGTTAGAATAGGTATATCACAATCCGCTAGGAGCACCACAGTAGTAACTATCCAGGGGCAGTGAAGTGCAAAACCGAGACTGGCCTGCTAACAGCTCACCCATGACATCCGTTTTTTTAAATCTCTCTTTTAGCGCCATGTTAATAAACTAATACGAGCCATTTACTAAATAAGCTGTAAATGAAAGAGTAAATTCCCGTCACGTGATTTTCCCGTGTTACAGTCTTAGAGAACTTTGATTTGAGGACGTTTTGAAGTTTTGCCTCGACAAAATGTTAAAAATTTTAGATAAGTACTGCATGGAAGTTTTTGTAATTTATGCCATGTTCATGAAATATGCAATATTATGGCAAAAAATCATGAAATTGAACCATGCGAAGTATAGTTTATTTGATGCGCAATATTTATAGTATGTGATCTGCACGGAAATCATCCCAGCCATGTGCTTTTGCGGTCGCCAATTTAGTTTTGTTTCAGGGTCACTAGATTAACACAGAGCTCTAATTGCCTTAATTGCTCACAAGCAATTTAAGCTGCAGCTACAGCTGAGTGATCACTGCTGGTCAGTGGTCACAGGTTTTTAGCTGAAAAGTGTGGACACTTTTGGTGAAATTTTGCAGTTAAAAAACTTCAATATCTTTGTTGCTTGTTGGAATATTTTTAAAATTCCAAAAGAATTAATCTGTTTTTATCATTACCTTTCAGAAGATATTGAGTATTATAATTTTCTGAACAGTTTGAAAATTTTTCTGATATACCTATGTTAGAATATGTTACAGAGAATGAATGGCACCAACATTTAACTCACCATATCCTATCTGTGCAGAAAAATTACTTGGGTCTATTACTTGTGTGACCTTAATGTTCATATAGTGTTCCTCTGGCACACTCTCCATCGCCATTTTGATCAATCTTCCCCTAAGCACTCCTCATCATGTCTTGGAAAAAAATGTCAGGATATAATTGTTATTTGTTAAAATCAACAATTTTCGTCATTGTTTGAAAGAGATATTTCAAACTTTTGATTGTTCTATTAAGTTTAGGTAATAGCAAGCTGATTTACATCATTGACTAACTTTTGCATTATCAGTTGAATACTGTCACTTCATTAGTATAAGAATCGCCTTCCAGCTTTCTTCTTCAATGAAGTGCCATAACACATTTCGTTCCTCTAAATTCGAAAGAATTATCTTAACTGAAGTGCGCAAACTCCACCGGAAATTGCTATGGCGGAACCTGTACGGAAAAATTCTCACGATGTCTGGAAAAAGCTTGCAACGGCCGTGAAAGAGTCAGAGTTTGTTCAACAGGAGTCAATTTATGCTAAGCACGAGCTTTTGGTCAACGAAATTGAAACAACTGATGTTTCTTTGTCCACCACTTTAAGGTAAATGTTAAGTCTTTTTGTAACGAGCTTGGGATTTCGTTTTGACACTGGCAGTAGTAAATATATTAGGTGCCACCCTCCTCCTAGTCGTATGAGAAAACGTGCTCTACTAATATCTTAATTTTTTTAGATATTATAAGTATAATAGTCGACTATTTTAGAGAGTTTTGGACTTTTGCTTCTGCAGATTTCAACTTTCACAGAGCGACGAACTGAAACGTTCTGCGTTTAACAGTGCATTATGATTATTCTTGACATAATTTATTGTTGCAACTTAAATTAACACGCCAGTAGAAATTTGAAATTGAGAAAAATTACTGATTCAACCCGCAATTGCCAGTGCCATGTTGTATAAAAGTGGTTATTTGTTATTAATAAGTGTGTTACTGTTCTTAGATATACAATAAAGACTAATGTACATACAGGATGCATCACAATGACTGGGCATTGTTCCGAGCTATGGGTGATTTTCTTTGGGCAATATTTGTTATGTAGTAACTTACAAATTATTGGCTGTTGGTGTACCTTACTAGTATATAGGTAGATCATGGCAGAACAGAAAAATGAAGAGTGTAGAAGTGGATATTATGAACAGGAGGGTTTGGTTTTGGAGCTTGAGTCAGGCAATCCTGGTAGTTTGAGCTATGTTCTGAGGTAGGAATGTTATATGGTGTCAGCATTTAATGTGTTCCTTTGCATTCCTCATCCACTATAGCAATTTGAAGTGCTTAATTATTATCCCACATGCTCACTTGCATTATATTTATCTCCACACCTAGTTTTAGGCATTATTTTTTGTTTGGACTTTGGGGTCATTCTGGTATTATTGTANCTTTAAGGGTTTATTATCATTTAGATAGCAAAAATGTTTTTTGCTGCACCTAATTATTCAATAATGCATCTACCTTTGTGTTGATTTAAAAAAATGAAATTCCCCTTGAAATATATAATATATCTATATAAAATAAAAATATAATCAATCGCACACATTAAAATATCTATTACTTATTGGTTTAAAACTATTTTTGGTTCATGTGGGAGTTGGCTTTAGCGACCTTAGGTGTAATGCTGACATAGGCAAAAACAAATGTTCGCTGGTGTCCAGGGTCACTCATGACTGATTTAACTTTCTTGAGCACTCATCTGTCATACAAACTTTTCATTGGTGTTGATCCCTACCCTACAATGCAACTAGCAGTTTTCACTACACTGTTGTTGTCTTTCACTGCTGAACTACCATACCAGATGGTGAAAGAGAGTGTCAATACACTCTTAATCACAACCAAGTAAAATTTTACTAGCAGTTCTTGGTTGCCATAGAATAGTGCCATAGGAAGTGAAGTCTTTACTAAGCCTTACAAACAAAGAAATTTAAAACATGTGACTTACAATTTTCTATTTTCTACACCTCTCACCTGTTGACTCTAGCAATCTCTGCTCTCTTCCAGGTATTGTCAATTCCACTGTGAACCAGCACCAACTGGCCTACATGAAGCTGGGACACATCACAACCCACTTCATACAGGCATTCACAGTACTCATGAAGTTTCTTTTCCCAAGCTTCTAACTGACTGATATCTTTAAAAAATGTTGAAATTATTTTTTTTTATTTTGAAAGTATTTGGATACTTGTATATAAATATAAACCTTTAAAATCATACTGAGACTAAAAGGAATTGTTATGAGAACACATAGTTGAAAGACAAAACTGCTGTTGTCAAGTTGGTAGCTATGAATTTATCAAAAATGTCAATACTGTATTAAAATAAAATGCCTTATTAAGTTATTTGTTAGAATAGGTATATCACAATCCGCTAGGAGCGCCACAGTAATAACTATCCAGGGGCAGTGAAGTGCAAAACCGAGACTGGCCTGCTAACAGCTCACCTATGACATCCCTTTTTTAAATCTCTCTTTTAGCACCATGTAAATAAACTAATACAAGCCATTTACTAAATAAGCTGTAAATGAAAGAGTAAATTCCCGTCACGTGATTTTCTCGTGTTGCAGTCTTAGAGAACTTTGATTTGAGGATGTTTTGAAGTTTTGCCTCGACAAAATGTTAAAAATTTTAGATAAGTACTGCATGGAAGTTTTTGTAATTTATGCCATGTAAAGTTCATGAAATATGCAATATTATGGCAAAAAATCATGAAATTGAACCATGCGAAGTATAGTTCATTTGATGTGCAATATTTATAGTACGTGATCTGTACAGAAGTCATCCCAGCCATGTGCTTTTGCGGTCGCCAATTTGGTTTTGTTTCCGGGTCATTAGATTAACACAGAGCTCTAATTGCCTTAATTGCTCACAAGCAATTTAAGCTGCAGCTACAGCTGAGTGATCACAAGTTTTTAGCTGAAAAGTGTGGACACTTTTGGTGAAATTTTGCAATTAAAAAACTTTAATATCTTTGTTGCTTGTCGGAATATTTTAAAAATTCCAAAAGAATTCATCTGTTTTTATCATTACCTTTCAGAAGATATGAGTATTATAATTTTCTGAACAGTTTGAAAATTTTTCTGATATACCTTTGTTAGAATATGTTACAGAGAATGAATGGCACCAACATTTAACTCACCATATCCTATCTGTGCAGAAAAATTACTTGGGTCTATTACTTGTGTGACCTTAATGTTCATATAGTGTTCCTCTGGCACACTCTCCATCGCCATTTGGATCAATCTTCCCCTAAGCACTCCTCATCATGTCTTGGAAAAAATGTCAGGATATTAATTGTTATTTGTTAAATCAACAATTTTGGTCATTGCTTGAAAGAGATATTTCAAACTTTTGATTGTTCTATTAAGTTTAGGTAATAGCAAGCTGATGTACATCATTGAGTAACTTTTGCATTATTAGTTGAATACTGTCACTTCATTAGTATTAGAATCGCCTTACAGCTTTCTTCTTCAATGAAGTGCCATAACACATTTCGTTCCTCTAAATTCGAAAGAATTATCTTAACTCAAGTGCGCAAACTCCACCGGAAATTGCTATGGCGGAACCTGTACGGAAAAATTCTCACGATGTCTGGAAAAAGCTTGCAACGGCCGTGAAAGAGTCAGAGTTTGTTCAACAGGAGTCAATTTATGCTAAGCACGAGCTTTTGGTCAACGAAATTGAAACAACTGATGTTTCTTTGTCCACCACTTTAAGGTAAATGTTAAGTCTTTTTGTAACGAGCTTGGGATTTCGTTTTGACACTGGCAGTAGTAAATATATTAGGTGCCACCCTCCTCCTAGTCGTATGAGAAAACGTGCTCTACTAATATCTTAATTTTTTTAGATATTATAAGTATAATAGTCGACTATTTTAGAGAGTTTTGGACTTTTGCTTCTGCAGATTTCAACTTTCACAGAGCGACGAACTGAAACGTTCTGCGTTTAACAGTGCATTATGATTATTCTTGACATAATTTATTGTTGCAACTTAAATTAACACGCCAGTAGAAATTTGAAATTGAGAAAAATTACTGATTCAACCCGCAATTGCCAGTGCCATGTTGTATAAAAGTGGTTATTTGTTATTAATAATTGTAATGAAAGCATGTTACTGTTCTTAGATATACAATAAAGACTAATGTACATACAGGATGCATCACAATGACTGGGCATTGTTCTGAGCTATGGGTGATTTTCTTTGGGCAATATTTGTTATGTAGTAACTTACAAATTATTGGCTGTTGGTGTACCTTACTAGTATATAGGTAGATCATGGCAGAACAGAAAAATGAAGAGTGTAGAAGTGGATATTATGAACAGGAGGGTTTGGTTTTGGAGCTTGAATCAGGCAATCCTGGTAGTTTGAGCTATGTTCTGAGGTAGGAATGTTATATGGTGTCAGCATTTAATGTGTTCCTTTGCATTCCTCATCCACTATAGCAATTTGAAGTGCTTAATTATTATCCCACATGCTCACTTGCATTATATTTATCTCCACACCTAGTTTTAGGCATTATTTTTTGTTTGGACTTTGGGGTCATTCTGGTATTATTTTTAAGTGAATTAACAATTTTCTCCAAATTTTGATGTAAGGATGGAAAAAATTTAAGATTAAGTCATTTATTATTTATTTTTATTAACTTTTTTTTGCCAAATGAGCTTTTATTTTACATTCATTTAAAAATATTTTCTTTATTTCTGACACTTTGTGTTAGACTAACAATTCAATGTTTCACCAAAAATAAATGAATAAGAAAGAAAAATAGTGAAATGGTCTGGTCAAATAATTTATAGCAGATCATATTTATTTTGACTTCCAAGCTGTTTATCCTAATTGTATTATATTCTAATCATTGTCAAAAGATTTCATGTTTTAATGCATATGGACCCAGGTGTTAGTAGTTACAATGGTTTCATTAGAGCAGTCAGCATTATCCTGCATTACATTTATGCCCAGATGCTACCTTGGGTATTATGGATATTATGCATGGACATGAATATTGTGTCTGCAAACTTTCGTGTAGATATAAACTTCTGTTTTTGCTGTTTATATACAGTTTGAATGCAGCTTTTTGTGTGCAGCATAGCTCTCATGTGTTCTGACCTGTCTTCTAACTTGTCACATCCTCACCCTATATACTCACATGTACCCCTCCACTCACACTAAAACCAAAAACATTTGAGTTTTTCTTTGCCATAGTTTGATTTAAAAAAAACACCATTCTAATCTGTACTAGTACCCTTCCCTCACTGTGTATCCTGCATTTCTGCATTTTTAGTTATTAGATATATTTTTCTAAAAGCTTTCTTTGAAGGGATGCTTTAGATTACCTACCCTATTATTTAAAATGTTATGAAGCAGCTTTGCTTATGAAATGTATTAATTGTATTTATTTTAGCAGTTATTAAAATGTTATCTCTGTTTTCTGATGCTTGTTTTGTGTTGGTTTTTAGAAATTAAAATAATAATTGTGAATTTATATGTTTTTCTTACAATTGTTTTTCTTTTAGTTAAACCAAATAATGTTTATGTGTGATCCATTTTTTATACTGCTTTAAGTATCTAACATTTGTTGCTGTTAAATTATATATTTATAATTTTATCTTTTTAAATATATTTCCTTGAGAGTTTTTTCTGAAGTGTTATGTAAAGAAAACTGAATTTTGACAGACTTGTACAGTAGATAAAAAAGTTTCCAATTTCATAACATTTCATCTTACGTATATATATATATATATATATATATATATATATATATATATATATATATATATATATATATATATATATATATATATGGCTACAGTTTTTCAATAAAAATGAATACAGATATATTTGGAGGATTGTTGTCATACAAATACATAGTGATTACTATTATGTACATGTTACAAAATAATTGTATTGCTCCAGCAGGATCACACTTTAAAGATGTGAAATGCCACTATTCCAGAGCTGTATATGATGGAGAGGAGCATAAGGTGTTCATGGAGCACTTGGATGCTCGCCTCAAGCACCATGACAAGGAGATTGAACGCATGTGTAACTACCACTACCAGGGCTTTATTGATTCCATAAGGGAGCTGCTCCAAGTCAGAAATGAAGCACAGAATCTCAAGGTATGGAAGAGGTGTTAGGGGACATTTTTTGGTATTATTAATTATAAGCATTTTAACAAGTTTGTAATATAATTATAAGGGGATAGATTCATTTTGTAAACACTTGTATTTGAAACTAGAAAAAGCTCTGATTGTACACAAACTAAGGGGCTAGCGACCAGGATGGTCAAACAATTTTGCATACACAGAACTTATAAGTTATGGAGCAATTTCATAAATTCACAAAATGATGTTGTAACACTAACATATTTTTGTTAATGCTGAATTTTGATAACGTTTAGATTTGACAGATTTTTAAAGCATGAGAGACCTGGTCTATTTTTCTTTTTAGAGTGAAATTGAAGCTACAAATGAAGAACTCCAGAAATCCAGTCAGATTCTAATGAAGAAAGGCAGTGAGCTGGTGACCAGTAGAAAAATACAAAGAAATATAATGGCAGCAGTGGAACATTTAGAGCTGTGTTTGCCAGGTATTCTGTTGCTTTTAGGATGAAGTTGTTACAGATGTTAACTTAATTATTAATAAACAATGTTTATGGAACATTTAGAGCTGTGTTTGCCAGGTATTCTGTTGCTTTTAGGATGAAGTTGTTACAGACGTTAACTTAATTATTAATAAACAATGTTACTGATAGGAAACCTGTACTACATATTATATTTTTTTCTGTGAAATGTAGTGAGATTTGTTGTGATCATAATCCTGTTCTTTGTATTTCAGTTCTTGAAAAATTTGGAAAGCTTAGAGAACAAATGAATGATAAGCGGTAAGTTGTTATAAGGTTCTGACATACCTCTGCGCCCAAAATAGTTTGTAGCATAGCTTAAAGACTTAAGCAACCTAAAGCCAATTGTCATCCTCAGATGCATTCATATAACTTTTATATGAACTTTTATATGAATCATTTCTTTTTCAATGTAGCTATGTATTTTTTGGAAGCTTATATTAATTGGAGAGTTTTATGCCATTGTAAAAGCTACGTGAAAATTGGTATATTATGACAACCTCACTGTGTCAATCGTATGCAGGTACTACCCAGCTCTCAAAACACTGGAACAACTGGAGCATGTGTACCTTCCACGTGTTAGTCGATATAGGTTCTCACAGATGATGAGTGAGACCATTCCCAAGCTTCGTGAAGAGATTAAAGAAGCTTCCATGTCTGATCTTAAAGATTTCCTTGAAAACATCAGGAAACATTCACCTAAGATTGGTCAAGTTGCTATGAGACACGTGAGTTACTTGGAAAATGCTTGTATTCTACTAGCAACTTATTTTAGAACAAAACTTTTAAGTAGTGGGATTTTTGTCATGAATGTGGATGAACCTGTTGTGCACTATTTTCTTGCTTAATCATTTTAGATTTGTAGAGCTAGTGGATCTTACAGGATCTATTTATGACACTTTTTTTATCATTTGGATTTTAATTGATTTCTATTTTGAAGTGTGACTGGGCATCTTTACAAGTGTAAAAATTCCAAAGTTTTCTTTAATATAGGCAGCAGAATTGAATAACATTGATTCTGGACCGTCAGCACAACAGCCACCAAAAGTTATCAAAAAGAAAAAGAAAAGACGAGCACCAAAACCTCCTAACCCATTCACGGGAGAAGTTGAAGAGGAAGATGCAGTAGAAGATAATGATGAGGAAGATGATGCAAATCCATTCTTACAGCCAACAGAGTCAGAGGAAGGAGAAGTGAGTAGTCATTCATGTTGAATATTGCTTCATTTATGTTTTTTTATATTGTTCAGCAACTTTTAGCATCCTGATTTGGAATAGATAAATGACTGCATCTTTTTAGAAAACAGGTTGTGGTTGTATTATAAGAGTGTAACATCAGTTATTATCAATTAATATAACATGACCAGTCTAAAAGATTTCTTTTTTTTTTTTCATTTTTGACATTGTAATGCAAATTACTTTCCTCTTATCTTAAAATTTTTTTCTAGACCTCGGAAATTTTATTTATTTTATGCTTTCAGGAACTCAGTGCTCAAGACTTAGTGGACTTTTCTCCAGTTTACAGATGTTTCCATATCTATACTGTTTTGGTATGTAAGAATTAAGGAGACAAGGAAAGAACATAATATTGTGATAGGATCAAAATGTATTTAATTAGACTAAGTAGATTTGTAATAGAATTTCAGAATTTGCTCTCTGCATTTATGTGATGTCAAAGCAATTTATTAGATGATTTATGTACATCTGTATTAAGGTTAGTGAATGCTATTCCACACTTATCTTTATCTTGTAATTGTAGGGTGCCAGAGAAACATTTGTAGATTACTACCGCAGACAGCGAAGAAAGCAAGCAAGATTGGCTTTGCAGCCTCCTACCAACATGGTTAGTGATAAGTATCTTCTGCATGCAAATTGTATTATTTTTTGTTTGTTTTTGCATATTAAACAGTTATGCCTCATGTATTATCAAGGAATGTTTTACTTAATCAATCTTTCTTGATAAGTTCCATCCAACTTAACAGTAGTTTATGTCTAAAAGAATGTATGGTCTTTTTATATTTTTAGCATGCCTCTGTAGAACATTATAGGGTTTACTTCCAAGAAGTAGTAGGGTGAGTATGTTATGTTTTGGATAGTTACAGGGAGATTGTAACGTTTTAGAAAAACAACTACCTGTGTATTCACATATCCATGCACACTTAAATTGTATAAATGATATAGTTTATTTTTTAAGATTTCAACTTTTAAATGTGGTCCTTTACATACATATGACTTCTGTATGAAGTATTGTTTTTCTGCTTCAGGTTTTTAGTTGTTGAGGACCACATTTTAAATACTACATCTGGCCTTGTGGACAGAGGCTACATGGACGAGCTGTGGGACATGTGTATTTCAAAGATTGTTGCTGTGTTAAGGACTCACACAGTAAGTAATATCAGTAACTGTGACTTCAATTTAATAGAAAAATAAATGTTATGTGGAAAAATAGACTTATAAACAAAGATTACCAGTCTCCCTAAAGGGGCAAAATTTCTGTGTAGGGCACGGCCAGCTTCACATATTTTGATGATAGAACAAAAATTAACAGACTTGTTTGATGCAGATTTTAGATACATTTGCTCATTATACTATTTAATGTATTTCTATTTGTTTTAGGCCTATTGCACAGATGCCACACTTCTTTTACAAATAAAAAATGTGATCATTTTATTTAGTCATACATTGAAGGTAAGAGGTTGCCAAACAGTTTTAAAGATATCTAGAAATTTTTATTGAGGAAAGTCTAAATAAATTTATAGATATCCATGCCTTTGTTGAATTTATAAAAATATAGAAGATAAGACAATGTAAGTGAGAAACATATACATTTGAACTTGCACGTTAATGCAGTTGTGTGTATGTGCGGATAATATGTACAACCTATTATATTTAAGTCAAAACAGTAATGACTTTTTATTCAAAATTTAAATGATTATGTTTCAGAGTTATGGTTTTACAGCAGGAAAACTTTATGATTTATTGGTAGAAGTCAGGTATGTTAATTTTTGAATGAAGTGTTCATTCCTCCATTCATTCAGCTGAGATTTTTTTATATATTAGCTAAGTAATAGCTTACAAGCAGTTTTTGTTTATTTATAGAATTGTATGTTATAAACAGTGGTAGCAAAAAAGAAATATTAATTGTTCCATATTATTTTGAATGATTTTGAATGATAGAATATTAGGTTTATTTGTAGACTTAGAAATGGCTGGATTCCATTTATAATGTGAAGATTTGATCATTAACATTTCAAGATAATGATCAAAGTTTACAGTAGTATCAATAGATCTTTAAAGGAACTCTTCGTTTTGGCCAAAAAATGAATTTTCCTGGGGTCAACAATTTTCCCGTACTTACCAATGGTTAATGAATCCATTTTTACATTCAAAGTTAGTCCCTGTTTTTTTTCCAAAAAGTTTGGTTTTTTGTTAAAATCTCTTAAGAGATTATAACAGAGTTTAGCCATCAATGGAGGTCACGTGGTCTGAAGACAAGCTCAGATATCAGAATAATAGCTTTAACTGCTGTCTTTGTCGTAAAACAGAATATATTATATTTCTTTGAGTTATTCACAATGTTTTTATTGTGAAATATAGACCTCATACGAAGAGTTATTATCCCTTTAATATCTTTATTTTTAATTATATGTTTTATTATTTTTCCATCCAAACAGGGATCAGTACAATGAGATTATCATGCAGAAATGGATCCAAGTGTTCCAGGAGATTTTTGCCCAGGATAACTATACCGCTATTTCTGTGCAGACACAGGAAGAGTACCTGGATGTCACCTCTAAGTACCCATACAAAGATGAGGAGTTTGAGAAGGTATTGGAATGATAGAATTTTTACCTGGGCATACATTTATAGAGTGAAACAGCAGGCTTTGGTGTGATAAAAAGCATGGAAGATTGGGTGGGGTTGGAGGCTATTTGGAAAAATATCACAAATAAAAGTGTAACAATCATTGGTAGCTAAGTAATTTTGTTGGAACTATTTATGATGTGAAGATCTGATTTTGTCAATTGTTTATAAAATGACAATAGAGAAAGAAAATGGATTTGGTAACATCAGGAATAATGATTGATAGAGATTTTGATGTTTTCTTTTCAGAGCCCCTTTCCAAAAACATTTCCTTTCTCTCAGTTTGTGCCAAAGATTTACATTCAAGTGAAAGAGTACATCTATGCTTGTCTGAAATTCTCAGAAGATCTGCATCTCAGGTGACACTGTTAGAATTGATATTCAAAGGACCTATGTTATTTTTTGCCTTATGAAAACTGACATAATATGTGATGATTGAAATGTTCACCATAAAATATTGTATTTTTTCATACTCTAAACCTTCATTAATATCAGTTAACAAAAATATTTGGTATTTTAACGTATCACTTTTTTTGAAAATCATTGGGTTATCTTTAAATTAGAAAAAATAACAATTATTAAGACTGATTATGAAATATTTATTTTCTTTTTTTATTTTAGTCATTCTGAGGTGAATGACATGATCAGGAAGTCTGCCAATATTCTCCTGACTAGAACACTAGGGGGATGCTTGTCAGAACTGATACGAAGACCAGAGCTAACACTGCTCCAGGTACATATTGGCAGTTGATGTATTGTAATTCAGTGTTGATATTAATGTGAGAAATGTTTGGTTGTAAAGAACTGAGTTGTTTTCATGTTGCTCTGTATTTGTGAAACTATTTTTTTTTCTTTTGTTGAGAGGCCATTTTGGCAATTGGTGTCGTAACTTACAAAGATTATTTTAAAGAGTTGGTAGTTACTGTACATTTGCTGCTATTGGACCTTACATATGTTAACAGATGCAATCTTTCCTAGTTGATCCAAATCTCCATCAACATGAATTACTTAGAACAGTCCTGCGAGTATCTAGAACAATTCATCTCCAACATCACTGGGTAAGTCTACAGAAATAGGTGGTAAAACCAGTACGATTGTCTTCATGTCCTGTTCTTATAAGACGTACATGTTTCACATATCATCCTGTCAGGAGTTTCATATTGTGTTATTAACTGACAAAAATCAAGCTTGATTGTTCAAGAAATATATTATTTCTTAAACTTTATTAATTATATTCTATTTGATATAGTTGTGATTCCCTGTTGGCAACCCTTGTACCACTGAATATTTATTTAAATTCTTAAACATGATGTATGATAATGAATTATGTATCAAAAATGTTTTTGTCTTCAGTTACAGGAAATGTTATGCTTTCTTAGAATTCAGAAATAGAATAAAATTCTTGGCCTAGTTTTAAAATCACTGTCAATTCCTACGAAGTACTTCCTTTTGAGGAAAAGATATTGGAGGCATCCCGTAGAGTAAACTATTTATTGTAATTTTGTGATTAAAAAAATACTGTTTATGTTTTTGTTAGTGCTGATAGGGAAAGTGTGCATGTGACCAAACTCCATGGAACAGCCATGTTTAAGGTATGATACATTTTTCTCCACTGTTGACATAAAAAATTATCATGTGAAAGACTGAAATATATGTAAAATATTACTCAGGAGCAAGACATTTTTAGATGTGCTTCTTGGAAGGAATATTTGGACAGCAACAGTTGTTCCATTCTCACTTGTGTTGTTGTAATTATATAAACAGTGACTACTAGTAGTTTTATTCTTCCTATATCATAAAATTGGATAAAACCATGAACTAAGATTTTTTTCAATTGGATTAATTATTAAAGAACTCAAAGTTTTGTTTTTATTCGATATTAGGATGCACGGAGTGAAGCTGAAGATCAAATCTATTATAAACTGAATAAGAAAATAGATGACATATTGGAGTTAGGTAAGTAAAATCTCTAAATAATCTAGGTTTTGAGATAGATGCAGTTAAAAGTTGTCATTTCATTGTAATAAAATTCAGTTTTAATTACTTAGTTTGAATTGGCATAAAGTCATCATTTTTCTTTAAATTGTTTGTAGCTGTGCATTTGAGAGTGTGATATCATATGCAAAGGACCTATTTAAATTGAATACATTCACATCATTATTTACTTTGATAAATTGCACTTTCTTCACAGCTTCATATGAGTGGACCCTTCCAGAGCCTAAGGGACATGCCAGTGGATATCTAGTGGATCTCATTGCCTTCTTGCAGAGCACATTTATGTCCTTTACTAACTTGCCAGTAAGTCTAAGTTCAACTGTTGAATAGCCAAACTGACAAAGAATTCTTTTGTCAGTTAGGGATTCTGTTAAAAAAAACTTTTTAATTATATTGGCTATAGTTGTAATAACTGTTTGACATATATGTTTCTGTGTTTGTTCATATGTGTGTGCATGAGAGAGAGAGAGAGTAACAGGCATATGGTCAAAGCTCACCTAATGAAATTTATCTTATATAATGTATAATACTATATATACACTCAGACTAAAAATTTCATTTTCACAAATCATGTAAATGGAGTGACGAAAATTGAAGTTTGCAGTTTTAGCAAGTCTTGACAATAAACATTAAGAATCTTTATTTTAGACATACAGAATGTAGGATACAGTTAAAAATAAAGTCTTGAGGCCGCTTTTTGTCAGTATCATGTGAAGCATCCACTGTTTATTGTCAAGATTTGCTCAAACTTTGTCATGGAAATGACACTAAAAATCATTATTGACTTTGCTCATATGGTTATTTTATAATTATTCAAAATAATGATCTTTTCAAGAGCTGAGTGTACATATACATTATGCTTTCCCTGGAGAGATGATTATATTCCAAATAGTTAATTTTGTCTTTTATACATAAGTAAAATACTTAAATGCCCCTGTATCATGCATTGTCTGCTTCACTTTTTAAAAACCATTTTTGTACAAAGTGTTTCATTTTATTTTGCTGCATTTTTCCCTTTGAATGGAATTCCATTTCATTGTCTTAGGCACTTGGTTTTTGGCTTTCAGGATATGGTTACCAAGACAAAGTCCACATTTATCAATGTTAGACATATGGTATTGTAGCTACAATGCTATGCATCAAACTTTCCTTGTATTTTCCTTTCTTTGCTAATCCATGTAGGCATGCCTCACATGCTTATTATTGGGCAAGCATATGTTTTTATACCTTTTTGACATTTTTACCAGGCTGACTGTTTTGTTCTTTGCATTTTTGAAAACCTTGTCCATAAATAAAAGAGAAATCTAATTCTGCAAAATATTAAATAGATGACTTTGTTAGTATGATAGTACTGACTACAGACACCCGAAAGTAGGAATTATACAGGGAAAAAAAGAAAATCAGAATTTTATCATTACTTACCATGCAGTTTTTCTTCCTGCTTAATTATAGTCCATCCCTCAAACCTTGCTTTTTATAGCAGACATTTGTTCCTTTGGGAGTCTCATTTTTTAAACTTTGTTTAGATGTGAGTTTGAATCAACTGAAATATTGCTACAATAACCACAAGTATACTATTAAAAAACAAGATGCTTTAAAATCCACATAAAAATGCAAATCATCCATTCCTGTTTATATTTATTGAACTGTTTTCAATGTAATTTTTATGTTTTGGGAACATCAGTCAATGAAAAAGAGCAGTGTGGCAAGGAAAGATGCATAATAATAGTAAGAAGTAAGCAAACATGAAAATTTCAAAAAATTTGTTTCATATTTTCAACCATTCTTATTTATCCATCTCTAAGATCACTAATATTTTAAGACTATATCATTGATCTGTAGGATAAGGTTGCCAGAACGGCCCTGATGTCGGCATGCAAGCACCTAGCTCAGAGGATGATGGACTTCTTGCTGGATAATGAGGTCAAGGCCATCTCACTAGGAGCTCTCCACCAGCTTAACCTGGATCTTATGCAGTGTGAACGTATGTAGATTAAAAGAAGCCTAAATAAAGAACTCATTTAGGTGTAAATACTGAAGTTTTTAATTCATATTTGTGGAAAAATCCTACACTTATATATTTGAATGGTAGTTAAGATATTACATGAAGAGATACTAATATGTATGGGTGTTCTCCATGTTTTGTGAGCTTTCCAATAATTATCTGTTTTGTTTTCAGGTGTTTCTCATTGCATTTATTTTTATTTTATGACAAAAAATTTGGTACCTCCTAATAATACATCTTTGTGACTGTTTTAGTTAATGCAAATGTTTTGTTTCGAATAAAGTGTATGTTTAGTTATTAACATACATTGAAAGAGTATACTTGCTGGTTTTAGTCTTCCTATTATGTTACTTCTTGGTTTGAAAACTATATTCTCTCTGATATTGATTTTGTGTGGCATCTTTCACACTATGATTTTTTTTTCAGAATTTGCCAACTCGGAGCCAGTTCCAGGCTGCAATGATGGAACATTACAACTTGCTTTTATTGATTTGAGACAAGTTAGTAATTATAATTTCACTATTATTATACTAATAACAAGTTGTGATTTTGAACTTGAATCCATACTTATGGCTTTTTTGTAAAGAAATGAAATTTCAGGTAGTGGAAGAAATAAGCAAAGTGCCTTTGAAGGGCTTGTCAGCATTCTACTTTGTAAATTAATTTATGTTATTTGAATGTTGTCTCAAATTCATTTTTAACAGGGTTGTAATTAAAAAAAATGTTTTTCCCCTTTCCCCTCAGCTCTTGGACCTGTTTACTACAGAGGACTGGTCAGCTTATCTTGCTGACTTTGGTAAACTTGACTGTAAATATCTGAGGGTTCCTGGTCAGAGGGCAATAACACTGCTGGAAAAGTAAGTTAAAGTGCCATTGAAATAGCCATACATCAGTTTTTTTTTCAAACTGATAATGGTGGCAAATCTACCAAATGAGTTTAATATAAATTGAGTAAGATTTTGCCATCTACCAGTACTTTTAGGTTGAATGTTGAGGGTTCATTACATAGCATTTTGGTTTTTTAACAGTTTCTTCAGGTTGAATTTTCTCTTAACTGATTTGTCAGTATGACACCCCTTTGTTATTTTTTGTTAAATTATTTGACCAATGAATTGTTTTTACAGGGTCAATACTGCAGACAGAAAAAAGATATTTACTTTTAAGAAGAACGAGAGAGACAAGAAGAAACTCATTGAAACTGTTCTAAGGCAGTTAAGGCAACTTGTGAATGAATCACAGCATCAGAATTGACATCAAGAAAAATATGACTTATTTGTATGTAGCAGTGTAAGGATGAAGTCAGTTAACTGACAGTGTCTGCCAAACTAAGGTTGTTGGTTTAGATAAAGGCTGCAGGTAGTAGCTGACATAATTGAGATTCTTGAGTATCATGTATTTGGCATTATTTTGGTTGTTACGACGCTTCACTGTTGTCATACTGCAACACTGTGGTTACCTGTCACGGCAGCAAGAAGGACTTATATCTAAGAAAATAACGTCTTGCCTACATGATAATTTCATTGGCATAGTTTTCAAGAATGTCCAAATGCTGAGATAACACAGTTATTTATAGTGTGTCTGGGGTTCAATTTTTATTCTCCCTGAATAGCTAAGCAAGATTTGCTGATGTAATTGTCAAAGCTGCTTTGTTATTTTCAGGTATGTACTGTCAAGTGTGAAAGAGCCATGCCATCAACTTTATGTGCTATACATTTTATCAGAAATTTTATACATAACACAGCATAATGTGTGAATATCGTCTTCATATACATGATTATGAAGAAATTGAAATTATTTAAAGTTACTGCTAATCATTAGCATTGGTATGTCCGGTTGCACCTACATTAAAGTGGAAAAATTGCCTATGTTAAAGTGGTAAATTTTGAATTCTAAGTACAGGTAAATAGGCTGCACTCCATTTGCTTTGTCTGAATGCTATTCTGTGTACTGTCTTCACCAGTTAACATAATTGTGGTGCTATACTCGGGTGAAAATGGGCTTGAAATTATAATTTTGTGCAATAGATATACAGGTTCTGGTTCTAAAGAAAGCTAAAGGAAATAAGATCATTGCTTTTTGCCATTCAGTCGGAAATTATAGTAATGTATAAATAGAGCATGTCATATCACCAATTGCTCAATTATTTAACTAATTACATTTACTTTAGTTTGACAATTCATTTTGTACATAAAAACGATATACAGGTTCTCGTTCTAAAGAAAGCTAAAAGAGGTAAAATATTTGCTTTTATACCATTCAGTCAGCAGGTATAGTAGATCTATGTAAAAATAGAGCATGTCATATCACTAATTGCTCAATTATTTAACCAGCTACATTTACTTTAGCATAACAATTTATTTTGTACATAATAAACAAAACAGCATGATTAAAATTAATTTTACTTTATTTTCATTTGCCTCGTGATGGTGGATTCCAAAAATTTATGACGGGACTTGTAACATGTTAATATGCATCTCAGTAAAAACTAGAAAAGTACAAAATGCACAAACCTCCATCAAGGGGCCTCAATTCTCATTGTTATTAATTTCATAATGAATCACCACTGAAATTTGATAACTTTCTAGTGAGCCCATTTCTGACCTTTCTGGAAATTCTTTATCAAAATTAGTTCATGAACTCGAGTTTGGCTGTTAACTAACAAATCAACAAAGGCAAAAATGTAACCTCCATGACAGATGATATAAATTCCTTGAATAAGGTAGCTTACAGTGTGTCAACCTGTTGGCTTGTTAAATAACACTGACACTTTTTGATAAAAACATTTGTGGATGACACTGCAAAGATGGCATTTGAGTGGATAAAGGTGTTCAAGACACTGAGCTGGCATTGTGTTGTCACTTGGCACAGATTATTGCCTTGACATTTGACTTACGTAGCTAATGACATTTCTACAGTAAAATTACCATTGTATTGAAGACAGTACAAAGAATCTGCTGAACATAGCTGAGTAAGGAGCAAAGTAGATATTTGAAGTATGAGACCGAACCTAAGAAAATATCAAGATGCACAAGTTATTTTTAAAGTACTTAAAGCACCATTAAACATCAAATAAACTGAAAACTTTCAAGCTAAAAGTATTAGAGTGATACAAAACCACTATCCCCAGTATCAATTGTTTTTATGTTTAGCATAACTTTAAGAAAACCAAGCAACCCCTGTATGCTGTTTGCTACCTTCATTTATGTTAATGTAATGATTTTGATATGTGCAGTGAATTAAAAGACCTTACAATACAGTGCAATTTTGCTCCCAAAAATGTGGATTATAGGCTCTTCATATTTTACAGAAAAAATTAATTACACATTATAAGTTTTAAGTTATTTGAATTCTATTACAGAAAGAATGATGAAAAAAGTGGTTCTTGATTTTAAAATCTGTACCTGTTAATTTAAATTACAGGTAGGTTTAAGAAGATATTATTACAGCAGTCCCTTCACTCTTTGTCTTAATTATCATTGACATTCCTATAGTAATCGTCTTATGAGCAAGACCAGAAAAAGTGTCATTTCTTGTCCAAAATGGGTCCTTGTCTAATTATTATCACTTTAATTTATATTATAATTTTCATTTTAGTATTATCTATAAATTTGCAGTAGTTTTGAATGAAGCTTCCCTACTTTACCCACTTTCATACACAAATAAAATATGGAGAGAGTCAACATTTTTAAAGATTCTTCCTACAGTTCAAATTCCTCTTGACTATACTTTTAGACTAAAGGCCCTTCTGTCATATCACTAGACTTTCACTTAGTGCCAGTACTGGTACTGGGGCACAGCATAGGTAGTGTCTTTTCTTGCTTCACTTTATACGGCTTTCGTATCGATGACTCCTTTTATACTTTTCAAAATGGAAATACCTGACTGAATTTAAGCAAAACTTAAAGTGAAAACAGAAGGCTTATCAAACATGTCGAAGGGGTTTAAGATACACGTTGACATATTTGGACAGGAGGAACAGACACAGGTTTGTAAATTCATCATAATTGGTATAAAACCGCTTCTTGCACTCTGGCAGACTATGACCCAGTTGCAGAGGGCAGGTGGTTTCCGCCCCGTTTCAACAGTTTTGTCACCATCTCCAGTCAGCCAGTCAGTTGGTCCAGGTTACAAATAAAAGTTCTAAGTCCAAAATATAATATAAATCAAGTATCGTTGCTTCAACAGTTCCTTTAGTCAGAAGTTGAAACTAGAATTAGCGTTCATCCATATAAAGGGTTATCTCTCTAGACTCTCAAGTTACCTTATTTAGGGAAGGAGGTTACTAGTGTTAAAATAGTGTATACCTTGTAGGTTCAGTCAGCTCCTTTCTCTCTATCCTGCATTTGCAGGAAGGCTTCGAGAGGTGATTGCTCTATCCTAGAATGAATGGCCTCAAAGACCTTGCTACACTGTACTGTACATACTCAGTAACTTCCTTAATTTGGTTCAATACCAATGGGTGTAACGTACTTCATTCATGATTTGTTAATTTCACATTTTGTGTCCCATTTATAATTTTCTCTTGTTGGTTCAATATTTAATTGTTGTCTCTATGAGTATCATCCAATATTGCTAAAAATGAGGGTGTCGGCACTGCCTGGTGTCAAAAGAGACTTGGAATTGTGTAAGAATCTTTGAGGTAGTATTAACTTTGCAGCAGTGAATGTAAAATGCTGTTTGCTGGGGGTGTCGACTTAGAAAACAATTAATACTATAGTGACACTCATTTCTGAGTCAGAACATGATAAATTCAGACTGTTGTGCAATTGATTAATTCTTCAGAACTTAAGAGAAAATAACCAGAAAAATATCACTGGATAAATTCTTTCTGCTTTTTAGTGCTGTACCACACTTGTTAGTCTGCCATTATATCTAACTATTCTCCAAATCCTGTAAAACCTTGCATATTTACAAGTTCTCAGACCTTTGTGTTATGTTGGATTATCCCCATTGTTTACTGACTTTTGGTCTGCTGCCCTTTCAACTGTTGCCCTTTCATTGTATACCTTACCACAGGCTTTTCATTCCCCATCTGATACAAGTATCTTTAGGATTCATGAGGTTATGTTCATTTTGAACTGTGTATCCTGCTGTATTATTCATTATGTTGTGCATTATTTTCATTCAGAGGCGTTTCTTTTGTATTGAAGCACAATAGAGGTTTTTCTTGGTGATCTTGTTAAGACAGATTAGTACTAGTATGTTTATGTATAAATGCCTCAAAATAAAGTGGGTTAATTTGCATTAAATAAAAGGTAAGTGCAATATCACAGGGAACCACCAGTCTAGAGTCTACTAGTAAGTATCAGTGTAATGTTAGGTTCTAATCATCACAACCTGATGTTATAATGCCATTTAACTCCAACAGTGTAGATGAAGATATGCCTGAGATCACTTATTAATATTAAATAACAACAACAACAACAATAATAATAATAATAAAAATAATAAATAACATTTAGAAATTTAGAAGATAATAATAATTTAGGGGGTCTAAGGGAATAGTTGGAAGTTTTTAGTTATAAGTAATTAGTTATTGAATTACTAGAGTTCTTGTAATTTCCCAATATTTTTTGCAGAGTGAAATTGACAAAAATGCTGTGGCTGTATTTCAAGCAACATTAGAACCCCAGCTGTTACCAGGTAATTATGTTTTAATCATTGTGGCAAGAGTGCTTAACATTATTGCCAAATGTAAAAGTTAAAACAGTTAAGAAAAGTCAGCAGCACAGGATTGCTATAAAAGCATAAATGATAAACAATGTTTCATCTCAGATTAACAGACTATCCTTTCTCCTCCTGGCATTGAGTAGAATACAGAAAGCTGGTGATTATATGACTATGTTAGAAACAAGAAGAGGTGTGTTAATCTAATTGCATTCAGCGAGTGACCCTGCAGGGTTGGATTGATCTATGTAGAATGAGTTTCATTGGGCCTTAGGTGTGAACAAGCTATGATGTAAATCTTTTTGTTGCTTCTCTTTCTTCAATTTAAGTAAGAGAGGTAAGATAAGATACAGTTGTTTCAAATTTTTCATCTTGACGCATGAAAAATTTTAATAGAATTTAAGAGAGAAAAGCAAAATGACAAAAAGTACAAAAAGACTAGATTATTAAATGTTACTCAGTATATGTTTATGTCATGAGTTTTGTGTTTAGCAAAAAGATCATATACGTTTTAGGAGAATTGATTGTTGGCCATGCTCAGAATGTGTTAAAGTTTAGTGCCTACAGCGAGCAGAAGCAAGGCATCTCAGGGTCATTGTTTTGCACCAACTTCAAAGTGAGCTTTGTGACAGCAGACAGATCATCATATGATGGGGTAATGAACCATTTAAATGTGAACTAGCTTAAAGCCTTGTCAAACACATGTACAGTAACTGTAGTAACCATCATATATCTGATGGAACCCTATGATTTCAGTCAAGATTGTAAAAAGGACTTTTATTTTGTGACATATATTAAGATCAGGCTTTTTTTGGGGGGGGCATTTTCACTTTTAAATGAACATCAGACATCTTGTTTTCTTAAAATTATTATTTAAAAAGTTAATAAAAGGTCATCTTTGTATGCTTCAGTGTAAGATGAGCTGTTGTGTCAAACATTAATTTACATAAAAAACACAAAACTTACCTTCTAAGCATTGTTTATAACCTTTTTGTTTTTAGGAACACAACAATCAGAGGAACTTGTTACTAGGAGAAAATGATATTGCCCTATGTAATATAGATGACATCTACCAAGGTAAGTACTAAGTACAAATATTAAAGAGTCATAAAGTGACACACAAAGATAAAAATTAAGGATAAAGTTACAATGACAGGTGACATTCTTTTTATTGTAAAGATATTGTCTTTGCCTTTTGTTCTGAGTATAAAGAAAGAAAAACACTATGCCTTGTTCTGCAAAATGAAAAAAAAAATGATAATAACAAAAAATTCAAACTAAATTTGACTCAAGTTATGGTGGCCTTCAGTTGCTGACAGTTGTCACACTTAGGCTAAATGTTACTTACCTAAAGGGCATAAGGCTTTGGGTATGACTTATCTAGCAAATAAATTAATGGCCTGGGGCCAGTGCCTATTTCAAGTATATACCATAGCCTGTGTATTAAGTAACTGTGTTTTGCAAACATAGTAAACCATAGTTTCTGTTGCTCATATGCATGTGGTTTTTGTTACAACACTGGATTGTCAAATATTTTTGCAGTAAATGTTAGAATTTAGTATTTCGCTTTTTAGTACTAAAATAAAATTTTAACTCACTTTTTTAGAAGCTAATATAGTTATCTTTTGTATCTTATGAAATAATGTAGGTAATTCTTTAATGGTATTTAAGTCCATTGAAATGTTGCTTTCATTTGCTTCATTAAAACCCACATAAAATGTTTATCTGAAGTGCTACATATTTTCATCCGTCCATTCCTCTTTTATGAAATCTGTGAATCAAATTGATTTTGCAATGTGAAAGTTTGATAAATAAACCAATATTTCCCTGTTATGAGTAAATGTTCCCTGTCATCTCAGTCCTTCATTCCTTTCATTATATATGCAGCCTCATATCCAAAGCTGCCTACAGAAACATTTGTTCCAAAGATAGGTAGGTTGCTGCTTGGTATGGTACAAGAACATGCATCTCTCACTGCTAAACCTGCAAGTTTATATTAGCCATATTTCAAGGCATGTTATATTATTATTATTATCATTTTGTTTTTAGCTTCCTATTCCCTCACCCATCACTCCTCAATCCTCAAACCCATGATAATGAAATTATTAATTGCATTGAGTTCTTCATGAAATATTTATTATTTGTATTTTCAAATTCAACTAACCTTTGTATTGGTAATGCATAACATCTATTCAGTACTTTTGTATGTTTTATGGACATCTTTGCATGTGGTGCAACATGTATGTCAAGCTCTTTCTGTTTCAGAGTTGAATCTGCCATTCATGAAATTTTAGTATCAGTTTTATTATTGGAATGAGATTAAAAGACAGCAGTGCCATCTAGTTTTAATATAGGGCTCAATATTTTGAGTCATAGTTTTATTAGTGGTAACAATGTGATGAATATTGCACTTGTTTCTATTTTTTTTTACTTATGGGGCAGTGCACTATGAACTGCTGTGTAATCTACTGCTAAGTTAATGCAGATTCTGTATATTTCCATGATTTATCTATGTTGGCCACTTTATGGTTTTTGTACCGCTTTGATAGTTTCCCCTTTTTATTTACATGGTTGGAAAAACATTTTTGGTATGCAATAGTAATAATAATGATGATGATGATGATGACGATGATGATGATGATGATGATAATGCACCCACAGCTGAATCTTTTAATTCATATTATAGTGTAAAGACAGATGTATTAGAAACCAATCAGTGTGTTAAAACAGAAACCTGAACAATGCCTTGCTAAATAATGAATCTTGTCCAGTGAATAAGCTTGTCAATTTGTCAATTTTGAAAGCTCCTTTTTTTTCCTTGGGGGGAGGGGGGGGGGGCACTCAGATTTCAACCACAGAAAATCAAAAGTGTATGTACATAATAGGTATAAAACAACTTTTATAACCCACGAATCCCAGTTTACCTCCACTTTATTCCAAGTCCCTTGCTTAGCGACCTTTGCATGCTGTTAAGTTGTCAATTGCACTGAAATGTTTTTTCTGTGGTAAAGTTGGTCTAGATCCTGGCAATGCCTCTCAGTGGCATGTTGACTGTAGCAGACCCAATACTCCTAATGAGAAATTTCGACCTTTCAAAGCTAAAAAACGGAGCAGGAAGGCTAACTTTAAACATCTAGGTAGGATCTTGTGGAGGGAATTATTCGTAGAATTGTTTTAAGTTATTGCCTATCGAAGTTTACAGTTCTTTTAGTTTCAACTTTGTGCTTATTTAAGAGCAATTTTATGACTTCAGTTTTGATGTCTTTGATATGTAGCTTTATGTCTGAATGAGAAATTACATTAACACAAATATCTGTTTTACCCTCTTGTAACTATTTATTTATATAAAAATTTGTTACAGTTCAGGATAATATGTAGACCTACAGTGAACCTATGTTTCAAAAATAATGTTATTTTATTGTCTACTTAATGTTGAATGCAAGATGCTTTAAAAAGGCTATGTGGCAGTGTTTGAATGTCCAGTGATACTCTTACTAGTACTCATGACTGCTACAATTTAGATTACTTGAAAAGGATTGTTCACAATATCATTACTGAAAATATTTTTAAAATATAAAGTACATATGTGATCACTATTAATTTTAATTTTGTCACAAAGACATACTGACATATATGTACTAGTACTCCAAATATGCATGCATACACCTCCATCCACACCATAATAAAACCATTTGTTGCACTCATTTGTTACTATTCTTCAAAAATTCCATTTTAGTGTCAACTGGAAAGCGGAAGAAGTTTACTCCTGGAGGCAACCTGACTGGGAAGGTGAAGACACTGGAGATCAGGTGCAAGGTAAGATAGACAGGAAGGTAAAGGGTTGTAATCAGATAAGACCTAGTATTTGAAATAGCTATCAACTTGGTAGTGTGAGAACTATCAATAATTCCACCATGATACTAAATTCTAGTTGTCTCACCATGCATCTTTGAAGAAGTTTTGTTTTGCTTTTGTAAGATTTCAGCCAAATTTATTTGGGACTTCAGAACATGATGTCCTTAATGCAGTCTGCAACATTAGACACTCAAGCTTACCCAACTCCAAGACACAGTACAGAAGGATCCAGAATTCACTGTAGGTCGGATCACACTTCTGGTTTTCAAAGTGTTTATCAGTATGCACTTCGAAGTATCAGATGCGGCACGCATACCAGGCAAGAGGGTGTTGCGTCTGATACTTAAAAGCGCGTACTGATACACACCTTGAAAACCAGTAGCGTGATCCAATCTACGTACAGTGAATTCAGGATCCTTTCATGCTGCATCTGGTAGTTGGGTAGGCCTGACACTGGTACTATGGTAAAATTTTGTTTGGACCAGTAGATTTTCAGAATGTGTAAATTTGGTGGTCCGACATGGCCATTAGATTTTTTTCTATAAGTTTCTAAAAGAGCATTTGTTTTGATTAATTTTTTTGGGAATGTAACTGATTCTAAAAAAAAAAAAAGTTTGAGAAAATCAGTGTTGCTATTACTAATATTATTGCATTAGGGTAAAATGTAAAGTCCTATTGAAATTTTTAGTCATACCAGTGAATCCTTAGTGGGACAAGTAAAATTTAGGAAACTTCATTTCCTCAGAGTTTTATTGTCTTTTACAATGGCCCTTTTAGGCACTGAAATGAATCAGATGAGACATTCATATAACAAGCTCTGATAACATTTTGTTTGTATTTTTATTAAGTTTTATTTTTATCAAAGATTATCTAAGATAACTGAGATAATTGTTTCACAAAGTTATCAAGCTATGTATTTGCATTTTTAAGTACACACCCTTCTACACATGTGTGACTTCGAAACTTTGGATAGTTTTGTAGATAAAGCTAGGGCAATTTGTGTTTATTTCATTGATTACCTTTTCCTTTTCAGGACTTGAGTATCCACACCTTCAGTTTCAAATTTTCACCCAAAGATGAAGCCAAATCGGTTAGTAAACTAACCACATGTAACTCTCTCTCTCTCTCTCTCTCTCTCAACAGTGTTGACTATCATTGTTTTTGTGAAAGTTTCAACATATCAGACACAATGCAAGGCTTATGCACAACTAACGCATTTTAGTGTTACCTTTTGAGTAAATGGTGAAAAATGTCTGGCAGCAGTATTAATTATTTATAACACTATGAAATGTTTAAAATGTAAAGAATATTAAATCTCATACTAGACACTAGAATCCAAATAGCATTAAGTCCCATATTTTATTTGGCTCTGTCTTATTTGGCCACTCCTTTGACATGAAGGGTCAACAAAAATGTCTTAATTTAAAAGGATGGACAAGCTCAAACCAGTCCCTGGACAGACGTGGTAGACTGCCCTTCCAATTACGCAGGATATGTTAACATTTTTTGTGGTTCTTTATATGACAGCAGTGGCAATTAGTTCATTTTCCTGAGGAAGTCTGTGGGATAGAAAACACAATACCTGTATCTTTATTTTATTGTCCAGTATGTGGTTTAATTTCCATTCTTTAAATAGTTTAAAAATACAATTGAATGAATCAAATCATACACTTTGGTTGCTGCATTTAATTATAACACTCAGACACACACGCATGCACTCACGCACATACAACAACTGCTGACAGATTTGTTATTTGCAAGAAGGGGGGTCATTAACTTAAAACTGAAAATTGAAATGAAACTGATTTGTTTTAAACACTTTTTGTGGCTGTTTACTTATAGCAAGTTGAAGATAAGTTTTTTTTCTATATTGTTTAGAATGCATGTTTACATGCATTACATGTCTATCAGTTTGACTGATGTGGCAGAGTAAGTTTTTATGGACAGACAAAATGTGTCTGGTTTTTCCTGCAGGTCTTATTTGATATTCTGTTGTAATTTCCTTTGTTCTTCTTTCTAATCACCAATTAAAGCATCTGAAAATAAGATAAGGGGGGCATTCCACAGGTGAAATTGCTATAAGTGTTATTAACTTGAAAAGACAGACAATCTCCTTTATTTCACTTTGCTGAAGCTGAGTCATATTGTCTTGATGCTTCTGTCATGAATTCTTTGTGAAAATGACCAGTCTAAAGAAAGGTTCTGAATGGTGTCAAGTTTCAGCCAGCCAGATTCTTCTCTCAAATGAAATGGTCATGTTGGCATTTTGTACAGGAAATTACTTGTGATCAATTTGCGTTTTTTTTTTTTTTTCCCTGCCTATATGAAATTCTGTGAAGACAAGAAGTCTCCACACTACCCAGGCACAGGTGCTTGGTTATATAACTACATTTTACAAATAAAAATTCACAGAGCTGCAGTTGTATATTTGTGGTAGTTTAAAAGGTATTCTATTTTAATATTCATTCCTGTGAATTTATCATCACAGAATGTCACTTTTCAGTCATGTTATTATGAGATTTATGTCCCATTTGTCATTACTAATGGGAAATGCTATTGTAACCGTAGCAACAGGATTAACACATTTTTTTATGAAGCACATTGACAGTAACATGAAAAAACATTATCTTAGTACTCTGATAGTTCTATTCATCATGTGCACTGAATTTGACAGATATAGTTCCTAGCATTGCAGAAATAATGATATCCTTCTACATGGATCTATATCTACTCAGAATAGTTATTCACTGTCATTCAGCATAAAGGACACATCAATTTCTTGAAAACATTGTTATAATTAGAAAGATGAACATCATATTTCATCGAGGCAACTTGCATATAAACGAGATTTGTTGATCTTGTGACCTAATATCATTTCAGTTCACTGCACAGTATGAATAATACCATTTTTCTGCATCACCTGTATGGAGATTGTACATGTACAAGTGACATATGCTTCTCGCTCATGTCAGATATTTATTATTATTCTCTCTACATGCAACATTTTATGTATGGTTGTTATAATCTAATTATTCTCTGCCTGACATTTTACAATATTATTATCTATTATCATAATTATCACTATTATCAGTCAACAGGAATTAAGATAATTCCTCTTTTGTAAACTGAATTAAGAGATTCAATATAAAATCTCCTCATATAAATTAAGCTCAAAGAGTAATTAGAACAAAAATAATGTATAAGTGTAGTTTGATTAGCTCTGAACCTGATTGCCTAAAGGAAATGAAATATCTGCTACTGAACTTGCCATATTGATAGTAGAAACTTGGTTATGTTTTCCAAGTATGGTGCACTTCCTCCATAGAGGCAGGCAACATTTCTTGAAAGCTTTTCGGAAATGGCTGGAATAAAGGCCGTAAATGAGAGGATCAACTGCATGGCCTAGCGAGTTTAGTGCAAAGCCACCATACAAAACCCAGTTCTCATAGACTGTCTGTGAGAGAGGGCCTGATATTAAGATTGGAATCAGAATGGCCAGTGGTAGATAAGTGATTATGAAATTAATTGTTAATAGACGCATTGATCGAAACACTGATCTGTCCAGTTTGTTAGTGTGAATGATTAAAGAGGCAATAGCAGAGCGATGCAGTTTGATTAATTGCAAGAGCTTTAGGTAGTAAACCAACATGATGATGCCACAGACTGTGAACATACAAAGAAATATGATGGGCACCCAGTTGTTGTGAAGACTATAATCTCTGTCCTGCTCTGAACACGTACACACTCCCGTCATAAGCACTGGATAGAATACTGTGTATGTGACGAAACAGATTTCCAGAATCACAGTAAATGCTATATACAACAAAACAGACTTGAAATGTATCTGGTGGTGCTTGGACACTTGTGTATATCTTGCTATGGAGAGTGCCCCTATCAGTAAAACATTCTCCATGTTGGTAAAGGTCGAGCAGGTAAATGCTACTTTGCATATTGAGGTATGCACGTCAGGCGTTATCCAGCTGGAGCCAAGAATGCGTAACAGTAAAGATGTTGTGTGCACAGCACAATGAATAAAATCCACAATAGCGAGTGTGAACATCAGGGAGTGAACTGGAGTACGTAGACTACGCTCCCATATGAAGACTCCAATAATGAATATATTTGATAATGTCCCCAAAACAGTGGCTAGGATTAACATTGTGGCAGAGACTCCTACAAGTTCTGTTGGCAGATCACAGCTGCTCAAGTTGTTTGTTGTATTATATGATAGATTCTTTTCTAGATAAGACATCATTCTGATGATGAGAATACAATGTAGTGATGGTCAACGGTTGACATTGCTGCTCATATTGCTTGTTGCCTGATCAGATATTCTTCATAAATTCATTAGCTGTCATGCAATTGCTTTTGTTGACATGTAGCATACACATGTAGCTCATCACAACCCTTTTTATTTCGCTTCAGTCCCTGGAGGCCTGGTTTCTGAACACCTAGTTTCTCTGCCAGTGACAAATGTGACTGTTAATCTGTTTGTGTAGTCTTTTATGCAGCCTTACATTTCCTAAAAGTAGAAAGATGAGTAATGAAGAGATGCTCTGCATTGCATTGCATTATAGTCTTAGATCACATTCACAATGAGTTGAGCCATGGCTTTACAAATCCTGGAACTAAATATGGCGG